>CM044004.1:94407379-94838517 GCA_024085815.1 Flaveria linearis
TTTAACAACAGTTTTAAATACAGGTAGACTTCAACTTCAATCACAAACGCAACCCACGTTTATGTCAATCCATCAACAGTGGAAAGTAGACTACTTTTTAAGCATGTAAGGACCAAACAAATTAAATAGAAATTTTCAAAATTATGTGAACAATACATAACAATGTGCCTTTTGCCAGGTTTGACAGGTTAGGCCCTAATGCACTTAGTGAAGAGACACAACATGAAACAGTGCGCACAAACAACATCTGAAGAGCCTAATATAACTGTATCACAATTACAAGCAAAGGACCAAGAGAACTTAAGGTACACTAACATAATCCTACCCTACTTATACTTCCCTGTAATCCCTGTATTAACTGAGATTAACGACATTTGTTTTTCTTCAAAATACCATAGTGATGATGTCCTATATTTTGCTTTCTGCTTTCATGGACTAAATACTGCTATTTTTCCAGATATTTCTGCCCAATTTGCATATTTTGTAGTAACTGTGTTTGTGTTACTAATAGGTGTGATTACTCAACATAACAAACAGATCATCATAGGCTTATCAGTACTTCTCTGTTTCAGTTTTTATTCGACTTTAGATGTTGTTTTATGTACTGCTTTTCTTAGTGTAGTTCTGTGTGTTGAAATTAGGAGCTTCAGTTTGTTCACCAATTGCCTATACGCTCATTTTCCTCAAGATTTTAGTGTTAGGTTTGGTGTCTTTCATGCTTACTATTTCTTATTTTGTCTCTATTAACTTAATGCAATCCTGGTTTTCATTTTTTGCTATAATACAGTGACTCTTGACTTTTGTGCTGCCATTGCTTTGAGATACACATTGGGCTCATTTTGTATAAATGACATGTACAACAGTAACCTAAGACCTAATTGATTAATATATTCTCAGGTATACAGCCTATTCAATCAGAGGAAAATTGAAAGCCCATTTACTGATACTGACCATAGAATAGATAGGACTGAAAACCCATTTTTTAATTCTCTATTTGTAGTTTCATACCATAGAGTTACATATTTCTCTACTTGTATTTTCTACCTTTGTAATATCAATACATACTTTATTTCATGAACTGCCTAATAATATATATACAACCCATATATACATTTATCATATACCCACAACACTGACTTTTTATATCATAAAACGCAATTTCAGGGGCATAACTTCACAATAAAGAGCGTAACAGAAATAGACAGAAACAAGAATGGCACACTGCGTAGGATGCCCAAAACGTGATCAGTCCCTAATGAAGTTGGAGACGGGTGGTTCTGTTCTATGCACGGAACCTCAGTGTGCCAAGTGAAATGTATACTTTCTACAACCGCTCTCTTTTTCTTAACGCAATAACAGCTAAAACATATTATAATTGCAGATATCGGATCACCGCCACAATCTCGGATAACACAGGAAGCATCCCTGTCTCAATATTCAATGACCCATCCGCAACACTTACTGGAGACATGCACTGACATACTAGGAAGTCACAAACCCAGACGTCGCCCTGCATAAAATCATAACAAAACTGCCATATTTCCATATTCAAGCAAATAAAAACAACAGAACTGAGATACTGCGTTGTACTGTTACCAAAGTTTACATTATAAGAGACAGTACAGCAGATACACCTGCACCGTGTAACGCCCCGAAAATCCCGAAACGAGCCATTTAATAATAATGGGCTTTTAAGGGTTAATTTAAGAAATAAAGGGGTAAATTAGTGGGCTATGGATCAAATTAGCCTTAATGGGCTAGGCTTAATGGGTTTAAGGGCCCTAATCAGCCCTTAAACATGCATGAACAGCCTCATCTTCATCACATTACAACCCTAGCCACCAAATTCGTAGAGAGAAAAGTAGAGAGAGAAAGTGAAGAAAATCAAGATTTGGAGTTTGAAGGTTTGAAGGATTGAAGTTCTGGTGGTTGGAGCATCAAAACACAAGGAAAGAGCAACAAAACAAGGTAAGAATCGACCTCTAAGGCCTCTGTAGATCAAACCCGATTCTAGGGTTTTGGGGTTTTGAAAAGTTTAAAGAAACACAAAAGGTCGAATTTTTACGTATGAAAACGTGTAAAAAGCTTAGATTTGGTTTCATGGAAGGTAAACTAAGGATTTGGACGTAAAAAGTTAAGATTTTGGGTTAAAACGGGCTGGATCTGAGTTCCAGTTCATCCAGCGAAACTGGCCCCGATCCAGCGAATTTAAGCCTTTAACCAGCGAAACTGCGTACTCATTTAGCGAGACTAGGAGAAATTCCAGCGAAACTACAGTTTCGCTGGGGCGAAACTATATTTTTCACCGGTAACCTCGCTAAGACCCAGACAGACCTATAGACCTTACGAGACTAGGGAATTCCAACGAAAGTTGGGCGCTCAAGGCAGCGAATCTGTCTAGCGAAACTAGCAGAAGTGCTGCCCAGCGAAACTGCAGGCGAAACTGCAGTTTCGCTGTAGCGAAACTATGGGCGAAATTTTGAGGAAAATGACGTTTTTGCATGTTAACTTTCGTGCAGCTAGAGTGTTTCAGGCTATAGCCTAAGTGACTTAGAATTTAAGCTACTTGGGCGAGTTCAGGTGAGTTCTAGAACCCCTCTTTTACCGTTTTCAATGTTTTGGGTGATATGCATACTAAATTACATACTTTTATGATGACGGTTTTTAAGACCTTTTATCAAAAAAATGAAATTTCCTAAAGTAAAATATGCCATTTAAATAGTCCAAAATAATTTTCGGGCGCGCTGACCTGGCAGCCCCCCCAGCCAGGGGCGTTGCCCCTTGGACCCCACTAGGGGCTGCCGCCCCTAGAACCCCGCTATCAGGGGCTGCCGCCCCCGAACCCCCGCTGTCCCGCGGAGGTCAGTTATGTGGTTTATCTCTCATGATTGATTGAAAGTGAATGCTTAGACTAAGAGTTTACTTCTATTATGTATTGTGTTGTGTTATATTATGTATAACTTAAACATGACAGTGGAACATAAAGAAAGGTTATGAGGCCCATAACATGTACCTTGATAAAGTGATAAAGTAAAGCCTTGCAAGCAATTGATAAAGGAGGGTTGCATTCGTTGCACCCTCACCAGTGATAAAGTGATAAAGTATGCTCGAACAGGCAGGTCAGTAAGTCCTAAATTGGCATGACAATAATGGCCTGATCGGGTACGGCAGTAAGTCCTTAATTGGCATGTCGGTAAAGTCCTAGGCGAGCCTAGGCACCGATAGAGACAGAGAATTGACGGATAAGAAGAGTAATAAAAAAAAACGAAACAATAAATGATAAGAAATGATAAAGTGATAGCCTGTGTGTATTATATTTTGATAGACAATTCTTTTCAACTGATAAAGCTAATGTCTGCTCTGATAGTTATTTAGCAAAGTAAACCTAGAATTCACTCAGCGAAGCTGACTTTTGTATGCATATCAGTTGACAGTAAGATTAGTGTTGATGGGATGTGAGCATGGAATGGAAGCTTCTTGGCACTCAAAGACTGGCATCCCCGATAAAGAAGGCTTAAAGGACTTTAAATAGTTTTGATGTTTAAAGACAATGTTTATAATTTAATTAACTACTTTGTAATGGGTTGAATTACAGTATATTTTCCGCGCAATATATCTTTAATATATACGAGTAATGATTGCTTTAAATCTATGTTTGCTGTGAATGACCAACTGTGAGGCTTCCCTGAGAAAGGTGGGCCTTACAAGTTGGTATCAGAGCCAATGTTTAAGGGATTTGGGAAAACCATTTTATAAACCTAAACTTAAACAGATAATGGGACCAAGTGTCAAGGATGCCATCCAAGAAGCTCCATGCCAGAGGTAACAAATATGCTATAGGTATTATTCTAGTGGATAGGCATTCTTATTTAAGTTAGAGCCGAGGTAGAGTATGATAATGTTATCTGTGATGCCTATCTGAATTTATGTGACTTATACGTGCATAGACTAGGTATAGTAGGTTCTGGTGTTGGTGTGGTTCAGGATAGGAAAGTTTTTGGCACGGGAAGTTCTGTAAGTAGTTAATCACAACTGGCCACTGTTATTAAAAATTTACAAAACTTTTCGTGAACTAACTTGCCTTGAAGGACCATATTAACATTCTGAATCTTATAGGAGTAGAACGAATGGCACCTAAGAAAGAAGTTCCAACCATGGTCACCCGGAGAAGCACTAGGGAAGGCCCCCGACTAAGGCAAAGGAAACTGCAAGTGCAACTGTGAAGCCAACAAAAGGTCAACCAGAAAGCCGGTTGAGAACCGATTAAGGAGGAGGAGGTTGAGTTGGAACGGGAGCCGAGGGGGTCTACCCCTGATCAGGCCAAACTGAAAGAGACAGTAAAGGAAGCTATTGCCCAAGAGGTGCATCAAGTCCTGTCTGGAGTGATGCCCGCTCTGCTTGCGGAATTTGTGGAGCAGGTTAAGGGCGACAGTAAGAAGAGTACGGCTTCAGAAAAAGTTGATAAGAAAGGGGCATCAAGACTGAGGAGTTAGCGACGAGGGAGATCGTCTGGGTAACCATGATGGCCCTGAAGTGGAAGAGAGGGCGAAGGGGTGCAGCTACGGGATTTTCAGAGGTGTAAGCCCCCAACGTTTGATGGTACTGGTAACGCTGCCACTGCTCAGCGTTGGATTAGGGAAATGGAGGCCGTACTGAAGATCAGTGAGTGCCGTGAAAACCAAAAGGTGAAGTTTGCTTCCCATTCCCTTTTGGATCCAGCACTGTTGGTGGGATAACATTGCTGAGTCTTACGGGGAGGAGGCTATTGAGAGGATGAAATGGCCGGAGATGAAGAGGTTGGTGATAGAGAGTACTGCCCGGAGAGAGAGCTTGACAAGGTCGAGCAAGAGTTTGTGAGTTTGGAGGCTGGAAATATGACTCACCAGGAGTACACTACAAAATTCAATGAAATGGCACGTCTGGTGCCTGATTTGGTAACTCCTGAAGCCAAAAGGATCAAGAGATACATACAAGGGTTGCCTCTAGACATTCGTAGGGACATGGTCACTGCTCGACCTAGTACTTTTAGGTCAGCAGTGGACCTCAGTGGAAGGTTGTACGATCATCGTTGGCCGGTGACAGTGGGTGAAACAAAGAAAGTTTGGAACACTAATGGGAAGAGGTATGGAAGTGGTAACTACCAACCGGGAAACAGAAAACGCGAGTAGATGCAAAACAAGCGATCGTGAAGGGGTAGAAGAAATTAAGGAATGTGGGAAGTGCGGGAGGAGGCATCCTGGAGAATGCCGGATGGTAGCCCTGGGTGCTACCGTGTGGGAAGACTGGTCACTTGGCGAGAGAGTGCCCGAAAGTGGACAAATGCTTCAACTGCCACGAGTCGGGGCACCGCAGCAATGATTGCAAGAAAGCTAAGGCGGGAGGCTCGGGAACTAGCGGGGAGGATGACAAAGGGCATGATGGAAAGCCCAAGGTCAAGGCAAGGGCTTTCACCATGAACAAGAAGGAAGCAAGGAAGACCCGGACGTAGTGTCAGGTACGTTCCTTGTCAATGATGTTTGCGCCTCCATATTATTTGATAGTGGTGCCAGTAAGAGTTTTTGTATCTGTATCCTTATGTGCTACACTAGATGCTCAAACTAAGAAAATAGATGATGCCTTTGAAGTAGAAACGGCCGATGGTAAGTCCATTAGAATAGCCCGAGTGATAGAGGATTGCCACATTAAACTAGGAGGTCGTTACTTTCCCGCACAATTGTTTGCCATGCCCTTAGGAGGTTTTGACGTCGTACTAGGGATGGATTGGTTGGCTGCCCACGATGCTAACATAGTATGCCAGCAAAAGATGATCCGATTAACGGCTCCAGATGGTAGTCCGATTACGATCTACGGTGATAATGATTGCAAGGTTCCAAGGATCATTTCCATGATCAATGCGGAGAAATGTATGAGGCGAGGGTGCGGAGCTTATCTAGCGTATGTCAAGGATGTTAAAGATAAAGCGAAAGAGTTGTCCGATGTACCAGTGGTGCGGGACTTTCCTGACGTATTCCCGGAGGATCTGCCCGGAATACCACCGGATAGAGAGATAGAGTTCCAGATTGACTTGCTGTCAGGAGCCCAACCCATTGCCAAAGCCCCCTACCGCCTAGCTCCCTCCGAGATGAAGGAACTCATGTCACAACTGCAAGAACTCCTTGACAAAGGGTTCATTAGGCCCAGCATTTCTCCATGGGGTGCTCCCGTGCTGTTTGTGAAGAAGAAGGATGGCAGCATGAGGATGTGTATAGATTACAGGGAGTTGAATAAGCTGACCGTGAAGAATCGATACCCTCTACCTCGGATAGATGATCTGTTTGATCAGTTTGCAAGGGGCAAGTTGGTTCTCCCGGATAGATCTCCGATCCGGATATCACCAACTGAAGGTAAGGGAGCAAGATGTCCCAAAGACAGCCTTCCGAACACGCTATGGCCACTACGAGTTTCTGGTTATGTCTTTCGGGCTAACCAATGCTCCTGCGGCATTCATGGACTTGATGAATCGCGTGTGCCGCCCGATGCTGGACAGATCGGTGATAGTATTCATTGACGATATCCTGATATACTCAAAGAACGAAGGAGATCATGCTTGTCATATCAAGGAGGTGTTAGAAACTTTACGAAGGAGAAACTGTATGCGAAGTTCTCTAAATGTGCCTTCTGGCTACGGGAGGTACAGTTTTTAGGGCACGTTATAAATTCCGAGGAGTAATGGTTGACCCAGCGAAAGTTGAAGCAGTTACGCAATGGAATTCCCCGAGGACGCCATCCGAAATCCGTAGTTTTCTTGGGATTGGCTGGTTATTATAGAAGGTTCATCAAAGATTTCTCGAAGATAGCTTCCCCATTAACAAGGTTAACGAGGAAGAACGTGGTGTTCGACTGGGGAAAGGAACAGGAAGATGCGTTCCAGGAATTGAAGGATAGATTAACCAAAGCTCCTATACTAACCCTACCGGAGGGAGATGAAGACCTAACGGTATACTCCGATGCTTCTTACTGTGGGCTAGGCTGTGTGTTGATGCAAAGAGGAAAGGTTATAGCTTACGCATCCAGACAGCTAAAGGACACGGAGGTTAATTACCCGGTTCACGATTTGGAACTTGCCGCAGTAGTGTTCGCACTGAAGATCTGGAGACACTATTTGTATGAACTAAGTGCGCCATATTTACCGACCACAAAAGTCTGAAATATTTCTTTGAGCAGAAGGACCTAAATATGAGACAAAGGAGGTGGTTGGAGTTGATAAAGGATTACGATTATGAAATCCATTATCACCCGGGTAAGGCGAACGTGGTAGCCGATGCCCTGAGCCGAAAGGAAGGATACGAACCGATCCGGGTGAAGGCGTGCCAACTAGTAGTGACCCCAGATGTTATGAGGATGATAAGCAAGCTCAAATAGACGCTTTAAAAGAGCAGCAATCAATAAGGAAAGATGGTGGGAAAGGTGGATGAATTGGTAGAGAACACCTTGGGTGTTAAGACCTTCCATGGCAGGATATGGGTTCCGAAGCATGGTGACTTGCGGGAAAAGATTATGGATGAAGCGCACAAGACCCGCTACTCAATACATCCAGGCGCAAATAAGATGTACCACGATTTGAAGAAAGATTTTTGGTGGCCTGGGATGAAGAGAGATTTGGTTGCGTATGTAAATAATGTCTCACGTGCCTACAGGTGAAGGCTGAGCACCAAAGACCTTATGGTTATGTTCAGCCATTAGAAGTACCAAAATGGAAGGGGAACATATTACCATGGACTTTATCACTAAATTACCACGCACGACAAAAGGCCACGACGCGATATGGGTGATCGTTGATAGACTGACTAAAAGTGCGCATTTCCTGCCAATCAAGGAAGCAATTAGTTCGGAGAAGCTTGCTGAACTATTTATCCGAGAAATTGTGGCGCGACATGGTATGCCCGTATCGATTGTTTCAGATAGAGATACGCGGTTCACCTCTCGACGTTCTGGAAAAGGTTCAATGAAGAAATGGGCGCGAGATTGCATGTTAGTACCGCATACCACCCACAGACCGATGGGCAATCGGAAAAACGATCCAGACACTGGAGATATGCTTCGGGCATGCGTTATTGATTTGGTGGTAATTGGGATGATCATTTGCCACTAGCAGAGTTCTCCTATAACAACAGCTACCACGCCAGTATTAAATGCCCCCATATGAGTTATTGTACGGTCGACGGTGCAGAACTCCTATTTGTTGGGGTGATGTCGGACAGAAGGAGTTAGGAAGCTTAGAAGTCGTGGAAGCCACAACGGAAAAGTTGGAGAAATCAAGGCGTATATGAAGGCTGCAAAGGATAGACAAAAGTCATACGCCGACAGAAGAAGGAGACCTATCGAATTTAGTGTGGGTGACAGGGTAATGTTAAAAGTGTCGCCATGGAAGGGGATTATCCGATTTAGGAAGAGGGGGAAACTGAGTCCCAGGTTCATCGGACCATTCGAGGTACTAGCACGAGTTGGGGATGTAGCTTACAGGCTAGACCTTCCAGACGAGTTAAGTGGGATTCACCCTACCTTTCATGTGTCCACTTAAGAAAATGTTTAGCACCGAATGAGGCAGTCGTACCTCTAGATGACATCGAGGTGGATGAGAAGCTGAACTATGTAGAACAACCGGTGGCTATACTGGACGGAAGGAGAAACAATTGAGAAATAAAGTAGTCAAACAAGTCAAGGTGCAATGGAAACACCGAAGGGGGTCGGATGCCACCTGGGAATCCGAGGAGGAAATGAGGCGCCAATACCCCGACCTGTTTAATGACGAGTCAGGTTTCGAGGACGAAACCTAAATAAGGGGGAGACTTGTAACGCCCCGAAAAATCCCGAAACGAGCCATTTAATAATAATGGGCTTTTAAGGTTAATTTAAGAAATAAAGGGGTAAATTAGTGGGCTATGGATCAAATTAGCCTTAATGGGCTAGGCTTAATGGGTTTAAGGGCCCTAATCAGCCCTTAAACATGCATGAACAGCCTCATCTTCATCACATTACAACCCTAGCCACCAAATTCGTAGAGAGAGAAAGTAGAGAGAGAAAGTGAAGAAAATCAAGATTTGGAGTTTGAAGGTTTGAAGGATTGAAGTTCTGGTGGATTGGAGCATCAAAACACAAGGAAAGAGCAACAAAACAAGGTAAGAATCGACCTCTAAGGCCCTCTGTAGATCAAACCCGATTCTAGGGTTTTGGGGTTTTGAAAAGTTTAAAGAAACACATAAAGGTCGAATTTTTACGTATGAAAACGTGTAAAAAGCTTAGATTTGGTTTCATGGAAGGTAAACTAAGGATTTGGACGTAAAAAGTTAAGATTTTGGGTTAAAAACGGGCTGGATCTGAGTTCCAGTTCATCCAGCGAAACTGGGCCCGATCCAGCGAATTTAAGCCTTTAACCAGCGAAACTGCGTACTCATTTAGCGAGACTAGGAGAAATTCCAGCGAAACTACAGTTTCGCTGGGGCGAAACTATAGTTTCACCGGTAACCTCGCTAAGACCCAGACAGACCTATAGACCTTACGAGACTAGGGAATTCCAACGAAAGTTGGGCGCTCAAGGCAGCGAATCTGTCTAGCGAAACTAGCAGAAGTGCTGCCCAGCGAAACTGCAGGCGAAACTGCAGTTTCGCTGTAGCGAAACTATGGGCGAAATTTTGAGGAAAATGACGTTTTTGCATGTTAACTTTCGTGCAGCTAGAGTGTTCAGGCTATAGCCTAAGTGACTTAGAATTTAAGCTACTTGGGCGAGTTCAGGTGAGTTCTAGACCCCTCTTTTACCCGTTTTCAATGTTTTGGGGTGATATGCATACTAAATTACATACTTTTATGATGACGGTTTTTAAGACCTTTTATCAAAAAAATGAAATTTCCTAAAGTAAAATATGCCATTTAAATAGTCCAAATAATTTTCGGGCGCGCTGACCTGGCAGCCCGGCCCCAGCCAGGGCGTTGCCCCTTGGACCCCACTAGGGGCTGCCGCCCCTAGAACCCCGCTATCAGGGGCTGCCGCCCCCGAACCCCCGCTGTCCCGCGGAGGGTCAGTTATGTGGTTTATCTCTCATGATTGATTGAAAAGTGAATGCTTAGACTAAGAGTTTACTTCTTATTATGTATTGTGTTGTGTTATTTATGTATAACTTAAACATGACAGTGGAACATAAAGAAAGGTTATGAGGCCCATAACATGTACCTTGATAAAGTGATAAAGTAAAGCCTTGCAAGCAATTGATAAAGGAGGGTTGCATTCGTTGTACCCTCACCAGTGATAAAGTGATAAAGTATGCTCGAACAGGCAGGTCAGTAAGTCCTAAATTGGCATGACAATAATGGCCTGATCGGGTACGGCAGTAAGTCCTTAATTGGCATGTCGGTAAAGTCCTAGGCGAGCCTAGGCACCGATAGAGACAGAGAATTGACGGATAAAGAAGAGTAATAAAAAAAAAAACGAAACAATAAATGATAAAGAAATGATAAAGTGATAGCCTGTGTGTATTTATATTTTGATAGACAATGATTATTTTCAACTGATAAAGCTAATGTCTGCTCTGATAGTTATTTAGCAAAGTAAACCTAGAATTCACTCAGCGAAGCTGACTTTTGTATGCATATCAGTTGACAGGTAAGAGTTAGTGTTGATGGGATGTGAGCATGGAATGGAAGCTTCTTGGCACTCAAAGACTGGCATCCCCGATAAAGAAAGGCTTAAAAGGACTTTAAATAGTTTTGATGTTTAAAGACAATGTTTATAATTTAATTTAACTACGTTGTAATGGGTTGAATTACAGTATATTTTTCCGCTGCAATATATCTTTACATATATACGAGTAAATGATTGCTTTAAATCTATGTTTGCTGTGAATGACCAACTGTGAGGCTTCCCTGAGAAAGGTGGGCCTTACAACCGACAACACCATCATCATTCCAACCAGTGCATGGAGCTGAAACAAGCACATCAACCAATAGAAGACTGTTCGCAGAAGAAAGTAAGAAATTTCATAATTACACAATAATTAACACTTTATCATCGTAACATCATTTTTAAACACAGGTATTTCAGCTGAGAAAAAGGCAAAAGAAGACTAGCAAAAAGCAGCAACACTCTTTTAAAGATGTAAAAAACTATCAAAAAACTCAATGGTCATGCTTTTGTTAATACATGAAATAACAGCCTTTTGAAATTACTATATAGGCAATGATTTCCTTTCAATATATTCTACTTTTGCATGTACCTAACAACTACAATTTCTAACTTGATACAAAAAAAGATTATATCGCGCAACGCGCGATTTGGCTACCACCTAGTTAAATATGAATGTTGTATGTTTGAATAAACTATATAATATTTAGTTTATATTATAGAATACAATTATTTTACTCTATACTTTATATTGTATATCTTTAGCATGTGCCAATTCGATCATTCCATTCAACCTTTTGTCTTCAAAAATTAACTTCTTGAAGGTTTCACTTTATTAACTGCTTTTTATATTACACCCATGTCTTTATTGTACGATAAATATTTATTTTTTCTTGGATGGAAAACGTGTTCACGCTTTCTACCCTTTTTTTCCTTTCGTCACATGCAAATCTTATATATTAGTTTCTTAATTAAATTCCCAGAATCAACTTTTAGCCAAAAAATAAATCACATTTGAATATAAAATGTAGATTTGAGACAATAGAATATTTTGGTCGGGTACTTTTTAGCGATTAAAGGACGTGTTGAATAATACCATTTAAAGTATTCAATTTTAATACAAATTATCATATGTTTAATTCTTAAAATGTTCAATACTCGTCATTCGTGCCTCCCCAAATGTCTAAAAATTCTAACTAGTTAACTTAATTTCTACAAAGTCTAAGTAGTTAACTTTGATTTAACACTCAAGTTTCGTTCTTAAGACATCCTGATAGTAATAACTAATAACTATATATCTATATTAATTACCCTATATGTTAATTTACGAAGGAAAGGAACAGTGATTTCGTGTATCTGGTCCATTGGTTTTAATCTAACGGTTAAGGAGGAAAGTAAAGTGATTTCGTGTATTTGGCCCATCGTTTTTAGTCTGACGGATGGAGGAGGATTTATGTCTTGGCTTACACCTGCGCCGAGGGACATTTCGTGGCAATCATGCATCCAAAGAAAGAGAGAGAAAGACATAGGGACAACCATTGTCTACTATCCTCTGAAATCACGTCAACTACGAAGAAGGACGGAAGCCGCATAAATGGTAGATTAGGACATATTTGGTGGCGGTTCCGCGAAGGCAGCACAGCGTGGCCGATATAGGGGTCCGATGAAGTGAGCATTGTTAGTCTGCGTTTCGACATCAGCCAAATCGACGGCAGCCTCCGACGGCGTGTTTGGTCGCGTTTTTTGTGGGGGTTTTTTGTACATTTTTTCTCTTTTAGAGAGAGAGAGGGATATTTCTAACCAACACTACCAGTTCGTGGTATTTCTATGCCTTCCTTTTTTCCCAAAAAAACCCTAGCTCTGCTTTGTTGCTGATGACGAACTTTGATGAACAGTAGCAAAATTTGGCATTTTAGTGGGTGCTATTTTTGATGCATTGCGTACAAGAAGGGATTAAGTACCTAAGGCGTTCATTTTTTTCTCTACGGTTCCACATCCACTTGGCTTCCTCCAAATCTAAGGTGTGTTCCTCACTGCTTCACCACGATTGTCCTTCTGTGCAACACGTGGAGGTTAACCAAGGTATTAAGGTTGTGATGTTGATGAGGTACTGTGTTTGAAGAGGTGCGTCTGGAGGCCGCTGGAATGGATGACCCACCGTCAAAGCAAATCCACACTCATCGCTCCGACCACCGCAGATCTTGATCATTTACTGTCATCCGACGAAGACCTCGATCAAATCTCATACCAACCCTTGATATCAAGACACACGATGACGACGTCCGCCACATCTCAGTGGCTAATGGCACCATATTTCCACCACTATCATCATTCTATTATGGTTGTGGTGGTACTTGGTAGACAACAATGGGGCTTCTGATCAACTTCTCTCCGACAGGCTACAGGGCGACACATGGAGGAGATTGGCCGTATGAATACCCATTTTGGGCGATGTTGTTTTTGTAGATTATGCTGGTATTCAGGGTATTCCAAGGTGAAATTGCGATCAAGATTTGGAGCAATGGTGGTTACTGGTGTACCCTTTTTCACTGGTGTGTTGATTATAGCTTTTGATTGCTAAGATTTGCCATTTGAGCTTCATAATTGATGATGAACATGGGTTGATTTGCTATATGGTGTGTTAGTTGTTTTTCTTCAGAACATTGTAGCATAGAATCATTAATGGCAGAATCATCTCAATTATTTTCTACGATTTTAGTATTCATACTAAACATCGATGACGTATATCATGTAATTGCAGGTTCTTGAATATCTCATGAAGCTCCAAGACCAGTTCCTCCTCATGTGTCACATAAGTCGGAGAATTTTGGATCTTTAATATGTTCTTTGCTTATTCCTGAGGGTATGGTTGCTAAAGGGTCATCAAAATCTTCATCTCCCATTCCGAATTCTACTTTCCAAACCTGGATTGATTTAAGATGGTGAATTTGAAATTATATGTTGCTTTTGTTCTCATGAAATAATCTTCTTATTAGATTCTCATGAAATTGCATAATGTGATATTATGGAAAGGTCAAGTTCAAGTGTGTAACAGGCGGCCTAGATGAGGATTTAGAGATAATTGGTAAGGTTTTTTACCGAAAATGTTATAACCACCATAAATAGTTAAATTAGTTGAATTTGATCAATAGTGACTTAGAAAACTTGTCTGTCAATACCAACAATTATTTTTATTGTTGATTAATTACTACCGTCTATTCAAGTTCTACTATAATATTTCATAGATTTCATGTGCAAGATTTTAATTATAATGTAAAATAAGTATAAATAATGACTATATCCTTGTCTTATTTGTAAGATGAAATTAGATGTGTTAATTGAATTAGTATAAACAACTATGTATGGTTTTTAGAATATTTCTACCTTTTGTTTTTGTGTGGACGGTCGCTGGCTCGAAGCCATCCTTTATCTTTCTTGCCGCTACTAATTATTTGCATATATTTTTTAGGGATTTTCGAACAATTGGTAAGTTGTTATTTTATAGTCTTAAGGTCAAAATTTCTAGCAATGGGATGGTAAACGGTCGTTTGCATCCGCAATAAACCATACTTTCTGAACCTTCGAAAACTTTAGAAACGTTAAAACAGATATAATCCCGCCGCGAAGCGGCCAATGGAATACAACTAGTTAAATATTAAATATTAAGGGTCTAAATCCTGTTATGTATATGAATATGTAGTTAATATAATAAGACTATCTAGGAGTTATTTTAAAAGAATATTCAAAGTCTCAAAATTTTAATTTTCAAAAAATTTAAAAATCTTTTGCTTCTTCAGAAACCTATTTTGATAGGTCAAGTAAACGTTGGGAAATTAGTGTAAGAAATATTACAACTTAGTTTTGGAGTTGAATGAGTGAACATTACTGAGAGTTGCGTTGGTGACATTGACATGATGTAGTACGTAAAGATAAGTATATAAAGCTACATCGGATAAATTTGAATAACAAAACATGTTAGAACGATATATTTGACAATAAAAAGTCACGTCGTCATAAAACTAATTTTTGAGTAACATGAAAACATAAATTGAAAAAAACTAGTAAAATATATCATACTTGAACAGACTCAAAACGCAATCTACATAGTACTTAATACAGTTTATATTAGTAGATATAAAAAACGTCACAATAACATGCTCGGAGTTTATATTATAACAGAATAATAAAATATAGAAAACTCCCAAAAAATTAATATTATTAAAAAAAGATCCACGGAAGAAACTTGGAAAAAAGTGCTAAGAAAAAAAGAGAACAGGAAGGAACATTAACATGCCAACCACTTGACCAAACTATGTTTTGTCAATTCCTAAAGAGTCAAAATACATATATCAAAGATATAATATGCTTATAATTTCACCGAAATTACTATTTGAGTATTAGTAGAATAAAATAGTTATATTAAACATAATATATATTATTTTAAACTTTTTGATGGTCACATATATCAATCTACTATGTTAAGAATCAATGTATTACGTGGTTAAAAAATTTAACATATTAATGAAATAATAAATAATAAGAATGTATAAATAATAAACAATGAAAATAAAAATTTATAAACTTATACTTTAAGATAAGATACAATAAAACTGTTATAATTTGTTTAATAAATTATTAAAATAAGAAGATTTATATTTAAGTATTTATTTATTTCGTTTCCTTATTTAAAATCTATTCCAAAGTTTTTTTTATTAGATAGTATAGATGTGCGGATTAATCATTTAAACTAAATGGTATAATGAAAACTATATTATGTTCTTCCCATTTTAAATTACATAGGCCAAAGCTCACTAATTTTATACAAAGACTAAATTTAGTGAACCCGTGTATACACGGGTTAAATAAATAAAATAAAATTTTATTAGTTATAAAATGATATTTTAAAATATACAATTAAAATTACATATGATTAAAAATTATAAGTAATAAACAATGATATCAAATTTTTATCAAAGTAATGTACATGAATTTAAAATTTTAATTAAATAATCCAACGTGATAATTAAAAAAAAGTAAAATATTGACTAATCTCATCTCAAGCAATTGTAAATGATGAAAAACAGAAAATATGATAGTGTAAGTAAAAATCGTATGGATTTTTACTAAAAAAGAGACTCATTGATAGAAGTTTCTGTGATGTATTTTAGTAATAATTATAACTCATAATCATGCACATATTTAATTGAGTTTACTATTAAACTTACACTCTCATAATAATACAACTAAGCATGGAAAATGCAAAAATAAATTAAAGAACCTTCTAAATTCTACACTAAAAATGACCACTTTTATCTTAATAGACTTCATTAAAAAGTTCTACCTAAATAAAAATAATATAATAAAACTGGATAAAAAGATAACAGAAAAAACGTTATCTAATAAATTAAAGAAATCACTTATGAAATAAAATAAAATATTTCTAACGAAATAAGAACACGTTTCAAAAATTAGTTAAAACATCTTAAATTTTGGAAAATAATGATTTGTTGATGGTAACAAATAAAAAAAGAAAAAGAGACGGTAATGAAATAAAAGACAATTGAAAATACTGATGTCTAATTTAAATTCATTTTAATAGTGTTTTATTTTAATATCTAAAGCAATTCTTTGTTTTTACTAATAGTAGTTTCTTTAGAAAAAAACGTATAAAATTAATTTTAGGTGCATTTGAGTGGTTCTATACAATCTTAAAATAAACATTTATCTTAGAATTACGACTTATTTTATCTTTTAAAAAATAAAGATTTGATAAGAAGATAATTTTAAAATTAACCAATAGAGTTTGCTAAGAGTAAAAGTAAGATATATATATTTTTTAGTTTAAAATGTAAGGGTTTTAATTTATATACGGTTAATTGTGGATGGAATTATATTTGGAAACAAAATGTGTATTGAAAAAAATTAATACAAAAATGGAAGATTAAATTCTTTTGGATGAGAAAATATTTATTGTTAAATGTCAAGATGTCATGTGACATGAGACAAAAAAATGACATGTGACAACCCTAATTACCCAGTAGTAGGATTATGATGCTACTTACGGCTGTTGACTAACTCCCAATACATATTTGTAAGTTAAGTCATGGGATGTTATTGTTTTTATTGAAGTCTATTGGCGTTCGGGGTGGTATTGATTGACTTGAAGACATTCGTCAGAATAGTATACAAATCATTGTCAATGGTGTCATAGGATGGTGTTAGAGATGATGACTGAAGTAGTGAGGCTAGGGTTTGGTATTTCATGTTTATTATCGCTCATATACCAACGCCGGTGACGAATCAAAAGGATCAGTGGATGTTACGAAAACTAAATCTATGTTTCTAGGTTTGAAACTTGGCCCTTGATCTATTTTCTTATTCTTTTAGTTTTCGCTTTTTGTAACATGGGTCATGGGCCATTTTCATTTTTACTACATAGGCCATTGCTATTCTTTTGTTCATTTTGGTGGGGTGACTTTATTAAACGGTTCTATTTACTAGAAAGTAGAAACTCATATTCTCATGCAACACGGGTATTAATAAAAAAATTAAATAGTTAGTAATAAAGATTTAAAAATTATAAAACAAAACCTTTAGTTTTAGTAAGTAATAAAGAAAAAATGTTGAAAATAAACGGGAGAAAGAATCTTAACGGTCCTGAAATGTGACACATGAAGACAAAATGAATATAAGTTGAAAAAAGAAAAACTTAAGGAGCTAGAAATGTGACACATTGAGGCACGAGGTTACTTAATTATTTGAGATGTTATGTTTGAAACCTGAGTATTACATGGACCTTGATCGATTAGGGCATAAATTTTTTTTGAAGTTAAATTAAGTTTATAACTTGTAAATAACTATTTGTCAAATTTTATTAGACTAACGATACACATCCAAGCATGGAAACTGGAATATTAATCATATATTGCAGTAATTTTTTATAGATATATACTCAAATTTATTCACCCATTTGTATTTCACACCTCTTGTAATGGATTATGTCTAGTGAATGAAGATGCTACTGTAAATGTGCTTAGTATAGCATGCCCTGTTTATACAACACAGCCTTTTAAGTATAGCGTCGCTAATATTATATGCATGTTTTGCTTTGAGATTCATGTTGAACAGCGGCATGGACGACACCATGATGTTATATATTGTCGTATGGAGTTGTAATATACGCACGATATGTCACATAACGCTGATAAATGTAATAACAAGACAACTAGCTCAAAAGATAGTTGTTTAAGTGTTTGAGATGAATGATATAGAGAGAATATTCAAAATAAAACAAATGCTTGGTGTAAGCAAGTAAGCAACACGAGAGATAGAGTCAAAGGTACTCTAAAGTGATCATAAGAGATGCTAAGTTACAAAAGTTGTTTGTCACCCCTTATTACACCACCTAAGCCACAAACGTCTTCAAGGACCCCCAATGTAAAAGTTTAATATTGCCATGAAAGTCACAACATCGTTAGCAGATATTCAACAAAAATTATTAGATATCACGAACCAACTCTTTTATTGTGATGATATCAGGGAATTGCTTACGAACCGAACCAAAACAAACCTTACAGTTTGTTTGAACTCGGTTCGTTTACAAACTAAACGGTTCGATTCGGTCCGAATTTACAAATTCGAACGAATTGAAAACTTCGTGCTCGAACTTGGTTCAGTTTAAGTTTACAACCGATCAAGAATCAAAGGAGCATATTTTAGAGATTTTTTCAAACGAGTTTCGACCATAGAGCTTTTAGAGTTTTAGGACAACCCTAGCAGATATAGACAGTAAAATTCTAAAAGGAAGAAAAACTAAAAATTAACTATCCGTGTGATCAAATTAAAATTAAAATATACGAATTTACTTTTCAGACATGTAAAAATTATATATTTTATTTTAAATAAAATTATATTTACCAGATGATATTAGCCATACAATTAAAATGAAATTAGAGAAAAGTAAAAATTTAAGAAAAGAAATTTTGGATTTTAATAATCTAAACTATTAACTAGCCAATATTGATCCTAAGTAACAATTTGACCAATAACAGTCCCTTCTAATTTTTCATTAACTCCATTAGTTTTTTATGACGTGACACGTGACAGTTCTTGTGACGTGGCATGTAACATGACGTATTATATAATTAAAATAATAAAAAATATAAATATAATACTAAGTTTTTGCTCATGATAAGACCCTCTTTACGCTCTCTCTTTCTGTCTTTTTGTATTATATAATTAAATAATAAAAAATTTAAATATAATACTAAGTTTTTGCGCATGATAAGACCCTCTTTACGCTCTCTCTTTCTGTCTTTTTATTTGCAAGCTACTCAACTGGTGACAAAACCGTTATGTTGAATGAATTGAGTAAATATATGTATGAGTATAACTAGTTATACATCACGTCAAGAGTCATCATGTGATACACCATAAAAACAAACGGAATTAAAGAACGGTTAGATTGAAACTATATTGGTAACAAATTAAAATTATAATTAATACTAATCAAATTATTAGTTAGAAATAATATAATACTAATCAAATTATTAGTTAGAAGTAATATCGATTGGTAGTCAATATTTTAGATTATTACAGTCTAATTTCTAGAAAAATACATTTTATAAAAGTGTTTTCTTAACAAGCCATTTCTTTACAAAATTTCCTAGATGTCTATTCAACCACCCCGCCGACCGACGAGTAGTCTTTATAAAAATCATAACCGGTGGCGGTGAGAGTCAACGGCAACCTACTTCCTATCTTCTTTCATATAACATTCTTGAAATTATATATTATTTAATTTATTTTAGAAAAAATATTATTTTTAAGATTTCTTTTTGGAACGGGGCCTATATCATCAACAAGAAAAAATATCTAGAATGATGTTAGCAAACTAATACAAGTAAGAACTTAGAAGTATACGGATGTATTCAGTCATCCCATCATCTAGAATAACCTGTATTTAGTTTTGTTCCAACTCTCTTAAGTGAACTTAATATCCTACACTTTAAAAACAAACTAGTTGGTTTTCCACTCGCGCTTCACGGCAAGTTAGAAGTCAATGCATCTGTTCCATCATCGCATCGATTATATTTTAAAATGTATGAAACCGGCTTAAAATATGACAACAAAATAAAAGAAAAAACACGCTCTCAGGCGGAATAAAATTTTGGTGGCTCAGAGCTCTCAAATATCATGGATGCAAGGCGAGTTGCAGGTTTAAAACCTATCATTCACCATCCTTGCCACGCCATGTTCATCATTTGATGAAAAAAATCTAGAAGTTATCATAGCCGAGCGACAAAACCAACAATCATAGCCAAATGACAAAGCCCAAAATCAATTGTCAAAAGAACTCAGAAGGCTCATACAGAAATCATAGCCTTACAGATTTTGTTAACCCACTCCACACCCATCATTAAAGCATATTATCAACAACAGATAAGAGCTCACTGTCACGCACACACCACCAAAGGTAGCCAACTGGTGACCAATGGAGTTACAATCGACATATCTAAGCCGGTACCGGCATACATCACCGTCCATGGACACCAACCGGAGTCGCATCTTTGCAAGATCACCGAAACCTCTTCCTTTGTACAAAAGCACATCGTCACAAACCGAATTAGGGCTCTCGGATGTGCCATGTGCCATCGTCATTGAGCAAAATATGAAAAGAACTGATGTCACGGTAACGTGGACACCACCAAAGGCGGTCAACGGAACACCGGCGGCGTCGAAATGAACAGATCTAAGCCGATCCCAACATGCACCACCGTCCATGGAGGCGGTGATACATGGGTCCATCGGAGCCGCCACCGACACACAAAACCACCAACCACCCGCCGACATAGACTTCTGGTAGCAAACAGACGGGCGAACGAGATTCAACTGGTGAACACCACTGATGAATCGATGACGGAGAAAGAGACGAATGACAAGGCCACGTTGGCAATAACACAACCTGGTTGTAGGTGCGGAGGCCGAGGCCCGCCTTGGCGGAAACGAATGGTCAGCGCCACCGCCAGAGCCAAAAACCCATCTGAAACGACCGGCGTTGGCGATAGCACCACCTGGTGACCGGTGCGGAAGCCGAGGTCTGCCTTGGCGGAAACGAACTGTAACACCCCAACCCGGAGAGGCTGACGTGTCACTATTACAGATATCAAATCAAAAACCAAATCCATAATATTAAGGAGATAATTTCAAACAAACTCGATAATCCGAAAGAACCTAATTAAGTTATTCATTACATTAATTAAAGTAAAATACAATCTTGATCTTCAACCACTCTTCACTGATTTCCCGGAATACCCTGATTACCTACAATCAAATAAGAAACACCACAAAAGAAAATACGGCTGAGCCAAAAGTTGCTCAGTGACGGAAATACAACAGTAATGATAAGAAGCGTAACATACTGATATCTGATACTGAACTGATCATATGATATGGAAAACGGAAATCTGAATCTGAACATATAATACTGATACTGAACTGAACATGTAATACTGAACTGAACTGATCTACACGACGCGTATATACAAACAAAATAAGTTGTGTAATATAAGAAGTACCCAGAGCCAAAACTGAACTGATAAGTACATAGCTAGCTAGACTATGCACTAATGAGATGGTGTGTGGGGCGTGCACACATGATTCCATCCCCCGGAACTGAAATGAACTGAACTGAACTAGGATCGATCCATCCGCCTCCCAGATATTATGGCCAAAGTACTACTTGAGTACTAACGTGTTAACGGAGACGCCGTGAACTATTTATTACACACCGTCACGAAAAGTGTCACATCATTGACGCCACAATGACATGTCGGAGAGCTCGGGTAACAGAGTATCAAATCAAATGGTAGTACAACTACCAACATATAACGTATCAATAGAACATTTATAGGAACATGCAATAATGAGCACAAACTTATAAAATATATTGCATGCTACAGGTCTCAATAAATATCACTAATGAGTCGAACGAATCGGAGCATAATTAAATATTAAGGATATACAACTAATAAAGGCTAAACGATTCATATTAACGGAAATAACGTATCAAAAATCCGTACTACAAAGTAACGGAACAGAATTTATACTATGATAAAGATAACCAAGAATCCGTACTACAAAGTAGCGGAAACAAAGTGAATACTATGATAATCAAAGGAACAGAATCCGTACCTCATACACGAGTGACAATATTCAGAAACAAGGTCTAGACTCGGTTAACGCCGCGAGAACCTTGTATCCTTAAATAATTCTGAGCTTGATAAAGAAAAAGGATGATCACCAACAAAGCAATCCTAACTAACGTTTCCATATCGGTCCTAGAATCCGCTCGTTCCGACCCGCAACGTGTTGATTGTCCATTGACCACGGTTGACCAGCTTTGACCAACAGCTTTGACTAACGTTTAACCATCAATATTCACCGCATGCAGCCACTTTCATCACCATTATAACCCGACAACCACTACCACCATTACCACCATCGAAACGGCCCCTCTATCACCGCCATCACCATAACAGCAGCCACAATTCAACAACAACCATCACCAATCAAAAACCTAGTTTCCTAAAACCTCAAACCAGCACATATTGACACGATTCACACAGAATTTCTTAGTTGATGATGAAGTACACCATCACCAAACACTAATCACAATTTTAGCCTAATCCTAAGGATCTCATCTAGAACCCAACATGCAACCACATGAACAACATCAAACTGCTCTAATCTTACATCAAACAGCAGCAACCACCATAAACCACCATCAATCGGGTGTTGTGGTTGTTTCTGCCATGAACCACCATCAATTGACATCAATAGCCGCCAACATCACCAGAACCAACAACAACACAAGCACAATCACAGATTTACCTTACCATTACTGCTGTTTTGCAACCATCATCAAGAACCAACCACATGCAGCCCCAACCATCACCACCACCGAAGCTACTGCTGCCCGACAGCACCATCACAACGACCAGTAACACCCACAGTCACAAATCCTAGCCAGCGGTCAACAATCACTGCTGCCATCGCCATAACCGCCACCATCGGGACCCCGGTTTACCGAACCATAGCTCAATCGACAATCCCCTTTGCTATAACCGCCTATGCGGTCGAGAACCAAGAGGCCTCCGGATCCCAGCCGACCTTTTTCACCACTGTCGCGGCCCTTGGGCGGTCGTCGGGACCACAATCTTCCGCTGCTTCTGTCATCGATTCTCGTCGGCATGCTTTGTTCACGGAGAAATCGAGGCCACCATTGAGGCCAGGGCATCGAGGGGAGTCGAATGAGGCTAGTCACACGCCGGCACTCGCCGGAATCGGCCACCTCCGGCCAGTGGTTTGGCCGGATCGAAGAGAAACAGGGGGGAGAGAAAGGGGAGCCGGTCGCCTCTTCTCTCTCTCTCTAAATTTTGTTTTAAAAACCCTAAAAGGAGAGATAAATGTGTTTATATAGGGGCTAAGTGAAACGGGTTCGTTAATAGGTCGGTTCGTAAAGCGTCTGATTAAATTTTTGCGTGACGTAATAAATTTTCATTTATCGTTAGCTTCTATTTTCACCAAGTATTCTAGTTATTCTGAGATTACTGATTTTATCGTGTTTAAAACGTACAGAACAGTTAACGATACCGCGAAATCGACACGTTATCGGTTTTACGCGTTTTTCCTCAAATGAGCGCTTTTATTATTATATTTTATTTTATTATTATTATTTTTTTTATGGGTATTATAATTCTACCCCCCTTAAAACAATTTCGTCCACGAAATTGCTAGGTACAGATCGAACAAGATATGACATAACGTACGCGGAGTACTGTGATGTTCAAGAAACTGATAACTGATAACTTCATAACGGATAACAGAAACATATAGAAGATAATAACTAAGAGGTAAACAGATACGGATATTGAGAACGGATTTCATCTTCTATCTCCCATGTAGCTTCGCGTTCGGAATGGTTTTTCCATAATACTTTAACAAAAGGAATAGTTTTCTTACGCATAATGCGCTCTTGTCGGTCAAGTATGGCCTCGGGTCCTCCTCGAACGATAAGTCTTCACGTATCAAATGAAGTGGATAGTTAACCACGTGAATAAGATGATAATTGTATCCCCTTAAAAGAGATACATGAAAGACATTATGCACATGTGACAGTTGAGGTGGTAAAGCCAAATGATACGAAACCTCACCAACTCTTTCTAGAATTTCAAAGGGTCCGATAAACCGTGGACTAAGTTTCTCCTTAAGACCAAAACGTCGTACGCCTTTGCAAGGCGAAACCTTCAGGAACACTTTGTCACCGACCTTAAACTCCAAAAGTCGACGGTGTCGGTCTGCATAACTTTTCTGTCTGCTTTGAGCTTCTTTTAACTTTTCTCTAGCAATAGCAACCTTCTCATTCGTGATCTAAACTAACTCGGGTCCTTCGATGACTCTTTCACCGACCTCTTCCCAACAATAGGTGCTCTACATTTACGACCATACAACAATTCGAAAGGTGCCATGCCAATGCTAGCTTGCCAACTATTGTTGTAAGCAAACTCGACCAAACACAAATACTCATCCCAGTTCCCAGTCCACTCTAAGGTACAAGCTCGAAGCATGTCCTCAAGTGTTTGAATAGTACGCTCCGACTGACGTCAGTCTGAGGATGAAACGCCGTACTAAACCTCAACTTGGTACCCCATGCAGCTTGCAAACCCTTCCAAAAACGAGAAGTGAACCTCGGGTCCGATCAGACACAATAGACACCGGAGTGCCATGAAGTCTAACAATCTCTTGTGTAAACACTTCAGATAGTTTGCTAACCGAAAATCCTTGCTGAATTGGGAGAAAGTGAGCTGACTTTGACAATCTGTCAACGACAAACCATATCGTATCATTTTTCTTAAATGTCCTTGGCAACCCTGTCACAAAATCCATGGAAATATCATCCCATTCCATACTGGAATAGGTAGTGGCTGAAGCAAACCACTAGCTCTCTGATGCTCAATCTTGACCTGCTGACAAGTAAGGCAACGGCTAACATACTTAGCCACATCCTCTTTCATTCCATTCCACCAAAAGTTCTGACGAAGGTCACGATACATCTTAGTAGATCCTGGATGGATAGAGAACGGAGAACTATGTGCCTCAGCTAATAACGATTCTCGTAGAGAAGAATCATTAGGCACACATAAACGTTTACCACACACCAGATTACTCCGTGCTCATCTACTCTGAATTCTGATTGTTTACCAATCTCCACATTCTGTAAGATTGCCCAGAGTTCACCATCGTCTTTCTGTGTGTTCTTAATCCGGGATATTAAGTCTGACTCAATCTGGAGTGTAGCGAGATATCCGTTGCTCTTGCCAATATGTAGGCCAATACCCAATCTATCAAGGTCGGTAATGTTCTGAGGCTGTAGCTGTAGGGAGGCTAGTGTTCCTGAGCTCTTCTGCTAAGAGCATCAGCTACCACATTGGCCTTTCCCGGATGATACTGAATGTTGGCATCATAATCTTTTAACAACTCTAACCATCTTCTCTGCCTCATGTTTAGTTCTTTTTGTGTGAAGATATATTTCAAGCTCTTGTGATCAGTAAAAATATCACAAGTCTCTCCGTAAAGATAGTGACGCCATATTTTCAACGCGAAAATAACAGCAGCGAGTTCAAGATCATGCGTAGGATAATTAACCTCGTAAGGTTTCAACTGCCGTGAAGCATAAGCAATGACCTTACCGTGCTGTATTAGCACACATCCAAGTCCCTTTTTAGAGGCATCGCTGTAAATCTGATATCCACCCGTGCCCGATGGAAGTGTGAGAACAGGTGCAGACACCAATCTTTTCTTGAGCTCTTCAAAACTTTTCTCTCGTTCATCATTCCAAGAATACTTAACCCCTTTCCTTAACAGTTGCGTAAGGGGTAAAGCTATAACAGAAAAACCTTCAACAAATCTGCGGTAGTAACCAGCAAGGCCAAGAAAACTACGGACTTCTGTGGCTGAGGTAGGTCTAGGCCACTTAGTGATCGCCTCTATTTTAGCAGGGTCCATCATAATACCATCCGTAGAAACGACATGACCCAAAAAGGCTACCTTGCTCAGCCAAAATTCACACTTTGAAAATTTTGCATAAAGCTTCTTTTCACGTAGTGTTTCGAGCACGATACGAAGATGATTCTCATGCTCCTCCTTACTTTTAGAATAAATTAAGATGTCATCGATAAATACAATGACGAACTTATCGAGGAACTTGCGGAAGACTCGGTTCATTAGGTCCATGAATATGGCCGGGGCATTAGTAACCCGAACGGCATAACAGGAACTCATAGTGACCATACCGAGTACGGAAAGCAGATTTAGGGACGTCAGAATCTTTGATCTTTAACTGATGGTAACCAGACCTCAGATCGATTTTAGAGAAACACTTTGCACCCTAAAGCTGATCAAATAAATCATCAATACGAGGCAGAGGGTAACGATTACGGATAGTGATCTTGTTGAGTTCTCTGTAGTCAATGCAGAGTCTCATAGAACCATCTTTCTTCTTCACGAATAGGACCGGTGCGCCCCAAGGCGAGACGCTTGGTCTAATGAATCCCAAATCTAGTAATTCTTGTAACTGCTCCTTTAACTCCTTAAGCTCCATAGGTGCCATTCGATACGGTGCCTTAGAAATCGGCTCAGCACCTGGGATAAGATCAATAGTGAATTCTACCTCGCGATCTGGTGGAAGTCGGGTAACTCTTCAGGAAACACGTCAGGAAAATCACATACAATCGGATAATCAGATATGTTCGGTTTTTCAGAAGATGTAGCTTTCACTGAAGCCAGGAATCCCACGCAACCGTGCGATAAGAGTTTCTGAGCCTTAAACGCAGAGATGATTTTCAACGATTTCCGAGGCTGAGTCCCTTGATAAACGAGTTCAGGGCATTGAGAATTTCCAAATAAAACACGACGAGTCTGGCATTCAATAGTAACGTGATGTCGAGTTAACCAGTCCATACCAAGTATGACATCAAAGTCACTCATTTGCATAGGAAACAAATCAGCTTTACGAATAATAGCCTCGATTCTGATCGGACAATCTCTATAGACATGCGAGATGATAGTTGAATCTCCTAATGGAGTAGTAATAACCAAAGCGTGCTCTAAAGCAGTCGGTGCAGTCATTAAGTACTTAGCAGACAAAAGAGATACGACAGAATGCGTAGCGCCCGTATCAAATAAGACATAAATATCCCGCTTCCCAATGCAAAGGGTACGGAGATCATACCTAAGGCATTTACTATCAGTATCGGATAAGACATATATGTATATAATACGTCCTCAACACCAAGTACCTCAAACAATTTCTCAATATGATTGATCCAATTTTGCACCTCGACCGGATCACTAGAAGTACTGAAAGACTTAAGCCTTTGCTTCTGAAAACGTTCCAACCAGACATGAATACCATCACGGGGTGGTGGTGTATTATCACTGGAAGGTGCTCCTGTGTTGTTCCCGCCAGAAGATGGCTCTGAGTTATTTCCACCGGGTGGAAGTCCTGTGTTGTTTCCTCCGAATTTGCCTGTTGCATCTGCTGGATGACTGTTTGAGCAGTCTGAGTCATCAGGTTAGGGAGTATTCCAGAAATAGCAGCGTTTACAGCATTAGCAACGAGGGTTTCAAGATGAGTATCAGATGAGGGGCCATTCGAGTTATTGCGGTTGTTCACACGTCTCTTAGGAGCCATCTGAAATGAAAGTACACGTGTGAACACTGGAATTTAAATTGGGAACAAAAATGAGATCCTAACCCAACGTCTACCCATTACCTCACAAGTTTATCATTAATGTTTAAGTTTTCTACAGGAAAGAGCCTTTGCTCTGATACCATAACTGTAACACCCCAACCGGAGAGGCTGACGTGTCACTATTACAGATATCAAATCAAAAACCAAATCCATAATATTAAGGAGATAATTTCAAACAAACTCGATAATCCGAAAGAACCTAATTAAGTTATTCATTACATTAATTAAAGTAAAATACAATCTTGATCTTCAACCACTCTTCACTGATTTCCCGGAATACCCTGATTACCTACAATCAAATAAGAAAACACCACAAAAGAAAATACGGCTGAGCCAAAAGTTGCTCAGTGACGAAAATAACAACAGTAATGATAAGAAGCGTAACATACTGATATCTGATACTGAACTGATCATATGATATGAAAAACGGAAATCTGAATCTGAACATATAATACTGATACTGAACTGAACATGTAATACTGAACTGAACTGATCTACACGACGCGTATATACAAACAAAATAAGTCGTGTAATATAAGAAGTACCCAGAGCCAAAACTGAACTGATAAGTACATAGCTAGCTAGACTATGCACTAATGAGATGGTGTGTGGGGCGTACACACATGATTCCATCCCCGGAACTGAACTGAACTGAACTGAACTAGGATCGATCCATCCGCCTCCCAGATATTATGGCCAAAGTACTACTTGAGTACTAACGTGTTAACGGAGACGCCGTGAACTATTTATTACACACCGTCACGAAAAGTGTCACATCATTGACGCCACAATGACATGTCGGAGAGCTCGGGTAACAGAGTATCAAATCAAATGGTAGTACAACTACCAACATATAACGTATCAATAGAACATTTATAGGAACATGCAATAATGAGCACAAACTTATAAAATATATATGCATGCTACAGGTCTCAATAAATATCACTAATGAGTCGAACGAATCGGAGCATAATTAAATATTAAGGATATACAACTAATAAAGGCTAAACGATTCATATTAACGGAAATAACGTATCAAAAATCCGTACTACAAAGTAACGGAACAGAATTTATACTATGATAAAGATAACCAAGAATCCGTACTACAAAGTAGCGGAAACAAAGTGAATACTATGATAATCAAAGGAACAGAATCCGTACCTCATACACGAGTGACAATATTCATAAACAAGGTCTAGACTCGATTAACGCCGCGAGAACCTTGTATCCTTAAATAATTGAGCTTGATAAAGAAAAAGGATGATCACCAACAAAGCAATCCTAACTAACGTTTCCATATCGCGTCCTAGAATCCGCTCGTTCCGACCCGCAACGTGTTGATTGTCCATTGACCACGGTTGACCAGCTTTGACCAACAGCTTTGACTAACGTTTAACCATCAATATTCACCGCATGCAGCCACTTTCATCACCATCATAACCCGACAACCACTACCACCATTACCAACATCGAAACAGCCCCTCTATCACCGCCATCACCATAACAGCAGCCACAATTCAACAACAACCATCACTAATCAAAAACCTAGTTTCCTAAAACCTCAAACCAGCACATATTGACACGATTCAACACAAAATTTCTTAGTTGATGATGAAGTACACCATCACCAAACACTAATCACAATTTCAGCCAAATCCTAAGGATCTCATCTAGAACCAACATGCAACCACATGAACAACATCAAACTGCTCTAATCTTACATCAAACAGCAGCAACCACCATAAACCACCATCAATCGGGTGTTGTGGTTGTTTTCTGCCATGAACCACCATCAATTGACATCAACAGCCGCCAACATCACCAGAACCAACAACAACACAAGCACAATCACAGATTACCTTACCATTACTGCTGTTTTGCAACCATCATCAAGAACCAACCACATGCAGCCCCAACCATCACCACCACCGAAGCTACTGCTGCCCGACAGCACCATCACAACGACCAGTAACACCCACAGTCACAAATCCTAGCCAGCGGTCAACAATCACTGCTGCCATCGCCATAACCGCCACCATCGGGACCCCGGTTTACCGGAACCATAGCTCAATCGACAATCCCCTTTGCTATAACCGCCTATGCGGTCGAGAACCAAGAGGCCTCCGGATCCCAGCCGACCTTTTCACCACTGTCGCAGCCCTTGGGCGGTCGTCGGGACCACAATCTTCCGCTGCTTCTGTCATCGATTCCCGTCGGCATGCTTTGTTCACGGAGAAATCGAGGCCACCATTGAGGCCAGGGCATCGAGGGGAGTCGAATGAGGCTAGTCACACGCCGGCACTCGCCGGAATCGGCCACCTCCGGCCGGTGGTTTGGCCGGATCGAAGAGAAACAGGGGGGAGAGAAAGGGGAGCCGGTCGCCTCTTCTCTCTCTCTCTAAATTTGTTTTAAAAACCCTAAAGGAGAGATAAATGTGTTTATATAGGGGCTAAATGAAACGGGTTCGTTAATAGGTCGGTTCGTAAAGCGTCTGATTAAATTTTTGCGTGACGTAATAAATTTTCATTATCGTTAGCTTCTATTTTCACCAAGTATTCTAGTTATTCTGAGATTACTGATTTTATCGTGTTTAAAACGTACAGAACAGTTAAACGATACCGCGAAATCGACACGTTATCGGTTTTACGCGTTTTTCCTCGAATGAGCGCTTTATTATTATATTTTATTTTATTATTATTATTTTTTATGGGTATTATACGAACGGCCACCACCACCGACACGACGACAACAACAAACCCACACTGCAACCGCTAACATCTGATGATGTTTAAAGACCATGCACGATTATTAAGGAGGAACGAAATACCCAAAGTGCCATCGGTTACTGTTCATCAAACTTTATTAATCATATATAGGGTAATTCAAAAGAGTTTGCAGTTATGTAGGCGTAGTTTCTCATAAATTTATCTTAAAAATCTACAAAAATATATTTTAAATTTTGATTTGTTTATATAATTATCATGATTTACATGATATCTTACTTTTACATAGATCCTACATGACTAATTTGTATATGAAACTTCTACTATATAAAATTGCAAAAAATGTTCGAAGTGTATGAAGTAATCAGAGCGTGACACGTGCATTTGGGAGGGTGATAATTTCGTCTGCGTCACAATTATGCATATAATGTACATAATTACGTAAGTAAAAAATTACTCAAGTTATAAATAATTTACGCAACTTATTTTCATTATTAAGCAAGTAAAATTACTCAGCTTATAAATAATAATTACACAAGACATTTTCATAATTACTTAGTCATTAATCATGGAAGTTATACGTATAGGACATAAACGTTTTAAAAAAGTAATGATTTTTTAAAGTATAGCAATACTATACTCAAATCAAAGAGAATAAAATATTTGACTTTATGGTCTATTTTTATATAAAAAATGTCGTACGAAAAAATTATATACATTTAAAAAACTTAAGAAAAATCAACAAATGTAGTCTATTTTCAATTTTACCCTATAGATTCATTCGTGATTATTTTATCTATAATCAAAACTGTTAATTTCTTACATCAACGTTTTATATTATTTTGTACACTTCTTATAAAAACATCACGTTGTATGCTAATTTTTTTTCTTTTATCTCTACGCTAATAAAAGAGTGATTGTAAGATACACGTGGTAGCACCACATTCATCTTCACTACAAAAATTTTATTTCTTGATTTATTAAATAGTTACATTAATTACCAGTAATATTATTTAATTCCTTTTAGATTAAAAATAGTTTTTTAATAAATTTAAAAAGATATTTTCTTATTAATGTTATATCTAAAAACATTTTTTCCAAAATATTTATTTTTCTAAAAACATGAAATATTTTAAAATTAGTTTTGTTTAATGTAAAATATTATAAATTAAAAAATAATTAAAATCGGGAGTTATAATAGGAAAATTTTTAGAAATGATATTTTTCTAAATGATTTGTTTTGAAACAAAATGTTTGATTTTTTTTGAAAATAACAAAAAAGGTTTAAAAACCAAAGTACAAAAAAGTATTATCATTGTTTATTACTTATAATATTTACTAATACCCAATTTCAATAATATCTTATACAATATCGTTTTATAATTAATAATTTTTTTAGTTAATAGTTTACTTATTCAAGCCATTTATTCAATCCATGTAAAACATGTGTTTAGTAAAACTAGTATGTATATAAAAAAAGAAAATTTTAGTGTTAAAAAGTATTAACAACAAATAATATTCCAAAAAATAAATGTAGCCAGTACCACATAATAATAAACCTTTTGTTTCAAGTTTTTAGAATTAAGAGGAGAAATTCGAACTATGAATTACGATAGTAGTAAACTTTTATGTTAATAAATAATTATACATAATTATATTTATTTTAAAGTATTACATATAAATATAATAAAATGAAAAAGTATTTTTTTTGGAACAGCTAAATGATCATTGGCAGGCACTGGCTCAGCACCTCAGCCAATCATCTCCACTACTCGAGTCCAAAACTAAAACCACAATTAGATAGAAAATCATCTTAGATAAGGAGACCGTAGTTTAATCTAAAACATTTTTTTACAGGCGAGACTCAGTGAGAATAATGGAAACTCTCTTTCTACCAAATAGGGTAGGAGGCAATTCTATATATACACACATGTGGTTACAATAAAGGTACAAGAAAATAAAAGAATTACAATGAGACCCATAAAGAATTTAATGTTTAACATCCCCCTCAAGCAAGACGGGGGCGGACCTAACGAGAGCATGTCGCGAAATAACTGAAACTGTGAGCGAGGAAGACTCTTCATAAATATGTCCGCAACTTGAAGCTGGTTGGAACGAATTTTGTGTAGAGTTTACCAGAAGCCACCAATTCACGTATAAAATGGTAATCTAAGTCAATATGTTTGGCCCGTTTATGAGAGACTGGATTTTGTGTCATAAAGAGTGCACTTTGATTATCACATAGTAGTGTGGGTCGATCAGGAGGAAGTGCATGAAGTTACCGAAGAAGGTGCGTAAGCCAAATTATTTCAGCAGCGGTGTTTGCCATAGCCCTATATTCAGATTCACAACTGGATCGAGCAACACTTGGTTGCTTTTTGGCACTCCACGATACTAAGTTGCCACCAAGGAAGATGGAATACCCATAGGTAGATCTTCTAGTCTCAATGCAGCGAGCCCAATCGGCATCAGAATACCCAACGATCGATGGAGAGTTTCTCTTCCGAAACGTGAGTCCAAATGAGATAGTACCCTTAATGTATCGAATGATGCGTTTGACGTGGGAGTAGTGTTCAACAGTGGGGTGTTAAAGAAACTGGCTAACTTGATTGACAGCATAGGAAATGTCTGGACGAGTGATCGTCAAATATTGTAAGGCACCCACTATGCTTCGATAATGCGTAGGATCTGAATAAGCATCGCCGTCTTTCGAAAGCACAATGTTTGGAGCAAGAGGAGTAGGCATGGGCTTGGCATCAAGGAGTTTCACACGATCAACAATGTCACGAGCATACTTGGCTTGAGATAGAAAGAGCCCATTAGGTGTTTGGTGACCTCCAAACCGAGAAAATAACTGAGATTTCCAAGCTCTTTAATCGCAAATTCATTATTGAGGCGCTTAACAAACTTTTGAATAAGGCCTTCGTTGTTCCCTGTTAAAATAAGATCATCAACATAAACAAGAAGATACATAATTAAAGTATCCCGTTTGAAAACAAACAAGGATGGGTCAGCACGACTACACTCAAAGCCATAATTTATGAGAAACGTGCTAAGCCGAGAAAACCAAGCACGTGGAGCTTGTTTCAAGCCGTAAAGGGCTTTATTCAACCGACAAACATGATTTGGAAAGGATGAGTTCAAGAATCCGGGTGGTTGCGCCATATAGACTTGTTCTTGTAAGTTGCCATGCAAAAAAGCATTATTTACATCTAGTTGATGTAAACGCCATCCGTGAATAACCGATAGAGCAAGCACGGTACGGATCGTAGCGGCTTTAACAACGGGGCTGAATGTGTGTGAGAAGTCGAGCCCGGGGATTTGACTGAACCCTTGAGCAACAAGTCTCGCTTTATAGCGATCAATAGTACCGTCGGCCCTATATTTTGTGCGAAACAACCATTTGCAACCAACTATATTAGTGTTTGGAGGTCGAAGGACCAAGGTCCACGTGTTATTTTTCTTTAAAGCATGGATTTCATTGTTCATAGCAGTGATCCAATGATGTGTGCGGGCAGCGGTTTTGTAAGTTTTGGGATCGAAAGACGATAGGAGAGCCGAGACAATGGAACTCGAGGTGGCCAGATTAGCTTGATATTTGGGTTTAAAAATTCCAGCCTTGGCCCTGGTAAGCATGGGGTGGCCTTGGGATGGAATAGGAGGAAAATTTTGTGGCGGAGTCACAGCAGGAGGATGGTCGGGTGCAGAAATGGGGTTAGAAATGGAAGGGCTAGGAGTGGAAGGGGATAGGATGGGAATATTACTGGGATGGGCTTGAGGAGTTTCGGGTGGGTCACAAAACAAGAAGCATGATGGGGAAGTGGTGGACTTGGGTTTGGAATGGTGTTTCGACGAAGCAGGTGGCATGGAGGGACACGCATCTTCACAGAATGATGATAAGATGAGGAGACCGTGAGAGGCTTCTGTTGAACCAGTAAATGGAAAACATGTTTCATCGAATTTAGCATGACGGGTAATATATAAGCGATTTGTGTCGGATCAAGACACTTATATCCTTTATGCTGATTTGAATACCCCATGAAAATGCATGGTAAAGAGCGAGGTTCAAGTTTATGTTTTGAATAGTCACGAAGGTGAGGAAACACCCGACAACCAAACGTTTTAAAATTGTTATAATTCGGTGGATGGCCAAAAAGCACTTCAAACGGGGATTTGTTGTCAAGAAGTTTTGTTGGTAGACGATTTATGATGAACGTTGCACTAGAAAATGCTTCAACCCAAAAATTGGAAGGGACATTGGCATGAAAAAGAAGTGTAAGACCCGTTTCAATAATATGCCGATGTTTCCGTTCAGCACGCCCATTTTGTTGGGGTGTGTAGGGACATGAGAGGCGATGAATTGTCCCATTTTGATCAAGGATATTTTTAATAGTATGGTTGACAAATTCGGTGCCGCCATCGCTTTGAAAAATCTTGACCTTCCTTGAAAATTGGTTTTGGACAAGATTCAAAAATGATGAGAAGACATCATAAAATCCGTTTTTTGTTTTCAGCGGATAGAACCACGTGCATCGAGAAAAATCATCTACAAAGATAGCATAGTACCTATAGCCATCATTGGACATAATAGGCGACGGTCCCCATAAATCACAATGGACAAGATCTAGGGGTTCGAGGGCACGTTTGGTATTAGGTTCAAAAGAAAGCTTGTGACTTTTAGCAAGTTGACAAGGAGTGCACACGATAGGTTTAGGCAAAATAGTCGTAACATCCAAACATCCAAGTTTATTTATAATATTAATAGTATCAAACGAAGCATGTCCAAGGCGACAGTGCCATAATTCAAAAGATGCTTTGGATGATGAGGAGGCAACAAAAGCTTGAGGGTCATGCTTCAAAACATATAACCCGTTTTCACATCGTCCCTGGGCCAAAGGTTGTTTCGTCATGCGATCCTGAATAACAAAAGTTGGATGTGAGAATAGAACATCAACAGAATTATCCCCAGTTAATTTGCTAATGGAAATAAGGTTTTTGGTGATATTAGGAACAACCAATATATCTTTTAAGTTAATATGTGGATGGATTTGACTTTGGCCAGTATGTGAAACGGGAAGGCTATCACCATTCCCAAAGGTCACCCGTGTCTTACCGGTGGACGGAATAGAATTGGCGGTGTGAGAAGACGAGCCAACCATATGATTCGTAGCACCCGAATCAACATGCCAATCGGGAGTAGCAGACGAGATGTGGCATTGGGCTTTGAACGCCTGAGCGATTTGGGCTTCCCTATCGGCAGAAACGGGTGGAGAGGCGTTCGTTTGATTCAATAGAAGATAACAACGATTTGCTTTGTGACCGTTCTTTCCACACCATTGACAGGGATCAGAGGACCGATTGTTTCGATTGTTGGATCGGTTATTAGTGTTGCGAAAGTTAGACCGACCAGACCTGTTGTCACGGCCCTTGTTTGACGAGGTGCGGCGGTTTTGAGCGACGAACGCAGCCGACGGGGTATGGTTACCATTGATCTGTCGAGTAAAGAACTCGTTGCTCTCGGCCTGCGATTGAAGATCGCGAAGGGTAATGTCTGGCTTGGCCGTTTTTAGAGCAATAGAGAAGGTCTCAAATGCCGGTCCAAGCCCACGATTGAACCAGTGAGTCTTGTCGGATTCGTGAACGGAATGCCCGATGGCGGCTAACTGGTCAACCAATGACTTGAAGCGCTTACCAAATTCCGCCACGGTGGAAGAGCCCTTCGTGATAGACTGAAGTTGGTCACGAAGATTCTGAACCCGATCCATGGACGGGTTGGAGTAAACCCGTTCGAGCGCCAACCATTTGTCACGCGCCGTCTCGTAACCGATGACCTCGGTGAAGGCTTCCTCAGACAGAGATGAATTAAGGAGGATAATAGCCTTCTTGTCTTTGTTCTGCCAGGCTGAAAACAGGGGATTGGGGGAAGATTTTCCGTTGGACTCGACAGTGGCAGCAGGGGCTGTTGAAGAACCATCGATATGGGGCAGAAGGTCCTGGAATTCGAACAAGACAAGCATTTGGTTGAGCCATACAAGATAGTTGGAGGCTGTCAATTGGTGTTTGATGGAGTGAAACACAGAATTTGGGAGAGACTCGGAGGAGCTAGCCATGAAGAGGGAGGGGAGGGAGACGAATGGAAGAAGAAGAGGAAGGGGAAAAGAACAGGAGTAATTTCAGGGATTGAAGGCAAAGGCTTTATGATACCATGAGAATAATGGAAACTCTCTCTCTACCAAATAGGGTAGGAGGCAATTCTATATATACACACATGTGGTTACAATAAAGGTACAAGAAAATAAAAGAATTACAATGAGACCCATAAAGAATTTAATGTTTAACACTCAGACTCAAACTCAAGACCCCCACTTTATGTTAACGAAGTTTTGGGATATATTAACTCAACCAGTTAGTTTATAAACCTTAAGATAAATAACTATAAGTATATAAAAATAAATATAACGGACCCACATTTTTCCGTAAGGATGTACCAGTTGTCACCTTCTACAGACCGTCTTCATCACAGTCATCGCTCGTGCCACCATGCATGTATCTGTCACGGCCATTACAATCGTTATCGTTACCACCTCCCCACCCCGTCCCGCTCAAACCACCACATAGTAGTTACCGTCAACACAACCACAAATACACCACACCTGCTGGCCACCACCACCACCGCCTCCTAAATCTTAGATCAATCTCAAAACCTTTATATTTTATCCTTAAACTTCACTTTATTTCAATTTCACGTATTAACACTTAGCGCCTATAATATTAAACAATTTAACAACGTTCGATTATATACATTTTGTTGCAGTTAGGTGGAAATCACTTTAATAATACGATATATATGCCGATAGCACGTCAAAGTGAGGAGAGAATATAAAGACGTGCAGCTGAACATATATTATCTACATGAATCAATCGTATGTTACGTATTCAAACTTATATTATAATCAAGGTCTGCGAAATTCAGGACACGTGTAGAGTTTAACAAACAAGCATACAACCTGCTCGCACGTTTGATCTTCATGGGATTTCGTTCATGAACATTAGAATAATATACTTGTACGTTCGATACTTATCTTTTAAAGTTCAAACTCACGTTTTAAGTTTAAAAACAATCGAATATCTTATTTATATTATAGATCCAATGAATACTAATTAAATTTCACGACTCATGACCAAGTGGTCTACTGGTTGTCTGGTATAATGTTTGTTCCATTAAAAGTGGTGTGTTTTAAAGATATGCGTAATGGTTTATTTAATTAAAATGTCATCTAAGTAAATATGAATTTATTAAAATATTTTTTAAAACAAGTGCAGTGATTTTAAATCATTTTTAATTAAAGTTGTAAAAAGTAGAAAAAATAAATTCACTCATTATTTTTATGACCCGTTAAGTGTTTGACTAAAAATAAGTTTGAAGTCCACTTTAAATATGATGTACTCGCTTTAAAGTCTCATTTGTATCCAACTCAACAAATTTGAAACCCTCGAGGGGCATCAATACGTCTAGTCTAAATACACGCAAGCATGGTTAGGTGATCAAGGTGTTATAAAAATTGTTGTGCAACAAGCAAAATTGAATTCCACGCATTTTTCTTCTTTACATAAAAAAACGTACAGTATATAAAAATAAAAAAAAAAATACCATTTTCTATAAACGTAGTAAATAATTAGTAAAACCGACTTCATCGTAAATTTAGTAATCGGTCGAAGAGTTCCTCTCAATTTCATTACAAATACGACGGTTTTAGTGATCGTTTTGTTAATACCCTATCACCATATTATGATTAACTACGTGTTTATATAAAAATAACCCATTATTTTTTTTGATTTCTTTGTTTTTGTTATCCTCTCTTATAAGCATGGTTGACTTACATATGTCAACCTTCGTGGTAGTCACAAAAGACACCAACTTCCAAAAACATTCGCTAGTTTTTGAGTCCTATAAATTGCAATCAATGTTGAAATCAGTAAGCATCGGTTATACAATTTTCTCAACATTAATTTTAGCAATCAAGAAATCAAAGAAAATGGCTTCATTTCATCACTCATGGACCCTTTGCTACTTCTTAATTAGCGTCGTCACACTCATCTTCTCGTGGTTCGTAGAGCCTACTGGAGCTTTATACCATGGTTACGTTCCAAGCCGATGGACCCTAGCACACGCCACATTTTATGGTGACGAATCTGCATCTGCAACCATGGGTATGTAAATTATAACGTGTACTATAGAGATATATTAGTTAGGATTTATGACTATGAGTATAATTTGAAGTGTATAACTAGGGCTGCAAACGAACTGAGCGTTCAGTGAACAGTTCGTGAACCGTTGTCGGGAAGTTTGTTTATGTTCGTTCGTTTAGTAAATGAACGAACACGAACAAGAACATTCCGTTCGTTTAGTTAAACGAACGAACATGAACATAAGCCGCGTCCGTTCATTTATGTTAGTGAATGCTCAATAATTTGTGTTCGTTAATGTTCGTTCGATAATGTGTTTGTTTATGTTCGTTAAAGTGTTCGTTTATATTCTTAATTTTTGTGTCAGTTATTTTTATGACTATTATATCAAGTGTTTTTTTATATTTATGTTAACTACTTATTTTTATTTTTGATTGATTTTGTATAATGTTTGTAATAAATAAATATAAATTTTATTCTAAAATAAATCTATAATAATTTGTATTCGTTTGAGTTCATTACCTTCTTTGTGTTCGTCATGTTCATGAACAGTTGTTTGTGTTCGTTTGCTTTTGTTTGTGTTCATTTGCGTTCGGTAAGTGTTTATGAATAGTTCATGAACATGTTCATTTTCTTAATGAACGAACACGAACAAGAAATCTCGTTCGGTAATGAACAAGTTTATTTCTTAACGAACAAACACGAACAAGACCTTTTTGTGTTCGTTCGATTCGTTACAGCCCTATGTATAACATTCTTTTATGTTATGTTGCAGGAGGTGCTTGTGGATATGGAAACTTGATCACTAACGGATACGGACTTGATACAGCTGCATTGAGCTCAACTATCTTCAACGACGGTTATGCATGTGGTCAGTGTTATCAAATACGATTGTCCAGTCTCCATGGTGCTACAATGGTTACGCCACCGTGACTGCTACCAACCTCTGCCCACCAAACTGGTCTCAAGACTCAAACAATGGTGGATGGTGCAACCCTCCCCGAACCCACTTTGACATGTCTAAGCCCGCGTTTATGAAAATAGCTCAATGGAAAGCTGGCATAGTACCCGTCATGTACCGCAGGTGAATTCTATTTCTTTAGCATAACACATCAAAATTTCTACAAATTGTAACCTTAATGTGATCAAATTTGATTGTTGGTACATTAGGGTTCCATGCAATGGCATTAGGAAAGGTGGGCTTAGGTTTGCTTTTCAAGGAAACGGGTACTGGTTGTTGGTGTATGTCATGAATGTTGGTGGTGCGGGTGACATCCAACAGATGTGGGTGAAAGGGACCAAGACCGGTTGGATCAGCATGAGCCATAATTGGGGTGCTTCGTATCAAGCTTTCGCGACTCTTCAAGGTCAAGCCCTCTCCTTCAGACTAACTTCATACACTACAAAACATACCATTACAGCTTACAATGTGGCCCCGGCTAACTGGAACTTAGGGTTGACTTACAAAGCCAATGTCAACTTCCATTGATCCATCGGTTTTGCAACATTTGCAAGTCTCTTGCTATTCGTATAGTTGATACCCAATATTTCAAAGGGTTTGAGTCATTTGTTACTATGCACATTTTCTTTGTAAATTGTAATGCTACGTCCGACCAATTGAGTGGCTATCATGTTCTACTCTCCATCCTTCCCGTTAAAATTTAAAGATTTAAATGGGTAAGAGATGAATATAAAATATTTTTCCATTAATATGATACATATTGTCTTAGTTATTGTCATTTTGATGTCGAAGATGTTACAAATATAGTTGGTGTGATGTTTTTATAAAGAGCAAAAATGATTAATTTATTGTTGGAGCCAAAATTTAAGAAAAACTTGATACATTAAGATCTAATTTCCATAACATCCCTAGAGGTGTACAAACAGTTTTTTTTTTTTCCAAACCGGTTTGGTTTAAAAATGTACAAACCGATTTTTCATCAAGAATCCTCAAACCGCTCAAATCAGTTTAACTGGTTTTTTAATCGAAAACGGTTTACAAACGGGTTCTTGGTGCCGAGTTACAAACCCTATATAAACCGCCGATTCAGGTCTTGCAGCCAAACCGGTGTTTTTTTATTCAAATCGGTTCAATTTTTTTCCAGTTTCTTTTTTCAATTTAGTTTTTTGTACCCTCTACCCATCCCCATATTTACGTTAAAAACACTATTTTTTACTGTCTTTTTCAATTAAATAATACTCTTTACATAATTATCGTTATCTTTTCTCTTTAATCCACTTACAACCACTTTTAAAAATATTAAAAAATTTATAGAGTTTGTATCATGTTTCTCATATATAAAAAAATCACGGTACAATACACATAAATTTTTACTCTCTTTCACTCACAACCATCACTCACAATATAAGGCACGCACTCATATTAAAATAAACAAGTTACAATGAATGCCTTTCCTTCATGAATTTAGGGAAACGCTCGTCCCATGGGTTTAAATAACGTCTATATCACACCTGGGAAGGTAACTTGTTAATTTATCTGTATTATTAATAATGACAATGTTGCTTTTGGAATTTATTTTTATTTTATTATTTACCAAGGAAGATATTTACAAAACATTATTACAATCATTGGCATTAATCTTATTCTTTTTCACTTGTTTCCAACATCATTCACGGTTTCAGATTCAAAATCTCTGACTCCAAATAAAAAATAAGTATGAAACGTCTCTCAAGAGATCCAAATTTCAACTTTCTATAGATACACATCTTTGATAACCATATGGCTGAAAAAAGTACAGAAATTAACTTGTAATTGTATTTGAATACAATGATATTACAACAAAGAATCTTTTGATACAAATGCAGTACAAACAAGCTATAACTCACCGAGAATGATGATTATTATTATTATTATGAACATTACAAACAAACAAACAAACATACCCAGTGTCTCCCGCTGGAGGGCAGGGTCTGGGAGGGGTATATGGTAGCAAGTCTTTCCTCTATCTAGAAAGATAGAGAGACCGCTTCCGAAGAGACCCCCGACTCGTTAACACAGGCAATAACAATAACAATCAAAATACAACGCATATACAAAGCATATAACAAAGCATACCAAAGGCAATAACCATCATAATACGAAGCAAATAACACAATGATATATATCAATAACAATCATAATACAACGCATATACAGAGCATATGACAAAGCTCTAATTATTATGAACATTATGAGCTCTAATCACATGTCCAGCCATTGAAACTTGAAGTGCTTCCTCTTCATAAGCCCTTCTTTCCATCTCCTCCAATCTTGCTTTCTTCTTCACATTCACAAACATTGCAACTAGTAGCAACGCCAACAGAACCGCCCCGATCGCCGCCCCGAACGAGCTCCCAAACACCACCTTCCACCGCTTTATCTTCCTCCTCTCCGGCACCAGTGGTGACCGCACCACGAGCCCGAAATGACCTAGGCTCGCAGTCGCGCATATGTTCGGTGCAACCTCCTTTTGGAGTGTCACATTGCCATCATCACCAAATGTTGCACACATTTGTGTTGTACCATGTAAAGTGTCATTCTTTTTAGTGGTGTAGTTGCTAAAATCTATCTTTATTCCATTTAAGGTTGGGGATTTAATTTAACCTCGGATTCGATGCTAAATCTTGAATCGTCGCCAGCGTTATAGGCTAGTAGCCCTAGCACAGGCGACACGAGTTTATAACCTAGTAACTGGTTGTAGTTATTATAATAAATACTTGACCAATTGGTTCCTAAATTTTGTGTTACTATGAGAACTCTTTCTACATATGGGTGAACATCAATACCAACTCCCAAGTGGAATTCTTGAATTCTTGCACCATACCTCTTGAGGCTTCCACACCGATACTTGACGGTGCTAACGTTGATCCCCGTGAAATTCGAGGGCAAATTGATGTCATACGACTTGCCGGTTTTGAAGTTTTTGAAGGATTTGAAGGTGTAGTATCGTATCGCGAGGTCGAGGAGTCGCGTGGGCTTGATCCCATGAGCTTGGATGATGAATTGTGTGGGAAATGCTATGAAAACAAGAAGAACCCAAGTGAGAGGAAGATGGTAATAGTTCATTGATTTGGGGACTTGAATGCGTTTGGTTGTAGATGTGCATATCTTTGAGAAAATCTTGCTTTTGTTAAGTTAAAAGAGTGAAAATAGGGGGTGTTTATGGTGTTTTATAATGAAAAAAGTGGTAAAGAAAGTTTGAAAATGATTATAGGAGTGTTTTGAGATGGGGGTGTTGTGGGGTTGTGATATTGAGTGTTGGTTGTCAAAAAGTTGTTTGCTTTTGGGTGGTGGTGGTGGTGGTGTGGCGGTGGTGATGGTGGTGGTGGGGTGGGGTAGGGAGGTAAACACTTTTGAGTGACAGTTGTAAATGTGTAAGGTGTGTGATAGTTTATGGTAATAACTAATAAAAACCACTCAAGAAAAGGTTGATTGAAGATCTGAATCCCAATTTGAAAATTTATATGGCTTATTAAATATTAGTTATCAACTACTTGGATTGTTAGTTTAACAATACGAGCCTAGAATATTTAGTGATAACACATAGTAGTTTAAAGGGCCCAAAAACAATATATTACTATCGAAAAAAATATTTATCATCAGATAAGTGATCTCTAAAAGTATACAACGGCTTGATTTTAGTATCTCACGATGAAAGGCGATCCATGTGTAAGTATGTTTACGGCCTTATTCAATTGGTTTTACAAAAATTCACACCAAATCACTTCATGGTTACAAGAAAGGATAAATAAGACCGGCTAGGTTGAATTTTGACTATTTGAACTAGATCAAACCATTAAACCGTCAGACAACGCAATTTAAAACGTCTGAATCTCAAACCAGCTAAATCAGCCGACTTGCTTCAATTTGATCTGTTCGTACATCTATGTATGAATTCCCGCGAAATAGATTTAAAAATGTTTGGATGAAGACATGATGTGAGGTTGGAAGAATGATTTGGTTTAGGGGTGGTTGTGGGAGTCTAATGATTATGACTTTGTTTGTGAAAAAAGGGGTAACATGGCGTGCTTAGGGATTTGACAATTCCTCCATTATGCAATCATATATATTCTGTGGCTGTAATTCCAATCTTATATTTTTACGACGTCATGATTAATCAATATACACTTTATTTTTTATCTGTAATTAAGTTTAAAACTTTTTAAAACTGAAACTAATTAAAAGAACGGATTGTAACAGCTGGTTAGAAATGTGTTTAAATGTTTAGACTGCCTCTAATGTTACACTCTCGTTTTTCTAGCATCATATTTTTTATCTTTTTTTTCACAAACTTATTTCATCTCCAACACTATCATACTTTCATACCATTCTTCTCATATTAAACTTATTTTATACCCACACAAAAAGATATTTGTAAATGCGAGTCCCATAAAAATCAAACATTGTTTGGGACATGCGTGTTTAGATGTGCTGACAAAGCTCGTACTTGCACTTGGGATGTGCGGTGCCAAGTCACGACGTGCAAGAATGGAGCATTGAAGAGAGCCTTATAGCCCTATATAGTTATGTATAGATTAGTAAAAATCCATCATTAATTATTTTTAAGAGAGGTATTCTCGTCTAGTTGATGTGAGGATTTTGTATGAAAGACGACACGTTATAATATCCTGTGATGGAGGTTTTGCTCTTGATGGAAAAAGCATTTTCAAAGTTGACTGAAGATATATCAATTCGGTTACAACAATAAAAAGAAATGTGTACACTTATATTTTCTTAAACTTTATTAATAATATTTGCAACTTATATTATATCGTTAATGAAATGATCTTTAAGTTTTCCTATTTAAAGGGCACCATTAGATAAAGATCTCTTGGAATCAGTTAGGCATGATACATAAAAATTACCAACACCAAGTAGAAATGCACAAATTGGTTCATGGGCCCAAATCTCAAAGATGGTCAACATCGATATTTGGTCAAGCCTGTTTGGCCCAAATCATTTCATATTTGAACCAAGTTTTGCCGGTTCGGCACCTATGGTTCGGTTCAGGGCCAAACCGGTCAAGACGGTTTTGGTTTGGATTATATACCGTTTCCGGTTCACAAAGCCCATCTTTTTTTTCATCTTTTCTAGACTCCAACATTCTATAGTAAACCCTCGGCCTGTTGGGCCACCCCAAATATCTATGGTCCAAACACACGATTTTAGATGGGCTTTATAACTCGATCTTAAAAATGCCCAACAAATCAAATAAACAATTATTGTAATTTGTAGCTATAACAAAAATTCAAAAATAAAATGACTATACTTGTGAACTATAATTAATCTTTTTTTATCAATATATTATCACGCATGTGTATTTTTGGTCTCTAGTGTGTGAATTGCCGATATGCATAGCTTCAAGTCCTACATGCTACACACTCGACAAAAGCGCTTTACAAACGGCATTGCACTAATTCACTCACAAATATATTGCCACTTTTAGGTTTCGATCTCCGGATATTTCTTTAGCATATGCCTTAATGGAAGTTGGACGGTGTTGCTAAGTTGGTTGTTTAGGAAAAATCATGCATTCGTTCACTAACCCTTTTAGCTAGGTCATCTTACGGTATCTAGCAATACTGATAAAAGAAGATTTTTGTATGTCACTTGTCACAATTCTATAACTACTAAGTTTATTTTCCCGTTTCTCTCCTAATAAATATTACATTAACTACAAATGATATTATTTAATTCTTTTTATGTTACAAATATAAATTATTTTAAAAAGAGATCTTTCTACAAGTGTAATTCGTAAAAAATAGTTTTTATAAAATAAGAAACTTTTTCAAAAAAAATATCAAACTTTAGAAAATAGAATACGTTTTAAAGCCTATGGCTTTTAAAAATAAAATTATTATGAAACAAAAGTAATTAAATTTCAAAGTTGTAACAAATAAATTATTAAAAATGGCACTTTTTTTAAAAACGATTTGTTTTGAAACAATTTGTTTAAAAACCAACTTTTTTTGAAAAAAAAAAAAAAAATTAAAAAAAAATTAAAAAAAGTTTAAAAAATAATATCATTCTTTTATCACTCGTACGTAACGTTAATCATATCTTATATTAAAATATCATTTTATAATTCATTAATTTTTACTAATAACTATTTAATATTTTTATTTATTCAACACGTGTAATACACGGGATAATAACCTAGTATATTAATATTCCTACATTTGAGCATTTTGACTTGAAATTAGAGACAATGATTCATCAACATGTCTGGTTGTCACACGTATACGCATGTTCAAATACATTTGTAAATATCACAAGAGAACATATGTCTCGGTATGAATCTTTTACGTGTATAACCAAACATCTGAAGCATAAATCCCTATGATGTAATTTGCATACATATTTGTTTCGAAGCATGGATTTATGTATTTGTATTCATGTACTGAGCCTCTCATACTTGAATGAATATTATTGTTTGTTTATTACATCACACTTTTGAATTCACAATGTCATTTACATATTTTTGTCATGAAGCACGAATTTATATATTTGTATTTGTATATATGGAATTGAGTTATTGACTCTCTCATTTTTCAATTAATCTTCGGCTCCTAGACTGCTTTTTGCCGTATTGATGGTCCGACTGGGCTGTTTTGTCATTTTTGTTGTGTTTATTGGGCTCCAACTCAGAGCATTAACATAGAATTTATGGTTCGGTTTAAAACGATAAAACATGTTTAACCGATTTGGTTCGGTTTCTTGGATGTATTTTTTTAAACTTTTCCAATCCGTATTTTTTCTTTGATTTAACTGAATTGAGCGATATGGTTTGTGGATTGATTTTAAAATCAGTATGGTTATACACCGAAATTTTACTTTGTTCTAATAATATCACATAGTTAATAACATGTTATAATGGAAGTTTGTTTTATTTTTACTTAAAGTATCAAAATTTACATGTTTTGAAGAACCATAAATAATGTTTTCAGAATTGAGTCATGCAATAAACCGGATGTAGTCATAAATAATTTCAAATTTTAACACATAAATGCATAATAAATATAAAATTAAATACAACAAGACGTTACTGTTTGTGTAATTTTATAATATTAATTAAGTGTGAAGCCTTAAATAAATAAAATATAAGGCTTAATGAAATAAATAGACCTATAAATCGTATTTTGGAATAAAACAAACAAAAAGTTCAAAAAAAATTGAAATACAGTCTGACTACCCAATCCGATCAGCAGCAAGGCGGCTCAAATAAAAACAGTTCAATTAAACACAACCGTACCAAGGTATGCATTCGGTTTCCACTCCGACCGACTATTCCAATTTGTTTTTAAAAACACCAGGTAATTTCATAAGGTACGTGTCATAATAATTCAATACAATATATTAGTTGGTTAAAGTTAACCTTTATACCAAGCTTCATACTCAAATTCAAAGAAATTCTATAACTCAATTCCTCAAAAAAAAATTTTAGTTTAGGAAACTTGTTAAACAAAAGAACAAAGAAAAGGAAACGAAAATCCAATAATAATTTATTAATTTCCGCGGCAAAAGCCCTAATCTGTTACTCCCATCTCCCGGTAAATAAACAAACACCACCATCACACCATTCATCTTTCACCCTTTTCCCCCAAATCAAACACCATGAACCCCAATCAATCATCATCTTCTTCATCACAATCAACACCACCATTGAAATCAAATCCACCACAACACCCCACAACCCCATCATCATCATCATCATCATCATCATCGTCATACTATTATCACCCATCTCCTTCACGCACCATCTACAGCGATCGCTTCATCCCCTGCAGATCCTCCTCCAATTTCGCCCTCTTCGACATCTCCCCTCCGCCGCCTACGCCGCCGCCGGCCGACGCCGCACGTGGGGAAGATAACTCCTCCTCGTCCGCCGCGTACACCGCGCTTCTGAGAACCGCATTGTTCGGGTCGGATCTGGGGTTTGGGGTTCAACCCGGTACGCCCGATAAGAAGAGTTTTCCGGTCAGTAGTTTGCCGGTTAACCGGAATATCTTCCGGTTTAAGAGTGAGACTAAAAAATCGCTGCATTCGTTGTCGCCGCTTGGGTTTGATGATCAGTCGCCTGGGGTTAGTCATAGCCCTGTTAAAGCTCCGAGAAAAGTCCCCAGATCCCCTTATAAGGTTAGTGTTTTCGCCGAATTTGTCGATTTGATGACGTATCTTTCGATCTTTGAGGGCTAATTTACGGATTATTGGGTGTTGTTCTTGTTAGGTTTTGGATGCACCTGCATTGCAAGATGATTTTTATCTGAATCTTGTTGATTGGTCGTCTCACAATGTGTTGGCTGTGGGATTGGGAAATTGTGTTTATTTATGGAATGCTTGTAGTAGTAAGGTAAATTTCAAACATTAGGGCTGATATTGGATATTATTGATAAAATGTTTATTGGCTTAGGTTGATCTTGGTGATAATTGAATTTTAATGCAAATGCAGGTGACTAAGTTGTGTGATTTGGGAGTTGACGATAGCGTGTGTTCGGTTGGGTGGGCACAAAGAGGGACTAGTCTTGCTGTTGGGACTAGCAATGGGAAAGTACAGGTAATTTTCATGGTTTGATGGTTTTTTTCTGTTTATATACCTTAAACATGATGGTGAATCTTAGAAGAATGAATTATTCATGTCATTTTGTTTTATAAGTTGATGTCTGTGTCTATTAACCGCAGAAGTACACCATGCTATCATCACATGAAGCATGGTTTTGTAGGTCATATAGATTCATAATAGTTAAGATCAGAACATAGTGTATGGAACCCTTTTATTCATATTGGGAATATGGTTGATTGTTTTGACTTCTATTATGTAACCAAGGGCCACTAAAGAGAAAAAGGAAAACTCTAGCTGGCTATGTAGGTTGATCTTGATGGGTACGGGTCATCGGAGGTTTATTTAGTCACATGTTATTAGTTTTAATTATGCAAGTAGTGTGTCTAGATCATGGGATAGTTTATTTGTTGAGTCAAAGTAGTGGTGTTAGTGGGTGGTTATTTTCCTTTGATTTAGTTGCAAGAGTCTCTATTTAATGTAAGTGTATGAGTTTGTATTAAAGAAGAGTGATTCAAGTAGTAAAAACCTTTTGTTCAAGTGTATGTGTTTGTGTGTGTAGTTGGGTCCTGAACCAACATGCTAGATCAACATGAGTAAACGGGTCTGATTTTTATAGAGAAAATTATGGTCATTTTATATCCGTTATGAATGATATAATGTGTAGAAATTTTTATTTTGCTAGAATCTTTGTCATTTAGATGGTGTTAAATATTCTACTCTAACCAAAGGCCTGCGCATTCATTTTTATTGAACCTTTCGAGTATAAATAGTATTTTTTAAAATTTTTGCTTATATCATAACCCAGCCGTATTGATTGATTGAATAATAGCTTAGTTGTTAGTGGGGTTTAAAGGTTCTAGATCTTTTGCCTAAGCCTAACATGCATATGGTATTGTTTCCTTGATTTTGTTTAAATTACGTAGTAAGACTACTTTGTGTACCTGTGTTTTATTGTGAAATGGTCTTATAATGCACACAATTCTACTCATGATTTGTACCAGCAACTTCTTAGAGACTTAACATTTGTTTTATTATGAAACCAAATAAATAGCTATATATGCCTTGAATTTTTTTAAAATGACATCCTTTTGCATATGGATATGGTGTTTGTCTATCCTTATAAAGATGTGATTTTTATGAAGCAAATGCCAGAGGATAGAAACTTGCTTTGCCTTGTGGTCCATTTTGATAGTAATGCCCAATAATCATAGTCCCGCAATTATAGTATATGCAAATTGGGACAAAATGGTCATTATTTGAAGTCTAGTTTAACATGTTAAAATTGCTAATATCAACTTATTTAATTAATTAATGGTGCTTATTTGGCATTTGATATTTGGCTATGCTTATGTTGAAATTTTATTTCATCATTATACCATTATTATAGTAGTTACATTACTATTATTATTATTTAATAATTATGATCCATGAACCCACAAATCCATCGGCTCCCTTGTGCTCTGGGCACCCTTTCTTATGGCCTGCACTGATTCACATAGACTCATACACAAACAGACAAACAGAACCCTGTTAAAACTGATTCGCAAACACACATTGGTTATCATACACATTGCAAACACACAAACTTTTAAGCTGTAAAATCAATTCTAACACACAACTATGAATCCCTGTAAATGAATTCGCATACACACAAACATAACCATGTAATTAAATCACAAACACAAACACATACGCCACACAAACACATACGCCGCAGAAACGAATAAGTTATAAATAGTAACAAAAAACCTAATAAAAATGATGATATCAGTTTTTAACTTTAACCAACGTTTTGGTGTTTTATTTTATAAATTAGATTTGGGACGCCTCACGTTGTAAGAGAGTAAGAACAATGGAAGGACATAGGTTACGTGTTGGAGCACTAGCTTGGAATTCATCTATGCTATCTTCTGGAAGTCGAGATAAAAGTATTCTTCAAAGGGATCCTCGTGCACAAGAAGATTTTGTTAGTAAGCTAAGTGGTCATAAATCAGAGGTATCCTTTGTTTTAAACTCCAATTTTTATTTATTATTAGTTAATATAAATGAATTTGTATACACCGTCTATGGTTTCTTCTTACCTTGACTTGTGAATTGTAGGTATGTGGACTCAAGTGGTCTTATGATAATCGTGAATTAGCATCAGGTGGAAATGATAACAGGGTAAGTGATTAAGTTACTTATATTCTTGATCTTTTCAGGATAGGTAATTAGTTCAACTTATTTTTATAATCTTTTTCTGGTTTTATGCAGCTTTTTGTTTGGAACCAACATTCGACGCAACCTGTCTTGAAATACTGTGAACATACGGCTGCTGTTAAAGCAATTGCATGGTCCCCACATATTTATGGGCTTCTGGCCTCTGGTGGAGGTACTGCAGATCGATGTATTCGGTTTTGGAACACAACGACCAATTCTCACCTGAGCTGCATGGATACTGGTAGCCAGGTAATTTTCCTAATATAGATTTTATGTATATCCTTTTTTGGAAATTTTGCAAGCTAAAGATGTCATTGTGGCCATAGTCATGAGTCATGACTAAAAAGGTTACTTAAGTAATGTGAATATTGTTATATATTACCTTTTTCAAACTTTCATCATAAAGATCTATATACTACCTTCTCACTTGTTGGCTCAGAAAAAAAATTAGTAATGTAATTTTTGTTAATTATCATTTTCACACTTTTCTTTTATAATTGTTATGGTAGTGTATCCTGAGTTCAAATGCTTGGGTTTGGCATTGATTTGGAGGTTATTGACTTATTGGGCTAGTATGTTGTTTCAGGCTGGGTGTGTGGATATTTGTAGTATCAGGTACAGAATTAAAAAAATTAATAACTTTTATGCACTCACTTGATGCTAAACTGTAATTGGTTGATTTGGCGGTACTCGGTAGAGTACTGTAGCTGTTGTAGTCTCCTACTGTAACGATAAATGCCCCCTCCTTGAAAAAGCAATTCCAAATTGGATTCTTAAATAACTGAGCTATTTTAATTTTTTTTAAACAGCTTAATAGATTATTGATCTTTTTGCTTTAATGAAAACAATTTCTACCAAATTTAACATTAAAATATAGCTTTCTCACACTCAAAAGTAAAATAGGGACTTCTTTTGGTGAAAGGATGGAGTATATAAACCAAAATCATGTATATTTGGATTCTCACTATTGTGGTTCACTTGTACTTTTTAGAAATTTCTGGGCATGCTGTGTGGGTCCTTGTTATATACTTATATATTATGATCCATATTGTTTGTGATTATTTCAACATTGCAGCAATATCCAATTTGGATGTCTAAAATTCATTGCAACTTTTTTTCTAATTTGAATTTACCCTTGCCATTGTTGCAACCCATTGATTATATATATAAAATTTTGGAAAAAGGGCATTGCCCAGAACATGTGCTATTGATTATATTGATCTTGCTTCACAAGGTTCTCTTTTTTCTGTCATTTTAAAAGGGAAGTCTAGACATTTTAAAAATAATATGCTAACTCATTATGTTGTTACAATGGCAGGTATGTAATCTTGTATGGTCAAAGAATGTCAATGAACTTGTGAGCACCCATGGATACTCCCAAAACCAGATTATTGTTTGGAGATACCCTACTATGTCAAAGGTAAATACTAAATACCCTACTGAATCTCTTATTCACAACAATTTGACAATAACTTTTTTAACACCAACATATGATCCGTGATGCAGCTCGCTACACTTACTGGGCACACATATAGAGTTCTCTACCTTGCAATCTCACCGGATGGACAGGTAAGATTTTAAGCTACTTTATGATTATACAGAGGCAAATAATCACAGGCTAGTTTAATACCGAATAATGGGTTTTGCAGACGATTGTGACGGGAGCTGGAGACGAAACTCTTAGATTCTGGAACGTGTTTCCGTCACCCAAATCTCAGGTAATAATATATTATCAATTCTTCCCTTGTATAGCTTCTATCCCGAAGAATAGGTGCAATTGTGACCTTTAGATTACACGGATTATTGTGGACCAAAATATATTTTGTTCAGAAGTTACAAGGTAACTAAAACATTTGTGATCCATGTTATGCAGAATACGGAGAGTGAAATTGGTGCATCGTCTTTTGGGAGAACGCACATACGTTAATTGCGTTTCTCATTTGAGATTTTTCAGGTCATCATTGAAGTCACAAAGCTCAAGAAAGAACGATCACAATCTTTATAACTTAGGATTAAGGAGGTCACCATGTTTGATCAGCTTGATCATGCCATTGCAGATGCTGCAAAGGTCGGAGTCTAATTTACTTTTGTCTGTTTTTCATGTAAATGTATGTCTGATGCAAAATGCACATTTGTGAATATAAGTTAAAGTTAACAATGCTGTTACCAACTATGAAATTAGACCAAGTTAAACTGTACTCGTTTGGTGTCTGCTGTTTGGTTAGTCGTGTGCCGAAAGAAAGCTAACAGCAACTGATTTGCTCTAGATCCTTCATGTTAACATCTAATCCTCATGTGATGCTTTAAATAAATAGAGGGAGTGAGAAAGAAATTGGTTACATGATCGTTTTATGTATCACAATTATAACTAAAAGAATAGTTAATGCTTAATATCATTAAGATAATATTGTACTTTTGTGTTTTTCATGAAATAATTTCAATCTAATATTTTTGATAGTAAGGTCTCTCACTATGAAAAGATATATGAAATTATATTCTAGACTAATTTTTGTATATCAAAAATTTCCTTAATTTTTGTTATAATTAATACGTTATAATTAATAATCTGACATTTAACAATACTACAAGAAAAAGTTATATTATATTATTTTGACCAAATTACAAATTAACAAATATTATTAAAAAAATCAAGATTAAAACAAGTGTAAAGAATTTTTCATGCATTTTTAATACATTGAGAGACTTAAATACATCATACATGGCAATTATATTGATTTGACTTTTACATGTAAGATGTAAAGTAAGAAAGTGTATTAGTTTATTATGTGTGGTCTAAGCAATATTACTTTGAAATGTAAAAATAAAAAGAATTAGAAACAAAATAAAATATTTGTAATGCAGGGTTACCTCTCAATCATAAATAATAACGAAAAGTCATTTTTTTAATAAATTTGACACCTAATTTATCGAAAAAGAAAACTAAGAAGAACATTGAATTTCCCCTCTTAAATCAAATAGAAATAAAATTTCTACCTATAAATTAGGTAAAGTCTTCATTTCTATTTTTCTACAGGACAATTTTTTATTAGATTTAATTACACGGATGGTTTATGTGGTTAGACTTTATTTTACTTTTGGTCTATAACTCTTTGAAATTACAAGCTTGGGCCAATACTTTAGACAAACATAACAACGATGGTCCCTAAACCGGATGAACGTTAAATTTGTCTGTTAAATTTTCTTTAATAAATAAAATACCCCTACACTCTATTTCTCTTTCACCAGTCACCATTTTTAGCCGCCCCCTATCGCCGGCGACTCACCTTCCACCACCATTTGGGTGATGGTGGTGATTGAAGGTGGTGTTAGCGGTGGTGGTGACAGTGGTTGAAGGTGGTGGTGGTGGTAACGGTGGTTGAAGGTTGAAGGTGGCGGTGGTGGTTTGTTGCAGGAGGTGCATTGGTGGTAGTGATGGTGGTTGAAGGTGTTGGTGTTGGTGGTTGAAGGAGGTGTTGGTGGTGGCAGTGATTGAAGGTGGTGGGTGGTTGAAGGTGGAGGCTTTGATGGTGGTAAGAGATAAAGTGGAGATGGTGAAGAAGAAAGGGTGAAGGGGGGTTTTGTGTGATAGGCAATAGTATTTTTGTCATTTTACACGCTCTTAACAACAATAATTAACGTCCATTCGCTTCAGGTACTATCGTTGTTACGTTTGTATAAAGTATTGGACCAACTTTGTAATTTCAAAGAGTTAGGAACCAAAAGTGAAATCAGGTCTAACCACAGTGACCCCCGTGTAGTTATATTTATAACCCGTCACTACATTTAAAATAGTATGTTAGAGTACTAGCGCTTCATAACCATTTTAATTGGAAACTTAGATGTTTAGAATAAAACCCTTGAGTTTCACCGCTAGATCATGTTTTTAGAATTTCGAGGACGAAATTAAATTAACGAGGTAGTGATGAAATAACTAAAAATAATAATAATAAATAAATAAATAAATAAACAATAAATAAGAAAACATAAAATAATAGATGGAATATATTAAATAATAATAATAAAGTAATACCACACAAAGGAAAAGGAAAACGTGAGTTGTTTGACCTAGCTTACTCATCTTCAACCTCTTCTTCCTCCCCCCCTTATCTGCAACAACAAACAACCGATAATCATGGGATTTCACGTCTCATCCCCATACAACTGTGACCATAATATATGGAACCCAACTCTAAGCCATACTCACGTAAACATCACCAACAGCTTCCTCTCGTCTCGTTCGATCTCCCTGTTTGGGGTTACCAAAGTCGCAGGCACTTGATCTTCGATTTGGAGTCCATTACATCTAGTAATCGTGTTCGCAACTAAGGTAAACCAATACCGTTGTTTGTCCTGTGATGTTTTCTGTTTTGGTTCCACTCTTATTACTCCCAAATCTCCTCACAAATAGGGTCCTCGCAATTGTGTTACAGCCTTGGTTTGAAGAACCTGATAGCGGGTCATCAATCTGAACTAAAACGCTCGCGAGCACTTAAGGTAATCACTAGAAACTCACTGTTGTTATGTTCTTAATCTACACAAGTAATCTAAATAGAGAAGTTATTTTTAATCAATTGTATAAACATCATGAAACAATAACAAATAATTATACAGGTAAGGTTCTTTTCCCTTCATCAAATTGGAACTAAACTATAAATTCTAATTATCCTGAAGCTTTAAACAATTTAAATGTTACTTATGATGCTTCTGTTCTTTTATACCATCCTCCAACCAATTTCTTTTCTTCTACCTCACAAAGCTTAAGCCAAAGTTGAGACCATGAATAAGTTTTCATTCCACTGAAAGTGATCAGATTAGATTTAGGGTAGATAAATATTAACAATTAGGTAAACGGATTTTAATGATATTTAATCAGGTTAGCTTTTGTTGCTCGTTCATCTGTTGGGTCGAGCTCTAGTTAGTTCTGAGTTTTCTTAATCTTCTCTGTTGGGTTGGTTTGGGTCATCGCTACTTGCTGCGACTTGCACAAACCTGCTAAATGCTAATTGATGCTACTAGTGTTGTATTGTTATCTGTTGCAGCCTGTTGTAGTTACTGGTTTACCACACCGTGGGTTCTCCTTGTTATGTTGTGTTTCCTAAGCCTCTGTATAAACTGAAAAGCCATAGCCTCTTATTGATCTTTTTTTATATTTATTTTATTCTATTATTATTATTATTATTTACCTTTGGTTCAACATTTCCAGCCACTCAATATGTACTTTTGGGCAGTAGCTCCCCATGTTGTAAAGAAATTCATCCTATAATTTTATTTGGTCTAATCTACCTACAACGTCTTAAGTTAAAACTAACCATTTCCCTTAAGAACATGTCATGTTCTAATATCCTATTAATTAGCAAAACAAACTACAGTAAGAATAATAACAATAATTATACTATTAATAAGAATAGCACCCAGGTAATAATAAATGGTAAACTGGTTGGGTTTTTAGAAGATAATGAATGGGATTAATATGAAATGATTTTGATTTAGAGGTTAAATTCACTCGTGATAGGTTCATGAACACGTCGACAGAACTTTGAGACATTAAGAGAATTAGACACTTATTGAGGTACGGATGTTCTTTGTTATTTTTATGTGCTTCACTATAAATCATGCTACTTTTGAAATCACTCTGCTGATCTATGACTCTCTAGCATGATCTGCTTCCTTTTGTCGAGCTACTCTGATGTGTGCAATTGAGCTATTTTTAGAAGCATTGAGAAAAATATATTTTTATGATATGCTTGTGAACGCTATCGTTTGTGTGCTGTTATTTGATTTCATTCTGTTTAGGATCATTATGCATGATGAACATAATTTTGATGGAGGTTGGATTATGTGTTCATTCATGCGGCCATAGAACCCTAGATTTGTAGCCAGGAGATAGGGATACCGAGTCAACTACCTATGGAGGTACCATAGGCTTGTCGTTGTGGCTACCGACGACTTGACACTATCCGCGAGGTGTGATTAGTTCACGGCGTCTCCGGTTTATTTATATAATTATGCTCACGGAAGAGCTTTTGGATTATTTTGGGAGGCGTATGGATGCATCCTAGGATTTTGATGATATGATTAGTTCGCGGTTGAGTTGTGTAGTGCCATACATACCTTCCGATTAGGGGTGCATTGGAGTCACGACCAGTGTACCATTGTGATTATGATATATGATATGAGATATGATATGTTGGGGCTATGGATGTGCATTTTTGAATATTTGTTTGTAGGCTACTCGGTATCAATAACCCTAGCCCTTCGTTGCTTCAGCTTTTATTCTTTCGTTTATTCTGGTGTGAAGGGTGGTATTCGATGGAGATATTTTAAACTGAAGATTTTGATTAATTTTCTTATTCCTTGACATCATGCTTTGATATATATATATTCATTTGTCTATTGTGATCTACATCCGCGCACTGAGCTTGTAGCTCAGCCGCTTTCTTGTTTTTCGCGGCAGGTAATCAAGGTTGATCGGGGTTGTGTGATGAGAGCTAGTAGAAGTTTGGGATACATGCTTGGAGACTTATTTCTTTATTTCATAAGACTTGAATTTTTGAATTAGTATTTATTTTGGTGGATGTTTTAGACTTTATAAGTTGATGTTTTGATTTGACATTCGTAATTTAAGTATTCTTTTGGACTTAGAATGTTCTGTTAACATTTGAAGTGACCTTCTGTTTCACGTTGGGGCGGGGGTGTTACAGAGAATGGTATCAGAGCTTAGGCTCGATTCTGTAGTAAGCATAAGCTTGACCTGTGAGTTTGGGTAGAACACAATACAGGATTGGGTAGAACATCCGATAGGATTTTTCATCTTTTATTTTGTACTCTTCCGTATTTCTTTCGATTCTAACATCCATTTACTTTTCCGTATCCACTTTATTTAGATGGCATGACCTTTGAATAGGGGCACCCGTGGCAGACGTACGACTAACAACAATGAAAATGATGGAAATATTGATCCAGTTCTCCTAGCAGCACTTAATCAGGCCGTTGCAAACGTAGTTGCTCAAAGTGTTCCTCAAGCTGTTGCTACTGCCCTTCTGAATAATCCGGCTCAGAATAATGGTAATGGTAATGCTGATGGTGATGCTAATGGCGAAGGGGATGGTGGTATACTAATGCTAATGCTACTCTTACTCCAAAGTTACTTGAGAGATTTCAAAAGCAGAAACCAGATTCTTTTCGTGATGCTCCAACACCTATAGAGGCGGAAAATTGGATTGCATATCTGGAGAAAATCTTTGATGTTCTGGAGACTACTGATAATCAGAAGGTACGTTTAGCAGCTTATAAAATAGAAGGAGCAATTGCAAGAGTTAATTGATCGTGGATTTATTAGACCAAGCGTATCTCCATAGGGTGCGCCAGTATTATTCGTGAAAAAGAATGATGGATCCATGAGGCTATACATCGACTATAGGGAGCTCAACCGTGTCACCATCAGAAACAAGTATCCTTTGCCCCGAATCGACGACCTATTCGACCAACTCCATGTAGCAAACTATTTCTCAAAGATCGACTTACGTTCTGGATACCATCAGCTGCGTGTGAGATCTGAAGACATTCCTAAGACTGCATTTCGTACTCGATATGGCCACTACGAGTTCCTCGTTATGCCATTTGGGTTAACGAATGCTCCGGCAGTCTTTATGGATTTAATGAATCGTGTTTTCCATGATTACCTCGACAAATCTGTGGTGGTCTTCATAGATGATATTTTGGTATACTCCAAATCCAAAGAACATCATGAAGAGGATTTACGAGCTGTATTGGAAATCTTGCGTGAAAAGAAGTTATTTGCTAAACTTTCCAAATGTGAGTTTTGGTTGGAACGAGTCACATTCCTTGGTCATGGGGTGTCAGCGAAAGGAATTGAAGTAGACCCAGCTAAGGTCGAGGCTGTCATTAATTGGCCAAGACCTAGCACAGTTTCTGAAGTAAGAAGTTTCTTGGGTTTGGCAGGGTATTACAGGCATTTTGTGGAAGGTTTCTCATCTTTGGCATTACCCTTAACCCAATTGGTAAGGAAATGTGTTAAATTTGAATGGAACAATGAACGTGAAAAGTGCTTTGAGGAGTTGAAGAAATGATTGGTGACGACTCCTATTCTTGCTGTACCCGAAGGAACTGGAGGATTTCAGATATACAGTGATGCTTCAAAAATGGGTTTAGGTTGCGTCCTTATGCAACATGGGAAGGTGATCGCGTATGCTTCTCGTCAACTTAAACCTTATGACGTAAATTACCCCACACATGACCTAGAACTTGCAGCAGTTGTGTTCGCTTTAAAAATATGGCGTCACTATTTGTATGGTGAGACTTGTGATATCTTTACGGATCACAAGAGCCTAAAATATATTTTCACGCAAAAAGAACTCAGCATAAGACAAAGAAGATGGTTAGAGCTTCTAAAAGATTATGATGCTAAGATTCAATACCATCCTGGGAAAGCAAATGTGGTTGCAGATGCTCTTAGTAGGAAAAGTTCGGGTAGTCTATCATGTCTTACTACTCAACCTGAAATTATTTCAGATTTGGCTCGTCTTGAGGTGGAGGTTCACACCAAAGAAGCATGTGGTAGCATAGCTCATCTAAGAGTTGAACCTACCTTGATAACACGTATTAAAGAAGCTCAACACGAAGATGGTGAATTATGGGCTATTATACAGAATATAACAGAAGGCAAGCAACAAGAATTTCGACTCGATGACGACGATGTGGTGTGGCAAGGTGATAGATTGTGTGTTCCAGCAGATCCTAATATTCGAGAAACATTAATGAAAGAGGTTCATAGCTCCCAATGCTCTATTCTCCCGGGTTCAATGAAGATGTATAATGATTTAAAGAAAAACTTCTGGTGGGGTGGAATGAAGAAAGATATTGCTGAATTTGTGGCAAAGTGTCTTACTTGCCAACAGGTAAAAATAGAACACCAAAGGGCTAGTGGTCTTCTACAACAACTTGAAATTCCTGTTTGGAAGTGGGACGATATTACTATGGATCTGGTTACTGGACTCCCTAAAACGTTGAGAAAGAATGATGCAGTATGGGTAGTAGTTGATCGACTTACAAAATCAGCTCATTTTCTACCTATTCAAGAGAAGTTCTCCGCTAGTCGATTGGCAGAAATATTTCAGAAAGAGATTGTTAGACTTCATGGCACACCCATGTCAATTGTTTCAGATCGGGACCCACGATTCACGTCACATTTTTGGAAGGGATTTCGGAGAGCTTTTGGTACAAAGTTGAAGTATAGTACTGCCTTTCACCCTCAGACGGACGGTCAACCTGAAAGGACCATCCAAACGTTGGAAGACATGTTAAGGGCATGTGCTTTAGAATGGAATGGAAATTGGGATGATTATATTTGCTTGGTGGAGTTTGCATACAACAATAGTTGGCATGCAAGTATTGATATGGCGCCATTTGAGTTGTTATATGGGAGAAAATGTCGAGCTCCGATTTGTTGGAATGAGGTAGGCGAGCAAGTTATTGAAGGACCTGAGTTGGTCAGAATTACTAATGAGAAGGTGGAACTAGCAAAGCAGAAATTGAAAGAGGCCCGCTCTCGTCAGAAAAGCTACGCTGACCAACATCGAAGGGAAGTAGAATTTGTACCAGGTGAACATGTTTTTATTAAAGTCTCTTCATGGAAGGGTGTTTGTCGCTTTGGTCTTAAAGGAAAGCTTGATCCTAGATTCATCGGTCCTTTTGAGGTGTTGGAAAGAGTAGGAGAAGTGGCGTACCGCATAGCTTTACCTCCAGCACTATCTCATGTGCATAATGTGTTTCATGTGTCAACACTACGAGGTTACAATTATCACCCACTTCATGTCGTGCAATACCCGTTTCATAAGATTCAAGAAGACCTTTCATGTGAAGAAGAAGCAGAGGCAATCCTAGGGCGTGAGGAAAGAATCATGCGAAAGAAAACCATACCGTTTGTGAAAGTCTTGTGGAAGAATCATTCGGAAAGAGAAGCAACATGGGAAATTGAGGACTCTATTCGGGAGCGGTACCCGCATCTTTTTAAGTAAAGCTACGCTTTATATTTTGTTGATTTCGGGGACGAAATCATTTTTTAGGGGTATGTGTTATAATAACCCGTCATTACATTTAAAATATTATGTCAGAGTACTAGCGCTTCATAACCATTTTAATTGGAAACTTAGATGTTTAGAATAAAACCCTTGAGTTTCACCGCTAGATCATGTTTTTAGAATTTCGAGGACGAAATTAAATTAACGAGGCAGTGATGAAAAAACCGAAAAAAAAAATAATAAATAAATATATAAATAAACAATAAATAAGAAAACATAAAATAATAGATGGAATATATTAAATAATAATAATAAAGTAATACCACACAAAGGAAAAGGAAAACGTGAGTTGTTTGACCTAGCTTACTCATCTTCAACCTCTTCTTCCTCCCCCCTTATCTGCAACAACAAACAACCGATAATCATGGGATTTCACGTCTCATCCCCATACAACTGTGACCATAATATATGGAACCCAACTCTAAGCCATACTCACGTAAACATCACCAACAGCTTCCTCTCGTCTCGTTCGATCTCCCTGTTTGGGGTTACCAAAGTCGCAGGCACTTGATCTTCGATTTGGAGTCCATTACATCTAGTAATCGTGTTCGCAACTAAGGTAAACCAATACCGTTGTTTGTCCTGTGATGTTTTCTGTTTTGGTTCCACTCTTATTACTCCCAAATCTCCTCACAAATAGGGTCCTCGCAATTGTGTTACAGCCTTGGTTTGAAGAACCTGATGGCGGGTCATCAATCTGAACTAAAACGCTCACGAGCACTTAAGGTAATCACTAGAAACTCACTGTTGTTATGTTCTTAATCTACACAAGTAATCTAAATAGAGAAGTTATTTTTAATCAATTGTATAAACATCATGAAACAATAACAAAAAATTATACAGGTAAGGTTCTTTTTCCTTCATCAAATTGGAACTAAACTATAAATTCTAATTATCCTGAAGCTTTAAACAATTTAAATGTTACTTATGATGCTTCTGTTCTTTTATACCATCCTCCAACCAATTTCTTTTCTTCTACCTCACAAAGCTTAAGCCAAAGTTGAGACCATGAATAAGTTTTCATTCCACTGAAAGTGGTCAGATTAGATTTAGGGTTGATAAATATTAACAATTAGGTAAACGGATTTTAATGATATTTAATCAGGTTAGCTTTTGTTGCTCGTTCATCTGTTGGGTCGAGCTCTAGTTAGTTCTGAGTTTTCTTAATCTTCTCTGTTGGGTTGGTTTGGGTTATCGCTACTTGCTGCGACTTGCACAAACCTGCTAATTGATGCTACTAGTGTTGTATTGTTATCTGTTGCAGCCTGTTGTAGTTACTGGTTTACCACACCGTGGGTTCTCCTTGTTATGTTGTGTTTCCTAAGCCTCTGTATAAACTGAAAAGCCATAGCCTCTTATTGATCTTTTTTTATATTTATTTTATTCTATTATTATTATTATTTTTTACCTTTGGTTCAACATTTCCAGCCACTCAATATGTACTTTTGGGCAGTAGCTCCCCATGTTGTAAAGAAATTCATCCTATAATTTTACTTGGTCTAATCTACCTATAACATCTTAAGTTAAAACTAACCATTTCCCTTAAGAACATGTCATGTTCTAATATCCTATTAATTAGCAAAACAAACTACAGTAAGAATAATAACAATAATTATACTATTAATAAGAATAGCACCCAAGGAATAGTAAATGGTAAACTGGTTGGGTTTTTAGAAGATAATGAGTGGGATTAATATGAAATGATTTTGATTTAGAGGTTAAATTCACTCGTGATAGGTTCGTGAATACGTCGGCGGAACTTTGAGACATTAAGAGAATTAGACACTTATTGAGGTATGGATGTTCTTTGTTATTTTTATGTGCTTCACTATAAATCATGCTACTTTTGAAATCACTCCGCTGATCTATGACTCTCTAGTATGATCTGCTTCCTTTTGTCGAGCTACTCTGATGTGTGCAATTGAGCTATTTTTAGAAGCCTTGAGAAAAATATATTTTTATGATATGCTTGTGAACGCTATCGTTTGTGTGCTGTTATTTGATTTCATTCTCTTTAGGATCATTATGCATGATGAACATAATTTTGATGGAGGTTGGATTATGTGTTCATTCATGCGGCCATAGAACCCTAGATTTGTAGACAGGAGATAGGGATACCGAGTCAACTACCTATAGAGGTACCATAGGCTTGTCGTTGTGGCTACCGGCGACTTGACACTATCCGTGACGGTGTTATTAGTTCACGGCGTCTCCGGTTTATTCACATAATTATGCTCACGGAAGAGCTTTTGGATTATTTTGGGAGGCGTAGGGATGCATCCTAGGATTTTGATGATATGATTAGTTCGCGGTTGAGTTGTGTAGTGCCATACATACCTTCCGATTAGGGGTGCATTGGAGTCGCGACCAGTGTACCATTGTGATTATGATATATGATATGAGATATGATATGTTGGCGCTATGGATGTGCATTTTTGAATATTTGTTTGTAGGCTACTCGGTATCAATAACCCTAGCCCTTCGTTGCTTCTGCTTTTATTCTTTCGTTTATTCTGGTGTGAAGGGTGGTATTCGATGAAGATGTTTTAAACTTAAGATTTTGATTAATTTTCTTATTCCCTGACATCATGCTTTGATATATATATATTATTTTGTCTATTGTGATTTACATCCGCGCACTGAGCTTGTAGCTCAACCGCTTTCTTGTTTTTCGCGGCAGGTAATCAAGGTTGATCGGGGCTTTGTGATGAGAGCTAGAAGTTTGGGATACAGGCTTGGAGACTTATTTCTTTATTTCATAAGACTTGAATTTTTGAATTAGTATTTATTTTGGTGGATGTTTTAGACTTTATAAGTTGATGTTTTGATTTGACATTCGTAATTTAAGTATTCTTTTGAACTTATAATGTTTTGTTAACATTTGAAGTGACCTTCTGTTTCACGTTGGGGCGGGGGTGTTACAAGTTAAGTCTTATTATTCATATTATCAATTTTATATCTTCTACTTATATAATAACCAGATTAGTACCCCGCGCATTACACATATTGAATATAAGATACTAAATAGTTAGTAACAAAAATGTATTAATATAAAGTGATATTTTGAGATAAGATATTATTAAAATTACATTTGAATAAGGATTATAAAGAATAAAAAATGATATTATTTTTTTAAACATTTGTTACTATTAAACTTTTTTGTCTTTAAAAAAATTAAATATTTTGTTCCAAAACAAACCTTTTTGAAAAAAAATCATTTTTCATAATTCTCTTATTATTACTCCAAATTTAATTATTAAGATTTATAAAAAATATATTTTCTAAAAACTCCGATTTTAAATATTTTATATTTTTAAAAAAGTTTGATGTTTTATAAAAAAATCTTATTTTATAAAAATTTATTCATTTAGAAATTATATTTATAAAAAATACCTCTTCGTTAATTTATTAAAAATCTATTTTTAATGGGGAAAAAATTAAATAATATCAAAAGTTATTAATGTAATTATTTAATAGGAGAAAGAAATAAAAAATTAGAAAGAAATAAAAATTAAAATTAAAAGTTTTAAAATAGTATCAAGTGTCATTAAAACCTTCTTATGTTATAATAAATAGATTTCTTAAAGCCATGACTATTATAAGAGAGTCATTTCTTGACACGGGAGAAAACCTCTCCTGATAATCAATTCTTTCTCTTTTAATATAGCATTTTGCAACCAAACACGCTTTATAACGTTCAATGTTTCCACGTTGATCTAACTTAGTTTTATAGACCCACTTACAACCAACAGCCTTAGCACCCTTTGGTAATTTAGTAAGTGTCCAAACATTGTTTATCTTCATTAATTTCAACTCAATCTTCCATAGGATTAAACCATTGAGTTGATTATAAATTTCTTAAGGAAAAGAAAAGAAAAAAGGAGAATTTTTTTTTGAACGGCAGAAAAAGGAGAAATATGTTATGTCATCAATCATCATAGCACCCTCTCCTTAATCTAGGATGGATCGTGGAGTTGTTAAGTTTAATTTATTTTATATTTATTTCGGCATGTCATCATGGCACCATCACTTTATGTTTGGATTCACTTTTATTTTAGTTTTATAATTATTCTTTAAGCATAACTGAATTGAACTTGACAATTAGTTACGTTTCTTGGCGGAGAAAATAATATGTTTCAATATAAAATGAGGATTGTTGTTATACGAAAAAGAAAAAGAAAAAACTAAATTGCAACCTTTGGGCGCAAGTAAACGAGCCATATACGAAAATTAGTTCTTAACAGGCAAGCAAGACGACAATGAATTTTTGTACAAGAATATTTTTATTTTAGACTTTTACTTATGGCTTTTGCAATTTTTGAACGAGATTTGTTGTGGACCTGTATAAGCTATTTAGAGAATAATAACGGAGCTTGAATAAATATAGGGGACAGAGATTCACGAATCCATAATTTTTTTTCCTATTGTTGTATTAAAGGGGGTTCAATACGTATGACGTTTTGGAACGAAATATTCGTAATTTTTTATCTTCGATTTTTAGAAGCATAATAAAATCGATTTAAGTGAAGTGAGAATTGAAAATGGTAAGAGCGGTTGAAGCTGTTCCTAAGAGACCAAAGGTCTCAGGTTCGATCCGTGGAAACGGCCTCCCCACAAAAATGCGGGGGAAAGACCGCGTACATCTTTCCTTAAATGGGACGGACCCTCCCTGGACCCTGCGAACGCGGGAGCTCTTTGCAGCACCAGGTACGCCCTTTAATGTTAGCTTATCCTAATAAAGATATATATCATGGACAAAAAAAATACCTGAACCCATTATAATTTTAGAGGTTCGAATGTCCTTTTTTATTTGATTTGACTCGTATCATATCAAACTAAGGGGTTGTTTGGTAACATCTAAATCAACCTCTTAATGGTTACGATATCTGAATGGTTCAGCATTTAATGGTTCAGACTGTTTGTTTCACGAAAAATGTCTGAATGGTTCAGACATTTGCCTCTGAATGTTTCAGACATTTGTCTCTGAATGGTTAAACATTATACTAATATTGAATGGTTAATACATCTTATCTGAATTGGTCAGACATTTGTCTTTGAATAGTTAAACGATATACTAGCTCTTAATGGTTCAGATCTCTTAATGGTTCAGACATCTTATTGGTTCAATTAATCATTCAGAAATTACCAAATAGACCCTAAATTGTGTGATTATAGCTTTTTCTCTGTAAATTTAGAAATGTATTCAACAAGGAAAAAGTTACAATAAGGTCTTTCTAAAACGATTTACAAAGTTTCTTGGCAATTTTTATTCTACAATTACCTAGAGCATAAAAAACACTAAATCATTTAAACACCCACAAACACGTCATGTTAGCTAGTAAATCAAAACTGCTTTATCATTCAAAAACACGTATTTTCCCTTTAATACCCCTTTTAAAAAACGGGCTCGTCCAACACTTGCGATTAGAGTTCAAACACTAATATGATGTTTGTTTATAGTTTATCTATAATATCAATTGAAATTAAAAAACAGGATCTTTACTCAAACTTTTATACTTTACCTTATCCTATTAATTATTAATTATAAACTTATATTTTATCTATAAAACACTCATATTTTATCTATAAAATGCTTTACAAAGCTCATTGGCAAATTTTATTCTGCAACTATTTAGAGCATTAGAGACGTCAAACCGTTCAAACACCCATAAAACATTTCATGTAAGCAACTAATCAAAACCACACTTGTCATTCAAAAACACTCATTTCTCCTTTAACATTACATCATATTTCAAAACACCCTTATAAAAAATAATTAAACAATATACATATATCATTCATTACGTGTGTGGGAAAGCCCTCATGACTCCACCACCACTATACGTTTTTGCCAAATAAACACCCAACAAACGAGCTCCTCCAACGTCTGCGGTTAGAACTCAAACACTAACCTGACGTTCGTTTACTCCCATTAAGAATACTCTTATAGATCAACACGATTTTCTTATACGCGTAGTATTCAACAAACAATATAACTCTATGATCCCAAATTTGAAATTAACCAAAGCACAAGCAAAAAGTGTCAAACTTCCAAATTTAAAGGACACATTTGTCGTCACAAAAAAAGAAGAATAATAAATTCTAGATTTTCTCCCTCCCTTCGTCCGTCATATAAAATCTCATCGTCCGATCACCAGATTCTCTCTGGCATCTTCATCTTCATCTTACACCAAATCCCCTTTCTTTTCATCTCTTTGACCTACAGAAACACACCCACAAACACCCACAACACACACGCACATATACATACAACATACCGTGTGTAGTCGTCACAAAAAGTTGCTAAAAGCGGTGATCGGAAATGGCTTCGCCGTCGGAAGAGCAGAGGAACCGTGAGGAATCTCCGGACACGGTGAAGGAAATGATGCACAAAACGAAACTAATTGAGTTCTTCGGAAGAACTACTCCGATTGTGCTTCAGAACGACAATGGACCTTGTCCCCTTCTCGCTATTTGTAAGATTCTAAATACCCTTTTTAGGGTTTCTTGATTTTTGCTGAAATTGGCGGTTTAGAGATGCTGTTTATGTGTTTTGATTGTGAAATGATCGTTAATGGTTCGATTAGTTGGGGCTTTGACTGTTGGGTGAAGTATTTTAGGTTTGAATTAGTGTACGGTTTAAGATCAGGTGAAGGGATTATGAGGTTTAAGTTAATAGCTGTATGTCTGAACTGTTTATTTCGTTAGGAATTACTTAATTGGGACATAATCGTTAAGTGTTTAATTTGTGGGGACTTTCAAACAGTGTTTTGTGGTATTTTGGTCGAAATTTGATTTACTTTTAAAGAAAAGGGGAAAGTGATTATTGATGCAACCATGATTTCAAATTAGTAAATTCTTTTTAGATGGTTTGGGAATGATTGTTATTTGTTAGTCATCCAGATTGTGAAGTATTATGCAGTTATTTGGATGCCGTATGGTAATCAATTTGCTCGTGCTATCGTTAAAGATCACATGATTTTATAATCTAGTTTGCAATGCAACAGTGGAAAAGTAGTTCTATGAACTGAAGGGATGGAGGGGGGAGCTGTTTATTTGATAATGATGTTGTGCTTTTATCAACCTGGTGGAACATTATTATAAAATGTGCATTTAAATGGTTGAATTTTGCCATTTTTTCTAGGTAACATTCTGTTGTTGAGAAACAATTTGAGTCTGAGCTCAGATATAGCTGAAGTATCTCAGGAGAAATTGCTTTCGCTTGTGGCGGAGCGTCTGATTGATTCAAACAGTAATGTTAATGTAATTAACTTCTAGCTTTTGGTCTATGTTTAATATCTTGTTTATGACTTTACGCACAAGTTCTTTTCATCCTTGGTTTAATTGGTTTTGGTTTTTTTCTTTGCAGAACAAAGATGCAGGGTATGTTGAAAACCAGCAACAGAATATAGCTGATGCCATTGATTTACTCCCTCGTCTTGCAACTGGCATTGACGTGAACCTTAAATTCACCAGGTATGCCGTTTGTTTCTAGTTTGTCTCTCTATGCAAACACTTACATGTCTGCATGATTGTGGTAAAATACATATATTTGAGCTATTGCAGAATTGATGATTTTGAGTTCACAAGGGAGTGTGCAATATTTGATTTATTAGATATTCCACTTTACCATGGTTGGATTGTTGACCCACAGGTGCGTTATCTTAGCCAAACCTATATATGCAATAAGATTATGTTTAACATGAATTAGAATAAATTTGTCTGTGCGTTGGTCTCAGGATTCTGATACTTCAAGTGCCATTGGCTCAAAGTCTTACAATACTCTGATGGGAGAACTTGTTGCTCTTGAAGCTCAAAATATGGAAGGGGTTGTCAAGAAGAATTCTAAAGAAGATTCTGTTGAAAATTTAGAAAAAGGAGACATTGAAAAGGAAAATGAGCATTTGAGAGCCTTGAAACCAACAGAAACTGTGAATCCAACTTCAGCAAATGATTTAACTGTTGATGGTACTGTCGAGGAAACTCTAACTACGAACTTAAACACTGATAATAGCTGTGTAGTGAACAATTGCAATGATGATTTGATAACTTTTGAAGCTGACAAGGAAAACCATGATGGACAAATGAATGCTAGTGAATCACATAAACAAGAAAGTACAGATGGAATTGAGAAAACTAACACTGAAGTATTGGAAGAAATAGAAAAGAGTTTGTGTGGATCAGATTCTTCATCTCCTGTTTGCCAGTCAACTTCGAATGGTGACGTAAATAAAGTAGAAAAAATCAATACTGGTGAAACGGCATCAAATGAATCATGCTCATCTGCAGCTAATGTGGTCCTGGAATCATCCAAAGACATGGCACAAACAGTTGTTGAATCCAGTTCTTTAGTTTCAACTGCTAACGGGAAGGAAGGTGAAGTTGCCATGTCAGCACAAGCGGACAATGATGTTACTAGTGTTGATGATACACGGCCTGTAAATGGAATCACTGCAAGAGAAGGTATGAAACTATGAATGTATTGAAATATTTAGAATTAACATGCTTTGAAAGTTTTGTTGATTTTCTGTGACATTTTCTTCTCAAATTGATTGCTTAAAGTGTTTGATAATTTCATTTAGGGGAACATATTAGGAATTTTTTGAAGAACAATGCCAGTCAGCTGACTATATATGGGTATGTTTTGCTTATTTAATGTGTTATCTACTTGTGTTTAATTTATAAACGATTATGATTTCTCTTGCTTACTAGGAGGGCCTTCATTTCTTTCGCTGTTGCAATTCTTGCAGCTTATTTTCCCTGCAAGATGGTCTAAAAGAACGTGAACTTTGTGTGTTTTTTCGAAATAATCACTTCAATACGATGTTCAAGGTTGGTTATTGTGCGAATAAAATTTTCAAAATCTTACTCTTTAGTATGCTATCTAACCTCATATATTATGCAGTTTGAAGGTGAACTGTACATTCTAGCTACGGATCAAGGTTACTTAAATCAATCTGATTTGGTATGGGAAAAGCTAAACGAGGTATCAAGTTTCCCCATATTCTTCTTTGATAAAAGTAAACTTACCATTTAGGCTTTCTAAGCATTTTAATGTTGATCTTTAAATGTTGTATATAATTCCAGGTGAATGGTGATACAGTGTTTATGAACAGCAACTTCAAGAAATTCAAGGCAGAAAATCATGACGCACGCTCATGGGATGAGCAGAATGCTAGGGCTAATACTGCTGTATGTTGCGTTCCTTTTTTGTAGTAAATTTTAGGCATTGTCTATGGTGTTGGTACCAAATGAACTATGTTTTCTATTCAGTGTTCATATGAATTGTTAACTTCCTATTTTTTATTCAGGATTATCTTGCCAAAATTGACAATACAGCACAAGGGAACACAAGTTTCAGGTAATTTTGCCTTTGTTTAGTCATTATTATTCTAACTCAAAACAAAGTCACATCCATGAACAGAAGTTAATATGTTTTCTTCGGCTTTGCATCGTATTCTTGTTTTTATATTAAAATATTGCATGTAGGAAATGATTTATCTGTTGTTGTATGACAGTTCTGATCTACAACTGGCTATCGCCCTTCAACAACAAGAATTTGAGCAACAACCACAGCGTGTTTTGCCACAGTCACCTACTACTTCACGTTCAGGGCTTGTTGTCGGTCCCCAGGTAGGCTATCAATTTCCAAACCTATTTTTTTTCATTTAGGGATCTTTTATTGTGGTTGTATTTACAAAAAAAGGAGTTGATGCATATATATATGTGCAGTTGTATGTTCTGAAAACTTTTTAAAATAAAAAGCCGACATCTAGCCATTTTAGTCTTTCAACTTCTGTTTTAAGTTTTAAACCGCATCATGATATGGTTTTAATCTATTTAGTGACATTAAATGATTTAATTGGCATTTCACAGCATGTGCATCCATCAAGGCCCAAGAATTCATCTTCATCATCTAGGCAGGAACCAAAACAATCAAAGGATAAATGCACTCTGATGTGAAAAGCTTGTAATGTTCACAGTCCGCAAGTTCGGATTGTATATGTTTGCACTGTATTTTGAATCAACAGATCCTATTTGACCATACATTTGACTTTAGATTCAACTTCCTTTTGCTGTAAATACTGTTTGGTTGATAAAGATGAATGTTTGGCATATGGTACCATATGCATGGAATGTTGTAGAAGACATTTACAGTTTTTAGAGAAATCACAGCTTGTATACTTTTCACCTATCCAAGTTTCATAATCTTAGAGGATGTATAGATAGTGTGATGCTAAAATTGCTGGACCTTGTATGATGTACTACTTGTAATCTAGTATCCATACACATGAACATAATCAGTTTGGTTGTTGTGGTCAGACCTGTTGTGGATATTTGTGTATTTGACCTCATTACCCTCCTGTCTCTTCGTTCTCCAAGCTCATGCTGTGGAAGGAGACTAAAGGACATGAACACATGTCACGTTTGATCATTTACTTTTGTGAATAACGAAAGGACATGAACACATGTCACGTTTGATCATTTACTTTTGTGAATGGTAAACTGTTTGTTCATTTACATTCATTTATGTATGCTTATTTTATTCATTTATGTTTGTTCGTAGAGATTTATATATAAGTTATTAGTAGTTTAGTAGTATTAATCGGCCTATCTATCTAACCAAATTTTAGAACCAAACATTGGGTGATAGACTAATTAGAGCATTACTTGGTTTTTCAGCTTTTTACCCATCTACACAATTATTTACGTACAAACCTTGTTTGTGTCTGTTTATTTTACACATCCAACACATTCGATATATGTTCTTGTTTGATGAGACTTCAACTTAAAACTTATTGTTAGGTCGTATTATGCCACAAGCCTTTTTTAAATAGTGTTAATTGTATGATAATAACTAGTAACAACGATTAAATCTTAAAGAAACAGTTGTATCAACAAAAACTGCAGCTCTTACAAAATCATTTAATATTTGCTATTTCATGGTTTTTTCCCCATTTAAATTGGTTGTAAGACCAATGTTTTGTATGACTCTTGATTGCACCTTCATAAATTTGTACTTAGCATAAAATGTTTAGTTTAATGTTTCTATCATTGTTTGTTTCTCAAAAAATGGAACTTTTTATTTATTTATTTATTTATTTTTTGAACGTTAAATGTACGACCCTGCTTCGAAGGATAGATGTTATCTTAATCAGACCCACCTATCCGTTTCCCAGCCGGACCGCACCCACAACCCCCTCAAGAGGAAACCCATTGCTGAAAAAAACCTCTGGCTCAACTCTAAGCATTTTGCTTAGAGTGAGAGTTGAACCCATGACCTTCCTTTATTTACATATCATGGCCTCATGGGTAATCATTATTCAACTTTTTATTTGATTCGCTTTTAATCATATTTGCAGTAATCATTATTAAAAATAAGCGAATATATATATTTCTAAAAAAAACATTTCAAGTTATTTTGTGATAATAAAAATCTTTTATTGAAGTTATTAATATAGTAAAACTTTGCAAAAATATTGTATTTATTATCATTTTAAGCTGCCGGCTTAAATCATTGGGTGCTACTAATGCTTCTTATACATACAATGGGTGACAGCTTTTGGTTGTGTTTTACATCTCATCGGTCTTCATGTTTTTCATTTTAGTTGCTTTCAAAAACTAATATTTCTTACGAACTTAACTATAACAAACAGTTCACCAGAAATAAAATAATCTTTTTAGATATGCCATTTCTATTTTAATCATGGTCAAAAACATATATAAATATAGTTGTTTGTGTATATGTATGTATGTATGTTTGTATGTATGTATATAATAACACCTTGTTCAAAAATACAGCTTACACAAACCATTTCTCTTCCAATTTCACACACCAAAAATCTCCATGGCAGTTATATCAGAAAAAGATTCATCAAATACATACACAGAAACCATACAAGAAATCATGAAAACATACAAATCACTTCCACCAAGACCCTCAATTGAAGAGGTTGAAGCAGCCATATCTGTCATCAAAACAGTCAACACTGAAGAAAAACAAAAACTTGATGAAATCTCCACACACATCTGCCCAAAAGATCTCCCACCTGAGCTTTTTTCTATACTTCAAAAGGTCAGACAAACCATGGTCTTGTTTCAGAGCCAACAACAGAGGAAAGAAGCTATGCATATTGTTGAGTTTGACCAGACTTATCAGACCTTTGATGCGTTGATACAGAGAGCTTCAAAGTGTGTTTCTGGAGATACCCAGGTGGATAAAGAAGATGATTTGAAATACCCAGTTGGTAATTTTGAGAAAGAAGTTGTGATCAGTGATGAAAGCTTGTTGAATTCGAAAAAGATTAATAAAGTTGAAAGCTTTAAGGGTTTAGTCAAGAGTTCTTCCACAAAAGCCACCAGTACTCCAACAGGTTAGCTCAATCATTTTGTTTTATGTAATCCTTATCCTCTATTTTTATACAAACATTTTCTTAAAATATGAAGCAACAGCAGATTAATTTTGAAGTTATAAAGTTTCTAAGTCAAACCCAAGGTTTGATCAAGTTCTAATTTAGCTTATGTAAACTAAAGAGTACATGATCTTAACAGTGATAAAAGTTTATGCTGGTGTTGATTTGATTTGCTTGAATATTTTTCTTTTTTTTTCTCTGTATATTTGGTGTTTGTGTTTGAATATATGAAGCATGATTTCTAGTTTTTATTTGTAGGTGTAGAAGAACCTGAGAAACTGAGTATGATGAAAGTTGCAGCTTTGATTGAAGCCGTAGCCAAAGAAGGGGGCGAAATTCTTGATCTTCGATCGAAATTGATGGAAAACATAGATTGTCTTCCTGTAACAGTTGGAAAACTATCAAATATCACTGAACTTAATCTATCAGATAACAAACTCATAGCTCTCCCATCATCCATCACCAATCTTACTGCTCTAACCAAGCTTGATGTGCACTCGAACCAGTTGACCAACCTGCCCAATTCATTCGGTCAACTGGTCCACTTACTTGACCTTGATCTCCATGCGAACCGACTAAAATCTCTCCCAGAATCATTCGGGTGCCTCTCAGACTTGGTTAATCTTGATTTAAGCTCAAACCACTTCACTCATTTGCCAGACTTCATAGGGAACTTAACCTCTATGCAAATCTTGATTGTTGAAACAAATGATCTTGAAGAACTTCCTTACACAATTGGATCATGTTCTTCACTTGTGGCTCTCAAATTAGACTTCAATAAACTAAAAGCACTTCCTGAAGCAATTGGAAAGCTCAAATGCTTGGAGATTCTTACTTTGCACTATAATCGCGTAAAAAAATTACCTACAACAATGGCAAATCTCACTAAACTAAGAGAGCTTGATGTTAGTTTCAATGAACTAGAAGGGATACCAGAAAGTCTTTGTTTTGCAACCAACTTGGAAACACTCAACATTGGTAAGAACTTTGCTGACATGACAGCTTTACCGCGATCAATTGGTAACCTTGAAACCTGCAAGTGCTTGATATAAGTGGTGATCAGATAAGATCTTTACCTGAATCTTTCGGGTTATTGTCAAAGTTGAAAGTATTTCGGGCTGAAGAAACCCCGCTCGAGGTTCCTCCAAGGGAAATCACCAAGTTAGGGGCTCAGGTAAGATGGGTGCACCATGGTTTCCTTTCGCAACTGTTTCTTTTCGGTGTTAAACAAACTGTTGGCTAACTTCGTTTAATTTTCAGGTTGTGGTCGAATACATGGCTAGTTTGGTTGTGAAGATGAATGCCAAACCTCAAGAATTAAAGAGAAAACGCAGAGGATTTTGGTCATGGATTTGCATTATATCTTCATGCTGATCTGGGCATAATCTTTTTATTTTACGCTGTAAAAATAGTAAACTTGCTGTCTGAAGAATGAACATAAAAATCTAGTGTGACATGTTATACGTACAGTGTGTTCGCTTATGAATAAATTGTAAAAGTCCTTGTACCCTTTCTGTGTTAATTGTGTAAAAGATTTATTCCTCGTACGGTAGCGGATTCAGATTTTTTGTATTTATGAGGTCTGTTTTTTGTGCTCAGACGTTTCTTAACTCGTCAGGTCACGTAAACAAAAATAACTTATTGTTGCAACCAACCAAGAGCTATGGTAACTAATTAGGTTTTTGAGACAATCATGACCGTGAAAATGTAATGCTTCGTTCAAATAGTTTAATTTTCTTATAGTTGATCTACCTTAGCATCAGGCCTTATCTATATTAACTTGTAATGCATCTCTTTAGGGAAAAATTAACATTCCATTTTAGGGGGCGTTTGGTTGGAAGAAATGAAATGAAATTGAGAAACTAATATAATTTTCAAGTAAAATTGTGTTTGAGTAAGCAATTAAAAGTAAACTCAATGGAATGTTTCACCTCAAATTCTCTTGATTGTGGGATTTCAAAATCCTTTCACCTAGAGAGGGAATTTGAAATCCCACAACCAAGGGAATTTGAGATGAAACATTACTCTGAGTTTTATATTTCATTACCACTCAAACATAATTTTATTTGAAAATTATACAAGTTTCTCAATTCCATTCTATTCCATCCCATTCCATTCCATTCCATTCCATTTCATTCCATTCCATTCCATTCCTTCAAACCAAACGCCCCCTGTACTTAGAAACATCTTTTATATTTATGACTAAAATTTGTTCTTTAAGAATGTATTATTTAATATGTTTTGAAAATTACATATAAACTATCTAATAATTAAATATCAAATACATAGTATTTTCTAAGTTAAATTTTTTATAAAACAATATATTTCTTAAACTCTCATTTAATTTATTGATATAAGAAATAGCATATAAAAATATTTTATTAACTACATGCACATATATAGAAACACATATAAAAATAAATGTTATACTCATACTTTTTTGTTGAGACATAAATATTGCACATAAACTAAAATCAGTACAAAAATAAGATGTGACTGTGACACACGCAAATCTTTATGTATTTTGTTGTATATTTGGCAATGATATGTTTGTAAATCATCATATGCCATGTAAGATTGAAAACATAAAATGTTAGGAACGTTCTAGCAAACTTAGATAAAAATTAAATAAAAAAACTTATCTTAATATATCGAATTGTGTTCCATACATTATAATGTAACATTTAAATTCTTTACAACAAGAATTTTAAATATTAAAAAAAAGATCGATTAGAAAACCTACCAAAACTCAACAAAAAAACAAGAATTACATATATAATATGAAATTACATAAGAATGTTTGAAAAAATAGCAATTTAAACTCATGAAACGTAAAGATCACATCCCTCCGCGAACCCCTCCGCGAAGTGTATGTTTCCCGCTAATATTTATTAAATTGAAACACTCATAACTTTGTTTAATTTTAATTTTAATCGAAACATAAACTTCTAATCATCTAATCTAATTTGTTATAGAATTATATACTATTAATAATGAAACGAAATGAACAGTATGAACAGTGGCTGTACAAATCTCTAATGCGTTATGTACAAGTGACTGTTGCGTTGCTTTAATCTGCCTCTTTTAAGTTCCTGTTTGGCCGAGTACACACATTTCGTGTGTGTAGAGAGAGAGATTGTGATCAGTTCCGAGCCGGCTGTTTGTGATCGTCGGACGGCGGTGGCTCAACCCACTGGGCCTATGGTCGTGGTTGCCATGGCGCTGGCGCCGATGTGGTCGCATGCATCGTCGCCGCCCTTTCTCGGTTGAGATATGGGTAGTTTTGTGATGGCGGCGGTGGTTTCGCAACCGGTGGGGGTTTTGGGGTTGTTGCAGTGATGATTGGGCCTATGGCCGTGGTTGCCATGGCGTTGCCGCCGATATGCTCGATTGCCACACTACCGCAATTGTTTGTGTTTTAGAGGATGATGATGATGATTGGATAGCTATATACATACACACACACACACTGACACATATATATCAATAGATGTTTTAATTGAGCTTCGATTTGAAGAATTAGATGTTGATTTCGAACTTCTATTGCAAAATTAAAGTTTTCGTATGAGGTTTTGACTTCTTTATCTGCTCTGTGGTTTATGATTTCCTAATTCCTTTGAAGACTTGGGATATTGAAGCTCAGTTTGTTGTTGTTCTTGAAGATCTTCATGTTTTTTTCTAAACTGCTTTCAGTCTGAAATGTGGGGGTAAAACGAATACATGTTTGAAATTGAAACAACAGCATATAAATATTCTAAATTCTCGATCAAAATCATTGATTCCCCCTTTTTGATCTCTAAAAAGTTGATTCTTTCTCAAAAAGTGAACTGATGATCTTTCATAAAGATTCAATTGTGAATCTGTGTATATACATATGTTAACAAAATCCTATCAATTTCATACTGTAATTTTGTGTTTTGTGAAGATTGATGAATATTATGTAGTGTTACTAAAAGAGTAAACTGTTCTTTACAGAATCACAAGTGTATATTCAACACCCACCAACTGTTTGTGAAAAGTCCTCTGAGAATAATCTGAAGATATGAGCAACTTAAAGCTCGGGTTCGAGGTCCACAGTACCCACGGGCTTATGGCAAAACACGGTCAGGGTTCTGCTAGCCCGTATGTTGAGCTTCACTTAGAGTTCTGAGCCGGCTGTTTGTGATCGTCGGACGGCGGTGGCTCAACCCACTGGGCCTATGGTCGTGGTTGCCATGGCGCTGGTGCCGATGTGGTCGCATGCATCGCCGCCGCCCTCTCTCGGTTGAGATCTGGGTAGTTTTGTGATAGTAGCGGTGGTTTCGCAACCTGCGGTGGCTTTGGGGTTGTTGCAGTGATGATTGGGCCTATGGCCGTGGTTGCCATGGCGTTGCCGCCGATATGCTCGATTACCACACTACTGTCCTTCGTCGGTTCAGATCTGCTTTCTTTTGAAAAGGTGGCCGTTGCTTCGCAATCGACGGCAAGTTATGGTTATTCCGGTGATGGGTGGCCCTCTGTTGTATTGTTTGGATTTGTCATCATGAACGGTGGTGGCGTGGCCTGCCATTTCTGGCTACGGTTCTCTCTTTTGTAATGGTCGGATGCCGCCGGTGGCCATCATCGGTCGCTTTTGGTGGTGTCCGCGCTACATATCAACAAAAGTATTGGTTTGGTGTTGTTGATTTCACATCCACGATTTTGGTTTACAGTTTTCCACACCTGTGTGTGCTGTAGTGTTAGGGTTTTTTAGGCCTTTCTGGTTTGAAATATTGTTGTTGATGATAATGAGGTTGGCTCATCTGAGACCCAAAAAAGAGTGGTCATCTAAACCTTCTTGAGCTGATTCTTACTTCTCATCTCTTAGATGGTGTAGTAGTCGATGACGATGAGCCTAATATCATCAGAGACCCTTACATGGTGTAGTAGTCGATGACGATGATCCTAACATCATCCGAGACCCTATGCATGTTCTTCGTTATTCATTGCATGTTTAGTGGTTAATCTTGGATGGTCTAGAGGCGATGATGATGAAAAATAAGGTTATGTTTGTTGTTACGGCAAGGTAAACCTAATGTTTGCAGCCGCAACGAACAACCGCTTCTGAGCTTCTAACATTTGTGTTCTTATACGTAAGGCATCGAGTTTTATAATTATCGTTGGACATTGTTTGCTATGATGACATGTAATAACGTGTCTGAGTTTTGAGGTGGAGTATGGACGGTTACTATTGATCGATGCTCTTTAGTTGACACCGGCCATTAGTTTTTATGAAGGATGTTCTGATTATGTTAGATCTTGTCTTTGGCTCATTGTTTGGTCAAAGTGTCAACTTACGGCTATGATGACAAAGTTCTGAGCCTTTGTTCCTCATACGCGCAACGCGCGTCGGGGTATCAAACTAGTTTACTTAAAAGTGAATGAGTATACGAATATCACAAGGAAAAAACGATAATGTTAATACAACTTGTAATTCTTTTTATTCGATGACATGTTATCCTGTAATCATCTTCTAATATGTTGAGCTTCTAGTCAAACACAAAACAATTTACATTAATAATTGTAGTTGTTATCCATCTCTCTATATATTTATAAACAATCAACCATAATTTATCACATAAACCTCACCGTCAATAATATTTGTTTTAGATTATGTATATTCAATTATAGATTCTCGATCGACTTATTTGAATAATGTATTATCCAACTATATGACACCTTTATGGTTGAACTTGTCAATTTTTAGGATATGTGTTGGATTGATATCTGAAAGTGATTATATTTGTTGACCATTCTAAGTAAGTTGCTCTTATCCGTAAATATTTCCACTGACTTTCATATTCCCTTTTTAATTTATCCCGCAATATATATATATATATATATATATATATATATATATATATATATATATATATATATAAATTTTTATCCCTATGATTGAAAACTTATTAATCAAATGGGTGTGATTTTAAATATATTTATCCATTAAGTCAAAGTATATTTACGTCTAACAATTCCATCTCATCATCTTTATAGTCGTAATGATTGATTGGGTCTATATCAGATAGAATTTTACCCAGAGATAATTGAACACCCTGTCAGGTGATTTTTGGACGTCCTTTGACTTTTCTTACGGCCCGTGAAGGGCCTCACGGGCCGTAAGGCTTTCGAAATTTAATTTTCACACCTACATCTACTCACGGGCCGTGTAAGAACAAACGGCCCGTAAATTTCCACTCCCACGGCCAGTTAACATGTTCCATAACGGCCCGTGAGTTCTCTCACGGGCCGTAGTAGTCCTTCTAAGAATTTACTTTCCTCGATTTGCATGCACTTTTAAATTTTATAATTATGTGACGCGACGTATTATTCCTTGATTCGATTTAAGATTCTATATAAACCGTTATATATATTACTTTTATATACGGTTAGTGAGAAACGAAACAGTTAAAATGTCTTCTCGTGGAGGTAATAGAAGACGTCAAAATGAGTCCTCTTCAAACTCACGAGATATTGTGGAAAGTATTCCTGATCCAATAGATAACCATAATTGGCAGAACGGGAGGAACTGGTCTCAGAATGTTATTCATTTTATACGTAACGGTGATTCCCAAACATGTAGAGTGTATTACATGTTACGGCCCGTGAGGCTGTCTCACGGCCCGTAACCCTTTTTTGTGTTCTTGAGATTTTCAAAATTTTTTTTGCAGATTATGCCGCCGCGCAAACGTTCACGTCCAGAGACCGAGCCTGAGGGTCAGGGTGACTTCCTGGACCCACATCCACATCTTCGTTTTCCTCGAGAGACACAGCCACGACTTAGGCTGTGGAAGCTGATTGGACGGCCCCTGAAGGGGACCCGCACCCTCGACTGGGACTTGCTAGAGGAGGTTGGAGATATAGCACGTGCCCAGGACATCGTTGGGCTCGAGGGAGAGACGCTCTGGAGGCGTATATTTGATTTTGGATCTAGGAGGGGCTACAGGGAGCTCACGTTGGAGTTTTTGTCTACGTTTTTGTTCACTCCAGCGACAGAGGATCAGGACCCCCGCGAGCACCTAGCTGTTCGATTTATGCTGACGAGCACTAGGTTTGAGTTCACTCTCGCTCAATGGGCGGTGACTCTTGGGTTTTACACCCACGAGGAGACGCAGGATCCTCGTTTTTATTCTGACGAGTTCCAGTCAGAGGCGGCTCCTCTGGTCGGATGGTGGCCGACCATTTCCGACCAGCCATGGGAGGGCGCCATTAGGGCGACCTCCATTAGAGATCCGTTGCACCGGTACCTACACCGGTGCATTGCCGGCACCATTGCCGGCAGAGACCAGAGTATGGAGCAGGTGTCGCTCCTTGATTTATTTTTTCTGAGGGCCTTGCTTTCACCTAGGCGGGTGAATCTTGCTCACTGCATGGCCGCCTATTTCTTCAGCGTCATTCAGGGCAAGGTAAAAAAATATTTATATTAATTCTTAATAAATATGTATTATCTATTATGCGACTCATAATTATGCCTCTTATTTGATTGTTTTGCAGATGGATAGCTCGATTGTTTGCGGCTCTTACATCACCGTCATTGCCTCGCGCTTAGGGTTGTTTACGGACGCCCTAATTGCGAGGCAGATGACGGACACGCCGCCTCGGATTTTAGGTCGACAGACCGTTATGGCCATGTGGATTGCTGCCAAATTTGGCGACGACCTCCGATGGTCCACTGATGGTGGTCATACCATCTGGCAGCCGGTGGCGGACGTTGGTGAGGAGGAGGAGCAGCCGGCGCCGCAGTAGCAACCGCAGCCCAGCCACACGCCAGACCACCCGTCCCACCGCCTGTTCCCAGGACCATCATTCGGCAGATTCCGCCGACGGGGGAGTTTATGGCGGAGGCACTACATTTGTTGCGCCAGTCCCAGGCCTTGCTAGTATGGACGGCGGATGCGTGCAGCATTTTGGCTGCTAGCCAGGGTATCGACCTCCGCCCTCGGCCGGAGTTGCCTCCGTTTGTCAGACGACCTGCGGGTGATGACGAGGAGGCTGCTGGTGGTGATGAGGAGGATGCTGGTGGTGGTGATGCTAGTGGTGGTCATGACGCATAGATAGTAGGTTTTTTTTTTTTTTACCTTTCATGTAAAAAATTGAAAAATTTTATTGATATATTATGACTTATTTTGGATGACGTTTAAATGTTTAATTATATGTTTACAATTGGTTGTGCTTGTGAAGGAAGAGGTTTGTACGAATAATATTTGAGGAGGTGACGTTTAAATGTTTAATTTTGTTTATATATTATGAGATATTTTTGCAATCGACTTCCGTATATAACCTCCCAATCATTAGCGTTTCCTTAGGTAATCCCTTTTATCAGAATCCTCAACAAACACAACCTTTTGGAGAATTAAATCGGTGCTTGAACCTACTCGTCCCACAGAAAGAAATATGTAATCCTTCAGAAAATCTGACGCCAGCCTCTGCAATTATATAAACATACTTGAATCTCAGTCGGAAAAGTTGCACTGAAAAACATACTTGAATCTCAACAAATATTATGCATCTCATATCATTAACATTCCTACACACCTTTTAAGCTAACCAAATGCCCAGCTCATATAAACAAAATTCAAAGGTTGAAGAAAAATTCGATAATCTTCTTATTGTATTTTTCTTTGGAAAACGAAAGAATTGATTACATGTTTACAATTCAACAACAATAAAAAATTGAATAAATAAAGAATTGAAAGAATTGATAAATGTTGTAATTATATAAACATACTTGAATCTCAGTCGGAAAAGTTGCACTGAAAAACATACTTGAATCTTAACAAATATTATGCATCTCATATCATTAACATTCCTACACACCTTTTATGCTAACCAAATGTCCAGCTCATATAAACAAAATTCAAAGGTTGAAGAAAAATTCGATAATCTTCTTATTGCATTTTTCTTTAGAAAACGAAAGAATTGATTACATGTTTACAATTCAACAACAATAAAGAATTGAATAAATAAAGAATTGAAAGAATTGATAAATGTGTAAACTATACTAAATCTATACGTTCAACCGGGTCTACGGGCCTTAGTTCAAGATATTTTGAATTCGACTTCCGTATATAGCCTCCCAATCATTAGCGTTTTGTTATGTACAAATTCCAATATTTGCTCGGAACAGGCATTGGATAGTCACCCACTAATCGAATTCTAATGAAATGGCAATCTTGAACATAAGCAATTGAAATTATATGATGTTCACTGATATCACGAGGAGATAACCAGAACGGGAAAAAAGTAGCGGAGTTGCCGATAGATATAAAAATTATAACCACTCGAAACCTGTTAGCAATAAGGATTGTAGCAGGTGGCACTGTCATCCAATTTTTGTGTGGAGCCGCACCTAAGCCGTTCCAGTTTAATGATTTCCTTATTTTGTTTATATCAGGAAACATCACAGCGTACCTATGTCTGTTTTCATCCAACTCAGATATAAGTTCCGTACGTATAAAACGCCAGTGATTTTCACCATATCCCAGTGCGAGTGCTATAGCACGAAAACCACAATTGCCGTCCGCTAAAACATCATCCGCACCTGAAATATACGGGAAAAAGAATAATGGAATCCAGCGGTTAAACCGGAAAAAATTGTTTTTATCTTCGTCGCCCGGGATATATGAAAACTTGGAACTCTGTTGAGATAATCCATCTTTGGCTCTTGATTTCGAAGACATGGATTGACTGCGTTGCAAAGACCCATGTTTTGACTTTACCACCGAACTTGAATATGTTGGCGGACCTTCAAAATTTTCTCTCGGTTGAACATATGAACTATGTCTAGGGGGGGTCTAATATTGTTTTTTTTGCTTATCTTTTTTTGGACGACCCCGTGTATGTGTTTGGACTTTAGGAGGTTTTTTATCAGTTTTTGAAGGATTAATGAAAGATTTGAAAATATTAATCAAATATCTTTTCACATTTTCGGGTTGGACAAGTAAATGTTTTGTCACCATCTCCATCTCTTTATGTACATTTACTTGAACCTCCCGTACAATATACGCGGGTGAAAAATCTAGCTTCCTCCAAAAAACATCAATGGCATCGAGCGGGATACATTGACTTATAAAATAATATATTAAATTAAATATAATAAAAGTTTTATGAAAAAATAAAAAACCCTAAAAGAACATTCACCTGTTTGAAAGTAATTGTTTAATTTACAAGCACACGGAAGACCACAGCTGGTAAAAAGACGGCAGCCACATGATTCTTTGGATATAATTAGATGATTTATCCTGTTAATCTCACCAACTAACATATCCAAAGCCGCAATAGAAACGTTACCTCGCAGCAATTTAAGCACTTCATGATTATGCTGCACCATAAGCAAGATTTTGCTTTTGGTAAAACTTTCTTTTATAGCAATTTCCTGGGTAACTAAGATATTATTAATAAAAGGAATAAATCTATCCAGGGTGCTATTGGTTGCTTTCAGGTAACTTTTCAACAACGAATATTGGCTCTCAACTCGATTCGTTGTGTGCTGACCGAAGTTGTAACTTTTATTATCCACGCCGACACAAATCTCTATTTGTAGGGGTCCAACCAGTTATTTTTGAGGTACATCAGCACTCCTATTTAAAAAAAATGTACTTATTTTTATGTAAATATACATATATTTTTAAGAATAACACTAGAAAACTTACTTGAATGTTTGGACACCAATCTGCGATAAAGCCAGTCGTAATTATAAGCGTATATGTCCGTCGTTGCAGAGTTAATAAGTACCGACCACACATGCTCAAAAGCACCCCACTCTTCATTTGAAAAACTCGCCTTGCAATGTTTAGCAATATTTTCCGAAACATGCCATCTGCAAAGTAATCGAACAGCACTCGGAAAAACTTCTTCTGACGCATTCATCAGAGCGAGGTCTCGGTCGGTTAGTATAACACGAGGCTCTATACACTTTTCTTCCAGCGTTGCTTTTAGTTGCTCTAACACCCATCCGAAGTTGGCTTCACGCTCATAATCAATAAATGCGTGAGTAACAGAAAAAGATTTCAGGGTGGATGTCACACCAACCATTTGAACAAATGACATTTTATACAAGTTAGTTTTGTATGTTGTGTCAATCATCAGCACGTGTGGGTACGCACGCCATAATATGTGAGATGTGAGATGTATAAAAAAACCCCGTCGACGGTATTTGTCGGTTCATCTATGTGAGGGGTGTAAATATATTGATGTTTTTGTAGTATAGAAAAAAAACCCTGCATTGGGGTTTCACCAATTCTGGAGGACTTTTTGATTTTTGCCCGAGCGTTATATATGGTTCGTAACACAGACACGTTATTGTGATTTTGTTCCCTCAACGTGCCTAGAATGTTTCGAGGGTCAATATTTTGGTCGGTCAGATTCTTTACAGTAGAAAGCTCATTTTCGGTGAGCCTCATTGCGTATGCATGTCCTTCCAGGTGTTCAGCAGGTTCATGGTTATGAGTATCATCCACAACAACTATAATCCACCCATCTCTCTTCATCTGGTATTTACCCTGCAATTCAAATTGACAGTTTGTTTTTTTCGTGCCACTTTTTCTTAGAGTGGATGCTCCATTATATACACCACTCCGGTCACATTTCAACCAAATTTTAACTACCACACCGTTCGAATTTCTTTTTGAACGTTTGGTGACAATAACAAACCCATTTTCTCACCCCACGTTAGTTGCCCAATCAACTAATTCTTCACGAGATGAGAAAACCTAATCAATTTAATATTTTTAGTTAGTTATTACTAAATAAAAGTAAAATGAAAGTAAACTTAAATATGATATATCTTATAACCTGATTCGTGTCGTATAAACCTCTTTTACGTCATATCAAATAACGTAATAAATATAAAATTACACGAAAAACGAGGAATAATATATCTCGTCAAATTATTAAAGGTGAAAGTAGGACCCGTAAAGAAGTTCACGGCCCGTAAGTGTAATTCCAAACGGGCCGTGAAGCGCTTCACGGGCCGTGAAAAAATATGACCGTGAACATCTTCACGGGCCGTTAAGTTTTGAATGACTGATTTGACGACCTGACAGTCAATACGGCCCGTGAAGGGCCCTACGGCCCGTAAGCAGAGCGTCTGAATATATGGGCGTCTCTTTAGTAGGCCCTTTTTACATATCTACATTATAACTACTATTTTCTTATTATATCTTTATTTTAATACTAAACTTCGTAAAAGTACTTAGTTATCTGATTTACATATAGTTTTTTAATTGAAACTACTCATTTTAGAACCTTAAAATACTATTAACTAGGTTTGAATTCGAATGGTTATAAAAAGTTTTTTTTTTTTTAATCATTAATCTACTAACCAAATGGCTTTACGAATAGTTAATAATTGATATGAACCATTTGAGAAAGTAAACTTATTAATTGTTTTAGCCCAATCGCTATTCGCTAATATATTTCATGGGCCATGGGGAATTGAGGAATTCTAATTCTTTTAGCCCAATGGGCTTATCATGTGTTGAATAAGGACATAAAGTTCCATTCGATTTTGTTTTTAAACTTGTTGTAGTTTCTCAACTCCATCAATGTAAGCTCTTTAACTTTATACTTAACTGAGATGATAAATAACTCCAAAAAGTGAGATAGTTAATCACTAATTATTGACTAATCAGGTTTGTAGCTTTTGGTAACCACATTCTCTCTTATCTCATTTTGATTACGAGGGTCTAGACATCAATCAAAATGAGGTCAACGAAATTGGTCCAACATTATCTTATAAGCAAATGCGATAAACAATGAAGATCAACACTTACGATTTGAATGCGCCTTTTCAAAGTGTTCATGACGGAGCTACTAGATAAAATGTGCGCCCTACCCCCAACACGTAGTTTATAAAGTAGTCTTGTTCTTCCTTTTGTGTTAACAATTCTATAAAGTTTATATTATCGGTCCTATAAATAATGAGCATGGTTTCGTCATCCATGATAAGTTGATAACTTGTTTCATTAATCATGCCTCAAGCATTCAAATAAACATTTATAGCAAGAGTTCATGTTATTTACACTTCAACCACCCTTGAAAGTTGGCTCTCATGAAGTTTCAACCATGCTCCCTGTTCTTTTCAATTTACCAAATCTGGTCCTTACGAAAGGAACTTTACATTTATGTCTTTTATAACAATGTTCTTACCAACGACGTATATTTCATTTTCTTTAGATGTTAACGAAAGTTTCTCAAAATATTTTATATCTAACTAATTAAAGTTTTAGTTCTATTATTATGATATTTTTATAAATGTTATAAATTAATGACCTAAATGGAAATGTTTCTTATTTACTGGTTATTGTTTATGTTTATGTGGAAGATAATTATAAAGAAAAAAAATCATCAAATGATAATCAGTTTTTATAATTGTCTAATTGAAGTTACTTAATTTAAAAAATAAAAAAATTATAAAATTAAAACAAGATTATAATTTGAGTGACTTTCTAGTCAGAGAATAACATGAGAGCTAATGAAACAGTATTAGAAATTTAATAATTATTACAATATTTTATCCCTTTTCTTTAACTTCCTTAAATATGAGTCACAATATGATTTTTTACTTCACTTTAACTACTACATTGACAAATGGATTGGGTTGAAAGTAATGTTCTCAGAACCGGATCGGACGTCGAACCGGACGGCTTACTGGTTTGGTGGTCGGACCGGTCGGACCGGATGGACCGGATTTAACTATATTTTAATTATATTTATATATGTAATTAAATATAAGTAATTTATATATGATTTATACATATATTTTATAGTTATATATAAAACTTAACTATATTTGTATATACAAAGTACTAATTTATGGTTTAACACCCCGTTTTTACCCACTAAAATCAAAAAAAAAAAAAAAAAAAATTCAAAATCCGGTCGGAACCGAACCGGTTCGCCGGTCCAACCGCCGACTCGGTTCGAACCGGCCGGTTCAATGCTCCAAAAACGATCCACCCTCGACCGGACCGGAGCAGCCACCGATTCGCGGTCGAACCGGTCGGACCGGCCGGTCCGATCCGGTCCTAACAACATTGGTTGAAACTAAAACATTAATTTAAGTACCCATATTAATAGAAAATTCATTGAATTATTACCCCTTCTAGACTCCTTAGTTCCACCTGTGTATAAAATAATATTTTTGAATTTTAAGTAGTGGTAAAAGACTTTATTTGTTATGTTACCATCATTCTTTTGAAATATAACATGCCATGTTATTTCATATAAATAAATTAGTTAAAGGGTATCAAAATAATGTTCTTTAAATTTAGAAAGTGTGTAATCTAAAAACAAAACGTCTTTATCAAATATTAGTTTTGTTAAACTTGAACTAAAATACTTTAAAGAAGAAAAAGGGACTTTCACACTATCAATAATTCAATAAATAACAAAATCCGAAGGGACCCAAATAGAAAAAGAAAGAGAATTTGAAACAATAGTGACAAAAGTTATTTTTTCTGAATCAAAATATCAGCAAGTATGCCAAAAATAAAAATAACTTGTAATGTACATTGAATGTCCGGTTACATTCATTAGATCTTTCGTATCTTCGTTGAATATAAATATAATTGATAAGGAATAAGGAATTGTTTTTATTATATGTGGCATATTTGCAACTTATGTTAAGTTTGTCACGAGTATGCTTAGGATTCAAGCAATCTTGATTCTTGAAGATCAAATGTTCTTAAGGAAGATCTACATCTCATCCTACTTGTATGGAACCTTTCTTGTAGACATTTACGTATGTACTTGAAGTGTCTCGAGCGGATATCTGTTGATGTAAATGGACACTAGTTATCAAATTCGATGTAATATTAAGATAAATTGAAGGTTACCTCATACGACATAACATGTTGTTGTTCTGTCGGGTCTCGTGGCATTGCCAATGATGAACTCCACATTGATCATCTTTCAAGACATGCCAAAATTGCTAATGTTATTGCTTGGTACACTAGTCGGTAGTGTTGTTTTCAACCTCCAACTCCCCTTTAATATCGCTTTAGTTTAGGTCTTGATCTTCTACTTTGTTTTTGAAATCTTGTGAAGTTAATGCTACAAGTTAACAACCATATATATAAGTCTCAATTATGTAATAGGTTAATCTTAGTAAATATTGTCTTATCTGTTTAAGAATCTGTCCGTTTTAGTAAACTTGTTTAATAACAGTCCTGTAGTATGAAGGTAGTAACAATAAATCTACAATAATATCTTTTATAGAAATTATTTATATATATTTTATATATTATATATAATAACCAGGTGAATATCCTATGCATTACACGTGTTGAATAAATAATATATTAAATAGTTAGTAATAAAAATTTATTAATTATAAAATGATATTTTAAGATAAGATATGATTAAAATTAAGTATAAGTAAGGACTATAAGTAATAAAACAATGATATCATTTTCAAAACTTTTGTTTCTAACTTTTTTTGTTTTAAAAAAAAAGTATTTATTTTGCTCCAAAACAATCCATTTTAAAAAAGCATCATTTTTAAAAATTTTCTTATTATAAATCCGAATTTAATTACTTTGATTTATAGAAATTTTATTTAAAAAACACCAAATTTATAGAACTGCATATTTTTAAAATTTTAAAAAGTTAGAGGTTTTAGAAAAAATCTTATTTGATAAAAAATGTTTTTTACAAATTAATTTTATAAATAGACCCCTTTATTAATTTATTAAAAATAATTTTAGTATAATAAAAATTAAATAATATTACTAGTAGTTACTGTAATTATTTAATAGGAGCGAAAAACATAAATTTATAATTTGAAGATCTGGTATATAACTTAACTTTATTGCAATAAAGATATTAAAAATAAAAGATATTAAACTAAAGGATTAAAGCCAACAAGTATTCAACCTGAAAGCAATAATATTATTGCACTACATTTAGTATAATCTCCCAAGCAACTATGATTTAAGTTATTAATTAATGTTAATTGGGTTGTAGACTAATAATAAGAGAGAAAGTCTTTTTAAAATGGATTCAAATTCAAACTTAACAAAAACAACTTTACATGATATGATGATGTCGTTTAAGAGTAATTTATATTTATAGTTTAAAACTTATTCATGTCATTAAAGTAGTTTCAAATGTAACATTGAAGTCGTTCAATATTAGCCATTTACACTTGCCATTATCTTAATTTATTAAATAGTGGTTTTGTATGGCATGTGTTGTCCATGCGCTCTAAAGTCTAAACTACAGTGATTTTATACTTTTTTGTTTGTATGGGTCCTTCTTGTACTTGGTGTGGATCTCTAAATTATAGTTCCAAAATTTTGCAAAAAACATTTGCTAAAATATATACATTAAATTTATAAAATTACAAAGTATTATATGATTTCTACTTAACAAACGTGTATTTCTCTCAATGGTATTCGATCGATTATGTAAGATATGTTTCTTTCTTTAAAGGTTAAGGATTAAATCCTACAATTAACAGGTTAGATTACGAGCCGTTCAAAATATGTTTTCTACAGTTTTACCATAAACATTAAGAAATGAAATTAATAGGTGCATAAGTTAAAGTCATAAAACATAAAACTCTTACGTATGCATCACATATACACATTCTTTTCATATTATTCAACACGTTGTCTTTGAAAATGCCATAAAAATACAATTCGTTCAACACGAGCCTCAAACAATAATCGAGGTTCAAGAAACTCGGTTGAAACGACTAGACAAGGCAACAACCTTGACCAGTACTCATATATTATATGCTAAATGTCAATGTACTGTGCATAGAGATAACATTATGCATGTCCTATCATTGATGTGAAATGGTGATTATCTACCTATGTCCTCCCAAAGGAAGAAGGTCTGGTTCACATGGTGTTTGGCCCCAAGATTGAATGTACTTTGTTTTAACATGGTTACCTCTTATATCTTGGGCCTACATGTTGTTATCTAACTACTTTCGTGTAAAGATAAAATAGTAACGGATTTGTTTTCTTCTCATCATCGTGTAAAATTTATAAATCATATATACGATGATTAAATGGATTCATTCTACTCACATATATGAATCATTATACAAAACGATCAGGGGCGTCTCAACGTTTTTAAAGGCCTAAAGCGAAAATTAAAGCGGGGGTCTTTTAAAACTTTATCTTTAAAACCTTCTTATGTTTTGAAGCACAAGCATTAGTTGATTCCTAAATCAGTTTATTCAAAAAAGCAAATCCTAATTGATTCAATGATTTTATATTCTAATATAAACTATAACAAGTAAAAAAACTAAAACAAATAAACAATTAGCAATTTGCAAGTCAAATAAATAGAAGCATATACAAAGCTAAAACAAATTTAGAACAATTAGCAATTAACAAGTTGTCCATGGAACAAAGAATTAAATAAAAACAATTAGCAATACATGAAGCATTTTACCTTATTTAGAAAGAGAATCAATCAATCAGAGAACCCGCGCAGTCTAGTACCTAATCGTGAGTCCGTTACTCCACTAGATGTCCGGATGAAATCGAATTTTAAAGGCTTCTTAATTGCAACGAAATCAAAGAAGCAAATCGTTATTCCACCGGATGAAATTAGAGAAGCAAACGAAGGTTGGAGGTTTTTTATTCGTTACACCAGTGAAGAAATCGAAGTTTTGCGTGGCTGGATTCGCTTGGGGCAAGCAAAATCATAGGTGAATGATGAAATCAAAGGTTCGCGATTGTTCATCTTAACCTTATGGCTTTGTTCGTCTCTTCGTTTCAACTTTTCCGCCCCAACCCCCAATCAGGAATTGACCAACAGTTTATTCTGGGCTTAGACTGAGAATTATATAATAAAATTTATTTTTTGATGGCCTATTAGAATGGGTGGGCCTAAAGCCCTAACTTATTTTTTTAAACTGTTGAGCCGCCCCTGAAAACGATACAAAGAAATACCGGTGCCTTCTTATAGCTACAAAAGTGTAGTGCATGTTTATCAGTTTTTTTATATTTCATGATAGATGAATAAATATTATATTTTTTTCAGTTTTGTTATAAAACATAAAATATGTGTGGATGATAGGATCTCTTATAGTTTTAAAGATACTTATAAGTTTTAATTAATCTTAACCCATGAGAACATTTCACTGAAAAGAATTTTGTAACATATATAATAATTAATGAGTAAAAAACCATCAATGTTTAGTTAACAAAAAAAGATAAATAAGTATTCAATTGGCTATTTACATCTACGTTATGACCAATCATAATTATTATCTCAATCCTTTTATGAAAATGTTGGTTGTTGCTCTTATCACTTCAAGTCACTATAACTAGTTTTAAAAAACCAATTAGGAATATTGGATCTATTAAGGAGTTATCAATGTCACATGACTAACAATAACATAATTAAATAATTGTTTATATGATGTATAATATCTGAAACTTATCTTTAATATGCATAAGTTATATGCATATGACACTTATTTATCGAACAATTTCTAAGACGATTCATATGATTTATCAAACAATATTTTTAAAATCGATACCAATAAAACATTCAATTTAAAATGACCGAGAAATTTCCTCAAGGCAATGAATTTTATTGACGACTCAAGGTTCAAACATGGAGGCATTTGAATTTCAAATAATAGCTCCAATGTCTAAAAGTCATAATTATTAACTAGATTAAATGTTCACAATGTGCAAACCACCTCTATTAGCTTTGTGTTACGTAATGAATGTGGAGTAATTAAATTACCGTTAAACAACAACTCTTTACTGTAAGGGAGTTTATTGTAGCTATTCGTACCACTGATTAAATCTACCTCTGGCAACTGCTCTATGTACTCAGGTTCATTACATTTTAAAGAGGAAAAGAGCTAAAATTATTATCAAAGTTAACTATATCAACTTCACTGTAAGGGAGTTTATTGTAGCTATTCGTACCACTGATTAAATCTACCTCTGGCAACTGCTCTATGTACTCAGATTCATTACATTTTAAAGAGGAAACGAACTAAAATTATTATCAAAGTTAACTATATCAACTTCAAACCCTATTTTCTCTTTAAAAAGAATAATATCTTTGATAAAAGAATGCAAACTTCTTAAATTATTTGCTTAACCCTCCCAAAAATTTTGTAAGACATACATGCTAAGTTGGTTTTTTGATTCTCATAGGAAAGTTAAAGGTCGCAACTTTAAATGTCTATCCCAAATTTAAGGACAAATATGCAATATCATAACTTTAAGGTGTTTTCGTGCAAATTGCAGTGCGTAGTTACGTGGAGAAATAATAGCCGGTGAATGTGGTATGAGAAGGAATATGTGGCATAGGGCACATCTCATGTCCATCTACTATTTGTAAAGTTCGTTTTTTTCCCCAAAATACTACGATAACAAAAATACTTTTTAAAGCAGATGATGTATATATTACGTACTTAAAATTAGTGAAAGTCATTTTATGACTTTTAAGTTCTTTTTACTTAAAGTTAATCATTATCCCTTTATATTATACTTATCATAACACTTCATAAATTAAACAAATTGTTTGAAACATATAATATACTTGGTTTAGAATTCATTCTACTATATAATGTGCATACACATTTATATTCGTCTAGATGGATCAAGTTTGATAATTTAATTAATAATTCTAATTAATCATGAAAATAAAATCAATTTGTAAATTTCTTTTCATATATTTTTAACAATAGACTTACAACATGTCTAACGTACATAATAACTTATAAGTATACTCAGAAATAGATATATTTGTAATTTTTTCAAGACAAATTGGATTTTAATAATCCAAAATATTGCGCATTGACCGATAATAATTCAAACTATAAATTTCGCAGGTAAAACTCTAAATTTTTACTTTTGTTACTGATAACAGACTTAGTCTCATAATTATCAAAGATTATCATACACTTAATTAACACTTGATTTCACTCACAATGATGATTCTGAACGGAATGAAGTGCCATAAAAGTGAAATCAAGCCAAAGTAAATGTAATTCAAGTGTGAATATATGTTAATTATTTTATTAGGATTGACACTGGTAATAAAAGTGAAAGTTAGGATTGTCAGATGTTAAATTAATAGTATGGATTATTATCAGTGCGGGAGTCAAAGTTAGGATAATTAGAATCCAATTTGCCCTTTTTTTAATTATCATCTATAATAGTCTAAAAATAAAGAATAAACATGTTGATCACTAGTTTGATGACATAGTCGATGTTCATCGTCGTTAATCGCAGTGATCATGCATGTTGATCGATAGTGTGGTACAAGTTCAAGTGGTTAATCATTAGGAATCGTTAATTACAGAACAACTCATACATAGAATGTCAAATAAAATATCGTTTAATCAAGAATAATTTATCTGTCTCCAAAGTTGAATTTTATATCTACACATTTATATGAAAAGCTTTTATGAAAATTAAAAAAGTTGAGAACTACTTTAACACCTAAGCATACGGTAAGAATAAACATCAAGTGTCACTGGTTTAACATTCGGACATCAAAAATATTTATTCATGTAGAAGAGCCAAGTTGGTGATGGCCCCTTTTTATTGACCCCAAATTTGATCCATATCAACATCTTTCACTCTCTCATCTGCAAACACTAGCAAAGGTATATGCTTGCCCCACTCAAAAATAATTGAACTCACAGATCATAATATAATAAAGTGTGCCACCAAAAAGCTTGCAGAGTGTGTCCTCCATCCATTCCATTTGTTCCATTTATGTCTGCCTAATTGCAATTCTTCATGTGGGTGCTTCAAATTTCACTACCATACTCTGTTTCTTGAAGAAAGTTGCCTTTTTTTTTCATCCTTTGTTTCTTGATTTTCACAGGTAAAAGATGAGGGTTGAAGGGAATCAAGGCTTCAAAAGTAGTCAATTTTGACTTTTGAAAGCTTAAATTCAGGATTGAAGACTTGAAGTGGAGAAAATTTGAGTTTTATTGTCTAGATTCACAATGCCAGTTCCTCTAGCTCCATATCCAACCCCTCCAGTACCATTTACACCCCCTGTAAATGGTACACTAGCTCTGTTTTAATCTTTATTTCTTTAATTAATTTACTATATTTTCTTCTAATATTAATAAAATTGAAACAAATCATCGTTCTTTTCTAAAGAACATGGTAATCCACAGTTATACAGCATGCCCAGATGATATTTTATGATGATTATTATATGTAATTGGATAGATTGAACTTTAGTTGACTTTTATTTTTGAAATTCTAAGTCAAAATTATTAAATTTCAAATGCAGGATTTATATTGGTATCTTTGCTTCTTTAGCTGATAAAGCTTTAATCCACGAAAGACGTTTATACTAAACGTACATGTGGATTCATTTTCTATAATCTGAAATAATTCTTGCAGATGATTGAAAACTAATCGGATTGACTTTTGAAAAAGTCAGTGGTAGTAAACAGAGCACTCTGTTTTTCCTTGAACAGGTTCTGAAAGCCAATTAGTATGCTCAGGATGTCGAAATCTTCTTCTTTATCCGGTCGGAGCAACCTCGGTTTGCTGTGCGGTTTGTAGTACCGTCACCGCGGCTCCTCCTCCTGGTATGTAGAAGATCTTTGATCCCCCCACTCCCCCCTACTTTTAGATTGTTGAATTTGTCTTGTTCTACAAATTTTACTTTTTTGTATATTGTTATTTCGTCTACAACTAACAAAAAGCTATACCTTCCACACCATCCTCGGTAATTAGTATCACTTAAGTGTCAGATATATGTAACATGTAAAAAAACTTGTAGGCACATGACACTGTAATTTATATAGATCTTTTTATATAGATCTACCTTTACATGGTCCATACTTGAAGATCATGTGTTATGAACACTATGAATAAGATTTAAAAACACACGGAGATTGTGATTTTTGAAGCAGTATAACGGATCATTAACTGAAATAATGTTTCATAGGTATCGAAATGGCACAACTTGTATGTGGAGGTTGCCATACTCTACTCATGTATACTCGTGGTGCGGCAAGCGTACAGTGTTCGTGTTGTCATACCATCAATTTAGCCTTAGAAGGTACCGATTCATATGCCAATCCATACTAGAACTCTTATGATCACATGTTCAATATTTCTCAACATGCCAAAATTGTTACAGGAAATCAAGTAGCGCATGTCAACTGTGGCAACTGTAAAATGTTGTTGATGTATCCGTATGGTGCACGGTCAGTGAAATGTGCAGTTTGTCAATTCATTACATCTATTGGGGTTAGTAAGAAACCTAATGGTTCCTTCTTCTTAATTACGATCATATTTAAGTTTGCAACTTTGATCGGTAACACTGATGTTATTATTGTTGTTATTGTTACAATTTGTACTTGGATAAATGCAGGCTTCGACAAGCAATATAGAACAGAAGCTCGTGACATGAAAGTTTGCAATGATGTTTCTCCTTGCTTTCATCTATAGAGTTACAAGTTTTCTCTTGCGAGAGATTATAATTATTATCACTACTATTATTGTTATTTTATCTTTCATGTTTTGTATGAATAAAAGTGAGGTCTTTGTGCATACTTAAAAGATACAATAAAAATTAGTAATTTCATTCAGAGCTGAAAAACAATTGATATATGAACTTAAAGCCAGCCCAAAAAAGTGAAATTCATCTTTTAAAGTGCTCCATGTTTCAAGTTTCAAACTTTAAGCTTCAAAAAACAAGGGTTCATGTTGGAAATAAAGTATAATCCCCAAAAGTAGAAAATGATTGGTGAATCAAAATAGATCAGAGAATAATGTGATCTTTCTATTTATGGAATAATCTATATAGTTTTTTGCACTTTTGAAGTACGAATATTTATCCTGTTACTATAACAAATTATATAATAAATAGGGGAATTCTGCACACACCGCTATTTTTCTGGGGGAAACCGACTCAAACGGTCATGGTTAGGGCTCACCGTGACCGTTCAGTCGTGTGTGAGACTTAACTGTCACGGTGAGGCCTAACCGTGACAGTTAGAGCCCAGACTAATCTGGGGATCCGTTGCAATTATTGAGTATGCAATTAATGGTGAATTGATTAGGGTTTTGGGGGCTATATGTCACGGTTTGGTCAAACCATGACATATTGCATATATTTTCTCTATTTTTTTAATCATAACAGTTTGTTTTTATTTTAATTTTATCACACGTTTAACCTAATCGTAACTCACAAGTTTGTATTTTGTGTTTATTAATAATTTATCATATTACAAGTATTTATTTATTATTAATGTGACGGTTTTGTGTTTAATTTGTTTACGAGTTTGTAAAAATCGGTTGTCATTATACAGACATATTGTATATATTTTCTAAATTTGAGTAATCATACTAGTTTATTTTTATTTTTATTTTATCATACGGTTAACCTAATCGTAACATACGAGTTTGTGTTTTGTGTTTATTATTAATTTATCATATTACAAGTAATTTTTGTGTTTAATTATTTATTAAACAAGTTGGTTTTTATTTTATCACATGGTTAACCTAATCGTAAAAATCAGTTGTTATCAAACATATACAATTAACATTATCAACATTACAAATATAAAACAAACAAATAAAGAAACACAACCAAATAAACACAACCAAATGTACAAACCATCATAACTGAAACTGCATATATATATATATATACGAGTTTTTACATACAAAAAAATAAAATAAAATACAAACAAAATACATATCTAATCTGTCATCTCCTGATCACCGCCCTGACCAGACCCGCCTGCGCCAGATGGTCCAGCACCGTCATGGCCTAACCGCCTCGGTGGCTGTGACAACAACGGCGTACCGGAGGCGGCATAGTCCGCGACCATGTGCTGGATGACCCGGTCCATCATATCCTGCAGCCTCGTGCTCATATCCTACAGCCTCGCGACCCTGGCTCGCGTGTCCTGAAGCATATCGATAACGTGAGCAGGTAATCGCACGGCATGGTACACGCGCTGAGGATGCTGGGGCGGGTCCTGGTCGTGCGGCGGAAGAATGGCTGATCCTTCCCGCCACCAAGCGGTTTGTGGGCAGCCTGAACGTGGACCTCAGCCCCCGCCAACTCGGGTAGGTCCACCAACGGCTCGGGCACCCATGCCTAGCTCATGGTATCTACTAAGCAGGTGCCACGTGCCGTCGGGGAACCTCCGAACGATCCTCATCCCAGTGGCGGTGGTCCGGCCGGCCACGCGCACAGGAGTCGGAGGTAGCGGGAGCTGGGACATGGCATGCGCGTACCCCAGGCCCCGAACGATCCGGGAAACGATGTTCCCGCCCACCAACGCCCCTCGCGACTGCCTGTGATAATAACTAGCAAAATAATCAGCAAGGGCATGAACGAGGTGGCAATGTCGGTGTGTGAGTACACACCGAAGAAAGAAAAGGTCGGCGCCGTTGACCCTGTCGGTCCCCGCCCCACGACCAGCGACAGAAGTGGCGATCAGTCGGTGAATGTATCTATACAGAGGGTCTCGTATATGGCGATCGAGTGTTGAAAGCTCAAAGATATTTAAGATGAAAATCTGGTGCACAAACCGTCACGATTTGGCCTCCACGTGACGGTTCGAGGCGCGGATCCCGACCCTTTTGTCAACATCACAGTCTATCTCGTACCTTAAACTGAACCTCGTACCCTAGAGGTCACAGTTAGGCCAAACCGTGACGGTTTGGTGACCGGTTTTCAACTTTATCAGCCCATTTGTCGTTTTGTTGTCACGAGGTGTCGGAACACAGACACATAAATCGTGACCGCAAGCCCTTGCGGTCACGGTTAGGTAACAAACCGTGACCGCAAGCCCTAACCGTGACCTTTTGGCCCGACCTACCCCAAAAACCCCTACGATGTCCCCATTAGGACCCAATAAATAAGCTTGTAATGAATAAGTTCCCAACAACCAAAAAACAGTTGATATATGAACTAAAAGTTGGTCCAAAACAAGTAAAAATCGACTTTTATTGTGATCCATGTTTCGAGTTTCAAAATTGAAGCTTCAAGAATCAAGGGTTCATGTTGGAAATAAAGTAGGATCCCAAAAAGTAGAAAATGACTAGTGGATCAAATTGGATCAAAGAATAATGTTATCTTTCTATCTTTGGAATAATCTATAGTTTTTACACTTATAAAGTACGAATATTTATCTTGTTAGTATAAAGAATTATATAATAATACGCTTCTAAAGAATAAGTTCCCTACATGTTGCACTCATGGAATACGGTTTACACAAATCTAGGTAAAAATCATTAGACAATAATAAACTTTTGTAACTGTGTTATAACGAGAAATTTATAACATAGTCAGAATTTAACATCTATTTGAAACTATTCAAACATATAAAACCGTTATACGCTTTTAACTCAAAATTCCAATAATCCTTACCAAATGCACTGAGAACCCTATCATTTTTGTCAACAACCTCAGTCAAATTGATGCGAAAACTCAAATCATAAAAGCCCTAAATCCTTACATTTTGAAGAATATGATATACTTTTTACAATTATATCTGTCAATTGGTCAAGTCACTCTCTGCCACCTAAGAATAGCTAGTTATTGAAGTCGCACAAACCAATCAAAAGCTAAAAAAAAACAATCGAATACAACAAAAAGAAGGAAATATAAAGGTGATGTGAGAAGAAAATCCATACTTGCGTATGAAAGAAAAGAAGCAAAATGGTGGCTATTTGACACACGATGCAATAATACAACAATCGTCGGTAGATTCATCGCCATACGTAGGATCGATGTCAGAGTGGTTGCTAATCTGCCTCTGCCACCACTCTCTCGCTCTCTCGTTTTCGTCTTCATCTTCTTCGTTAAAACCCATGCTCCATTTGTTCATCACCTACACATGCATTGAATACACGCGTAAGAGGGTTGTAATGTGTTGGTGAACTTAGTTGTACCTTACTTTTGATCCCTTAGTTAAATATAAGTAGAATAAAATGTAACAACATAACACAACACCTACAAATCAAACATGTAGAGCACCAACAACCAACCAAAAATCAAACCAACAAACAACAAATCAACAAAACGACTTAAAATCAGTAGACGAACAACCCCAACAACAGAACAACAAAAAATTAAGTGAACTTAGCGGCAAAGGAGATCAAAGTGAACATGACGAAGACATCGGCCGGAGGGTGTTCCCGTAAGAACCAAGGTATAAACATAATTACTTGTTAGAAAGGAAAAATCAAAAGAGACACCTACATAAACCATGGGTCCTAGAAATAATGAAAATAAAAAAAAAAGAACCAATAAGGTCTGTTAAATATTTAAAATTAAAAATAGACACCTACAGATGCTATGGTTGGCATGTTTTAAAAATATTTCAATTATGTCACTCAGTTTTTATATTTTATTTAAATTAAAGTCTTAACATGTTTTTTAGCATGTTATACTTTTGATTTCAAGTAGAAAATATTTTTTTCTATCTTTTAATACTGATATGTAACGTTGACATAAATTTTAGATACTTTTATATTTTTTCATAACTAACATGTTTTTCAAATATAATTTTATATATTAAAAGTTCTGACCCCCACGTCTTCTCCGTCGTTACTTCCTTGACATAAGAAAATTTAATAATGACTTGATTTGATCGTTTGGTGGTCCAATTTACGAAAAATATACATGAGCGACTGAATTAGAACACTTTTAAAATTTAGTTCTTATTCTGTGATATTTTCCCTTGATAATTTTATTTGTTTTCAAGCTCAAGTTTAACGTAGCTCAACTCATTTATTGTTTATTTATGTATAACTAAATTACATATATTTATAGTTAGAATTTTAGTATGTAAGATAATAAGATATATTATTTAGTTATCTAATAATAATTAGTTGTATTTATTTAATATGTAAAGTTATACTCTTTATATTATATTTATCAATACTAGGTTTGATAGGTTCGTGAGCTATTTAATCTCAGTACATGGGGCTTAAAATCAGGTTCACATATTAACAGAGCTCAAATATATAGATCTACCTCGTCAGATGCATTTATTTTGAGTTTTTAGTTAACCGAATTCGAGAAGTTTACCAACAGCTTAATTTGTTTACACTCGTAGCATATATTTTTTGGAGTTATAAATAACTAGGTTAGTCCCCGTGTATTACACGGGTTGCATAAATAAAGATTTACATATTACGTATGACATATTACATAATTTTTAAAAACAAATTACAGAACCGTTATATAGTTATTTTTTAAAAATGTTTTATAAATGAATGAAAGAAATTTCAATTTATAAACATATTTATGAACAAACATATTTTTTTAAAACATTTTGTAAAAAAAATAATAGAAATCTTATTATATAATAGGATAGAAAGGTGATAACAAAAAAATACAAAATTAAAAAAAAAGAAATTTGTATAATTAATAGGAGAAAGAAACGAAAAAAAAGTGACAATGAATACAAGAGTGACATGTGTCCTATGTGTTTTTTATTTATTAGTATAAAGATGTCAATACAATATTAATTAAATCTTTGAATTCAAACAACTTTTATGAGGTAGCAGCAACTAAAGATAGACTTTGAGGCAATTTCGACCTGGTTGACCCTTGTCTTCTTTTAAAAATTATATTGAAAAAAGTAATGTGCTAATTGTGATTACAAAAACAAATGAGACTACAATAGTAATCTGAATTTTCGAATACAAACAATTTAAGAGGTCATGTGCGTTAAAAAACAACTTCAACAGCTTTTAAGCCATTCAACCCATTCACCTTTACTAACATATTTTCTTATGACCTGTTTGACATAAACAACCCAAATTGACCCATCCATAAGTAAATGCACACAAAAATTGCAGGGCTAAGAATAATGTGCGAAGAGTTCATAAGATATCTACAATGAATCTCATGCATACTGCTCTTTAAATTGTTCTTCTTTCTCTTCATAGCTAACAACAAGAACCTGGTCACTCAAAAAATAAGAAGTCATAATATAAGATGAACATGATATTGTGTCTTTAAAGGATTAAAAAATACAATAGATGTGATACTTTTAGGCTCTTACATTAAAAAATTCACTCAGTGGGGTGTGTTTGTGGGCTTCTGGCTTGGGAACAACATCCAAAATATATACAAAATAACATATTATGACAAATAGTATGGTTAGGTTACGTTGTATGGTGGCAGGACAAAAAAGCACAATGCATATATATGCATATTCACAAAAGAAGATACCTTCTGGATATCTTGCCTTAAAACAGGCTCTAGATTTTCACGAGGTGCGTGTCAGTAACAAATAAAAGATTCAAAATCTAATCCACGTCAGACTATGTTACCCTAACACAATGTACAAGAGAAAGAACTTACCCTCATTTTATCACGTGTGACAAACATTAAAGTTGTTTTGCGTGGGCTAAATAACCGCAACATAATCCGAGAAACATTAACAATATGATTAACAAACCGATTATGAGAAATGGATAAAATGTAGACACAGAAAATGCACCTGGAATACGGTTTTTAGAAGAGGTTTATTTGCAGCCTGCTCACGCCCAATATCATGACACCACCTGTGTAACATTGATTTATTAGAAACACAGCTTGCTTTTACATGGCCTAATTGCATTAAAATGTAGCATGAATTCATAATTTTCGTCATTCTATCCAACTTACTTTACTTTTTGCTATTGCTTGTGTAACATCCTGTATTTTTGTGTTAATTAAAAGATAACGTCGTTTAATCTTGTAAGGACTATTGTCACCAAGTATGAAACTTGTGAGTTACTTATGACTATTTTCTGATTTATTTATTTATTTAAAACTTAATAATGTTAATTATTACTTAATAATTAATAATAATAATAATAATAATAATAATAATAAAAATGATAATAATAATAATAATATTATTATTAAAAATAATAATGTCAATAATGATAATATTAATAATAATGAAAATATTGTTATTAATAATAATTTATAAATTGATTTAATAAAGTCCAGGGGTTGTTTTGTAATTTTTGAAACATATTTTACAAACTTAAAACATGAAATAATAAGGTTTTGAAACCCCAGGGACCATTCTGTAATTAATTCAAACCCAACCCCCACCCGCCGTCGACCCTGTTCCGACACCACATCCGGCCAACTCTCCGGCGAGACCCAAATCACCAAAACCACGCGGTTTTAACCCGAATAAAACATCCCGACACAACCACCTGCAAGATTCGAACCAGAACCCCACACCAATTGGAATACATTATTCGATTAGTGCGATCTACAACTGCTACCACGATTGTCGGATCACTTTACAGGCTAACATCGCATTACACAGCTCGATAATGCAATTAAACTAACCTAAACGATCTAGTATAAGTTCCTGAACTAATAGCACTTTCAATTGCACCATAACACACACAGAAACCTCAATTTGAACCCCTCTCGACCGCGGACCTGCAACTGAATCAAAGTCAAACTTCCGAGCATCCTTAATCGAATCTGATGGAGGGCTTTCATTCCTTGGCACTATACGAAGCTTCATACAAGAGTAATTCGATTATCATCATCGAATTCTCCCTGAACCAAATCCTCCTCTGCCGCGACCACATTTGAGCTTGAAACCGACGAATTCCATTGAATTAATAGGTGATTTTACATTCTTTAGGTTCGGTTTTACATGGGGAATCAAAGCCCCATGATCGTTTCTGTAATTGTTGATGAATTGGGGTTCGATTTGGATCTAATCGGGTATTAGGGTTCTTGAGTTTGGGGGATGCTTTCTGATTATGGTTAAAAGGAATTGAAACCGAAGTTAACCGCGGCTGGAAGCCATGGTTCACTGGTTTACACTTCACTCTGATATTCAAGAGGTCCCGGGTTCGAACCCGGGCAACCTCATATATTTTTTTAAAAGGTTTTTAGCCATATTTCCTTTTTAGAAAATTTTTAATAAATATAAAAATAACTTTTGTAAACTTTAAATTTATTTTTGGGCACCAAATAAATTTTCTGGATTTTATTTAAAATTAAATAACTTTATTTAAAACTATTTTTTTAGAAGGTTATTTTGGTTTGATTTTTGTTAATAATACACAATAAAATAGTTTTGACTCAAACGTTATTTCTTTAAAATCATGATTATCTTAAAATGTTTATTTACAACTTATATTTAAACTTTATATGTCGATACAAATGAGTTCTTTTAAAAATAATTAAATAATTATTTATGCAAAACTAAACTTAAAACAATAAATCTTCATAACATTAATAGGCATTATATCAAAGTTTTATCAATTTATTTACAAATATTGTTTTCTTATAAAATATACTTTAATTGACGGTTTAGATTAATATTTTCGTAATTATTCTTCGTAAATCATAAAGACACATTTTGAACTTTATCGTTTCTAAAACACTTAATAATTCATCTAATGGATTAAAAATATGAATATTACTCTATAAATTTAATTACTTAACAAAGCTCATAATTCTATCAAAAACCCTAATCCTTGTTGAACGTTAATCTTAACCTTAAACTTGTAATATATATTTAGGTGCTTATAATGGATACTTTGGATCATCGTTTAATCTTTTATTATCATCTTGTAATGCATATATCAAGGTGAGTATTTCTATACCCCTTTTTCATATTTTCACACTTTGGGGTGAAACATGTTACTTATTAACCATTGCACTTGTAAACGTTTGATTCTTGTAAACTTATGGCAATTTACTTGTGTGTTGTGATTAGTTGAATATTGTAGCTACCATGTAATGTCGAATACATGTACAATCATTAACTATTGCTATCCTGGCGACGTCATAGATCTATGGGCCTGACAAGCCTGCTTGGTTGATCCAAGTACACTTAGCTAATCGTATATACTTGTAAACGTTTGAGACTTGTAAAACTTTGTCAAGGTTTGATTGTGCATTCTGTCTTACATCCCTAGTTACCTTGTTCTCTAATTTACAACATGAATTGCCATCTTTTATATACTTATGTATTCAAAACTATAGAATGCTCACCAACAATATGTTGACCTTTTATTTTTAACATGTTTCAGGCAATAGCGTTATGTGGCTGTGAACAATCGTAACTCTCACGCCTCGACGTTTCCGCCGTCAAGGTTGGGGTGTGACAGATTGGTATCAGAGCCCATTACTATAGGGATTTAGGTTATTAGAAATGGTGACCTAGACTATAGTTGCATGAACCTCATAGAAAGATCCTTATACTTTTATGCTTACATATTATTTAAATGCTACATAATGCTATGCCTTTTGTGCAACTTGATGCCTTAGCATAGGATTGCCTTATGTATGCTTAAAACTTAGTTACTTGACTCCTTAAACTTAACTTTGACTTTTGACTCTCCCCGACAAATGAACTTCCTAAACCTATTCTCAACGACATGTGGAATCTACACTTATCATCGTGGATTTAACTCCTTAGACTCTATGTCTAATCTGTGTAAATCTCATCAAGGTTTTGATTTCATAAACCAAAGAAATTTGTGTGGCACATAGACACCTGTATTCTGGATTTCCTGGCAAAAGGCCTTCGGGCTAAGGCAAGCGTAATCGCATAAATCTCATTGAGGGAACCGTTACGCTACCTGGGGATTTCTGGGATGAGTGATAAACTATGGTCAAAATACACAAATCTCTAAGGCAAATGAGTCAATTTACCTTGACGTGTCAACGATTCCAAATGGTAATGCGTTACCAAATGGAACCATCCTTTTGTATCTTAAAAATCGTTGAATCCTTGAACTAGTTTATCATCAAAGTTTAAATACTTTCTCATTCTTAAATAATATTCCTGTTAATATTAAACCTATCCTACAATTTAACTCTTACGTTTAAACGCTCAACGTGTAACGTGTAACAGTATTGAACTCGGAATTTCATGTAACTATCTTCTTATCTTGACCAACGTGAACATGGATTTCAATAGACCCAAAGATATTGAGAATCTAAACCGTATGGTCTTTAAAACTTTAAACCGTTACTTAAGATTCCAAAATCCTCTTAAGGATGTGTCCTATAACTAAGAACATGTAAAGCTGTAGATGGAATTCCTACATCTCGGGATACTTTGCTAATTGAATGATAACTTTGTCACCACTTATAAATACGCGTGTCTTCAAGAAGGTTATGGTTGATCTCTTATCTTGAGAAGTCCTTGTATTTTTCTTTCGATTGTGAATAAAATGTTCACATCTCGTATTGGTGTTGAATCATTTTGACCTAGATTTCGTTTTCCTGACTTAAACCATCCAAGATTTGGACACCATCATAACAAATCCTGTTACCTCGAACAGTGACCTAGAATTTTGTAAGTATGATTTTCCTTTTGGTTACATTGATGTAAATTTTCTAAATTTCTAAGTGATATTCTTCTCCTTTCGTTGTAAAGTCGAACCTTGAACCGTCTGCATCATGGGAGATGCAAGAGTTTGCAGGTCAATCTATGACTAAGAACACTCGTATCACCTAAATGATTCTATCTCATCAAAACAGGGGTGATTCCCTTACTTTGATAAATCTCTATTCATTTCGATAAATGGTTTCTAATTGTGTGTTTTATGATATTTCATCCTCTGGATTAGGGTGATTTCCTTATCTTGAGGATTGACTTCAATTATTCTTATTGAAACTTACACTTCACAAATGACAAGATCTCACCAAAATAGGATTGAAACCCGTACTTTGGTGACAAATGTCAATCTTTGATTATTTTCTTGTTATTATGAAATCCAATCATCAATATAGGCGTGAATTCCATACCTTGATGATAATTTCATTTTTATGGATTGTATTCTCTCAAATGAAACGATCTCATCAAAGTAGGAGTGAATTCTGGATTTTGATGAAGAAGTTCATCCTGTTATATTTTGTTTTTGTAAAACTTCATCGTTAAGATATGAGTGATTTCCCTTACCTTAATGGTGAGTTATCTCGTCTTATTTCTGTAGATCCTCAACAATGAGTTGGGATCGAACTTTTTGATTGGTAAGTTAATGGTCATATCTTGGGAATACACCATCAAGTTAGGAGTGAAAACCACACCTTGATGACTATTCTTATTTCTTGATCTTCAACTTACCATGGTTGTAATCAAGTGACGAGAAGCATGTAGTAACTTAACGGGTGAAACAATGTTAGTGTTTTGACCTATTAAGCCAAAGCATGATCTCTGAACTTAAAAGAAGACCCGATCGTTTTAGGTTGATTTTGATTCCAAGCTTGAAGCATGTAAATTCTTAAATTGATTTCTTTCCCGTTATTCTCATGTTTTGATTTGATCTAGCTATATGGAACCATTTATTCCTTACTTATCAACTTTCATTTTGAGTTATCATTAAAACCTGATTGCGTAATGATAGCTTCCCAAACAACCTTCCTGCCAAATAAGGACATTACTAATTTGTGTTTATGGCTTGATGAACCGCGTGTGCAAGCCCTACTTGGAAAGCTACTTGTGTTTGCCTTTATCAGCAATATCCTGAATTATTTAAATTTCAATCCAATCGTGAACGCTACCTTCGTTGATCAACGCAATTCTTATTATTGTCATTTCTTGGACCATCTTTGAACTCCTTATAACAACCTCTAGTAATCTTTCTGAATGTCTTTCCCTTAAAACCATATTTATTCTGAAAACCCATTACAACGATTTTCCTCATACTAAAGTTAATCTTTAATCTTAACAAACAAGATACTTGTATCAACGTTACACCAATAACACTTTGAACCCTCATTGACATGAGTAAACAAGAATCGATCACCTAGAAACCCGTTAAAGTTAATTGCTTGAGAAGCTCTTATGAATTCCATCCAAAAACATCCGGAACTTATTTCTCATGTTCGTTAAGCCGAGTCCCGTATCGATTACACGACAAAAAAAATTTTTTTTTAACCATATTGAATCGCTTAGAATACAAACGTTTATCAATTAAAAATTTTAAAGGAATGACTTGTACACTTCGTCAAGGAACATATAAGATTATGAACGATGAAACTTAACAAACTTAAGAATTATGGTCAAACTTATTGAATTTAAACATTCCCAAGAGTGCACTCGTGAACACGAAATGACATCTAAGTCTCCTCATAACCTTAAAATTTATTTCTCATGATTAAATTTCGGGACGAAATTTCTTAAAGTAGGGGAGACTGTAACATCCTGTATTTTTGTGTTAATTAAAAGATAACGTCGTTTAATCTTGTAAGGACTATTATCACCAAGTATGAAACTTGTGAGTTACTTATGACTATTTTCTGATTTATTTATTTATTTAAAACTTAATAATGTTAATTATTACTTAATAATTAATAATAATAATAATAATAAAAAATGATAATAATAATAATAATAATATTATTATTAAAAATAATAATGTCAATAATGATAATATTAATAATAATGAAAATATTGTTATTAATAATAATTTATAAATTGATTTAATAAAGTCCAGGGGTTGTTTTGTAATTTTGAAACATATTTTACAAACTTAAAACATGAAATAATAAGGTTTTGAAACCCCAGGGACCATTCTGTAATTAATTCAAACCCAACCCCCACCCGCCGTCGACCCTGTTCCGGCACCACATCCGGCCAACTCTCCGGCGAGACCCAAATCACCAAAACCACGCGGTTTTAACCCGAATAAAACATCCCGACACAACCACCTGCAAGATTCGAACCAGAACCCCACACCAATTGGAATACATTATTCGATTAGTGCGATCTACAACTGCTACCACGATTGTCGGATCACTTTACAGGCTAACATCGCATTACACAGCTCGATAATGCAATTAAACTAACCTAAACGATCTAGTATAAGTTCCTGAACTAATAGCACTTTCAATTGCACCATAACACACACAGAAACCTCAATTTGAACCCCTCTCGACCGCGGACCTGCAACTGAATCAAAGTCAAACTTCCGAGCATCCTTAATCGAATCTGATGGAGGGCTTTCATTCCTTGGCACTATACGAAGCTTCATACAAGAGTAATTCGATTATCATCATCGAATTCTCCCTGAACCAAATCCTCCTCTGCCGCGACCACATTTGAGCTTGAAACCGACGAATTCCATTGAATTAATAGGTGATTTTACATTCTTTAGGTTCGGTTTTACATGGGGAATCAAAGCCCCATGATCGTTTCTGTAATTGTTGATGAATTGGGGTTCGATTTGGATCTAATCAGGTATTAGGGTTCTTGAGTTTGGGGGATGCTTTCTGATTATGGTTAAAAGGAATTGAAACCGAAGTTAACCGCGGCTGGAAGCCATGGTTCACTGGTTTACACTTCACTCTGATATTCAAGAGGTCCCGGGTTCGAACCCGGGCAACCTCATATATTTTTTTAAAAGGTTTTTAGCCATATTTCCTTTTTAGAAAATTTTTAATAAATATAAAAATAACTTTTGTAAACTTTAAATTTATTTTTGGGCACCAAATAAATTTTCTGGATTTTATTTAAAATTAAATAACTTTATTTAAAACTATTTTTTAGAAGGTTATTTTGGTTTGATTTTTGTTAATAATACACAATAAAATAGTTTTGACTCAAACATTATTTCTTTAAAATCATGATTATCTTAAAATGTTTATTTACAACTTATATTTAAACTTTATATGTCGATACAAATGAGTTCTTTTAAAAATAATTAAATAATTATTTATGCAAAACTAAACTTAAAACAATAAATCTTCATAACATTAATAGGCATTATATCAAAGTTTTATCAATTTATTTACAAATATTGTTTTCTTATAAAATATACTTTAATTGACGGTTTAGATTAATATTTTCGTAATTATTCTTCGTAAATCATAAAGACACATTTTGAACTTTATCGTTTCTAAAACACTTAATAATTCATCTAATGGATTAAAAATATGAATATTACTCTATAAATTTAATTACTTAACAAAGCTCATAATTCTATCAAAAACCCTAATCCTTGTTGAACGTTAATCTTAACCTTAAACTTGTAATATATATTTAGGTGCTTATAATGGATACTTTGGATCATCGTTTAATCTTTTATTATCATCTTGTAATGCATATATCAAGGTGAGTATTTCTATACCCCTTTTTCATATTTTCACACTTTGGGGTGAAACATGTTACTTATTAACCATTGCACTTGTAAACGTTTGATTCTTGTAAACTTATGGCAATTTACTTGTGTGTTGTGATTAGTTGAATATTGTAGCTACCATGTAATGTCGAATACATGTACAATCATTAACTATTGCTAGCCTGGCGACGTCATAGATCTATGGGCCTGACAAGCCTGCTTGGTTGATCCAGGTACACTTAGCTAATCGTATATACTTGTAAACGTTTGAGACTTGTAAAACTTTGTCAAGGTTTGATTGTGCATTCTGTTTTACATCCCTAGTTACCTTGTTCTCTAATTTACAACACGAATTGCCATCTTTTATATACTTATGTATTCAAAACTATAGAATGCTCACCAACAATATGTTGACCTTTTATTTTTAACATGTTTCAGGCAATAGCGTTATGTGGCTGTGAACAATCGTAACTCTCACGCCTCGACGTTTCCGCCGTCAAGGTTGGGGTGTGACAGCTTGCAACATATTTAAAATTTTCATGCAAATGTATGTAACATTGGCACATCGAATGATAAAAAGTAGGAAAGTAGGTTGCATTTTAGTATAATGACTCTACATGCAACGGCAAGAATAATTGAAGCATGCTACATAAAATGGTAAAAAGTAAAACATGTATAGATGGAAATAAAGGTGAAATTATGTAGCATGTTGGTGCATCTAACCCTAAAAGGTTCAGATTGGAAACAAATTATCTAGAGCTACCAGCAAGCTTACATGTTTATAAGCACTATATCTGAAACAACAAGTGCAAAAAGTGCGCTTTATTTCTCGAATGTAGCATCATCCTGGAAAAATTGCAAAATCTTATTAAATATATCAAACAATGTGATAACTATAAAACCAAATAAAAATTTTATAATAACCTGGCCTCGCTCCCTTCCATCACTACCGTCAAGATCCATTACAATGGTGCACGGCTCAATACCATCACACCTTGCTATCTAGATACCTTTGGTAATCTGAGACCTGATAATAAGATGTAACATTTAAGAAAAGTGCAAGCTAAGAAAACACAATAGAAAGATCTAATCAAAACATGCCTTCCCCTGTAAGCATCCATCTCCTTAAAGTTGGTATGAAAAAGATGATTCAGTAGTGTACTCTTCCCTGCAAGAAACAAATTAATGTCTATACTTGCACACTACCACCATGCAGGCAGGATAAAAAATTTTACTATTCGTGTGTAATTCTAAAGATGGTGAAGTAATTTCAGTAAAGATTAATTATTTTGTGTGACATCGAACACCAAAAAAGTTTGCATTCGGATAGCTTCAAGGAGACATACCGCTGCTTTGTGGACCCATGATAGCAACAACAGCATAAGAAAGTCCACACTCTCCCAGTTTGACTTGCTTGATAAAATTATCAAGTCCAACAGCATTCAAAGTACCATCCCCATCTATGAGGTGGGTCGAGCAAAACTCGGCTTCTTTGTCTAAAATAAGATACCACTTGCATAATTATAGATAAGTACAAACACAGTATGAAGAAACTCAAGTGAATTGAAACCAAATAACAATGAGAGACCTTAAAATCAATCATCATCACAAACTGTAACCAGTCTCACTAAGAGTTGAAAGAACACCCAAAACCAAATTCGTTAATCTTCATGATTATTAAATGCCAACGATTTTATTACATCAATGGTGATGTTTCTTAGTTGTTAGACAGTAACAAAAAGTTTAAATTCTGAAAAATCACCATAACTTGTAATTAGCTAACTTTATAACCTAGATTTTGAGTTAAGGTATTGGAAACTTACAAAAAAGATCAGTTAAAGTACAATCACCATGAAAAATGATTTAGATGAAACAGGTGGATGATTATGAGGAAAAGGAATAACAAGCACTTAATTAACACAATCACCAAACGATTTAAGATGAAATCGAACAACAATTAAAACAATACTAAACAAACAACAGTAAGAAAATGAAGAAGAATAGAATAAAAATTGGTTCTGACTTTCAACAACTTAGAACAGATTAACTGCATATTAAATCATTTATAAGGTTCTTGTATGATCTAAGACAAAGTGTAAATAGCATCAAATAACACGATTAAGAATAGCATCGGTGATTTAACAATATAAATCAATTCCCAATTTAGATATACTTGTAAGAAAGTAAGAACATAAACATAATTCCAAATTTAAATATAAATTTTACAAAATAAATGCATCTATAAACGATAGATTTATCAAAACCCTAGTACTGTTTAACAACACAATAAAATAAAATCAAGGAAAAAACAATATGCCCTAACAGATGGTAGGATCAACCAATCATTCACCAAAACGACATCATATACCAACCATCGCTAACGAAAACAATATTAATAAAATTGAAGAACAAAGCTGCCACATTTACGATATCATTTACCAAAACGAAATCAAAAAGCAACAATCAGTTACGAAAACAATACTAATCATTGTAAAGATGAAGAAGGTTACAATATAAAACATCAATTAATCTAGAGGGAAAAAACAAACTTACAGATCGATTCAGTGATCTAGAACACCGGTGATACATAAGAAAATAAGATTTACAAGCGATGGAGGATGATGAAGGAGATGGACAACGTTTAGCCGGAGAGATGCCTTCAAAACTTAAGCTGAGGTGGAAGAAGATAATAGGCAAATTAGGGTTGGGGGAGACGAATGTGAAAAGGGAAGGGAGGACTTGGTTTATTTCTGGAAGACCCGAATTTACAACAGAACCCGGAAAAGATCCGCGTCCAAATATGAGCGGGAAATGAAAAAAAAGTGATTGATAGGCTGACACGTGGCTGAGACATGGGTTAAGAAATTGACATGTGGCATCAAAAACCTTGGTTTATTAGATAGGATAGATGAATATTAGTCATATATATATATGAAAATATGAAAATTGTTTTCTAGCTTATTGAATGCAGAATGTTACTAAAACTAAGAGTTATAGATGCGTTATTACATTTTACTCATATCAAATGAAGTAACATGTTAACTGATTTATCGGATGAAGTTATATGTGAATCCAACCAAAACATACAATACATATGCATAAATAAGATGTCACAAGTTGCAAGTAGAAATAAACATGTAAACAGCAGTTTATCTGAATTTAAAAAAAAATAATAAGGTACTGTTAACTTTAAAAAGCATATTTACAAAAAAATGTGAAAAAATAAAACAAAAAGGAAAAAATAAGCAATAATTTATGTTTCTCCTATGAATCTTAATACATAAAATCAAAAAACAAAAAATTTTATCTTATAATTTGAAATGATTACAACATTTAGTTGAAACATAATGTGCTTAAAAAAGCATCAATGATGGTTATTATATATATTATTAACTCTGTATGTCGATATTTACAGTAATCGTTGAAGCAGCTCGTATAAGTTGCTGATGCAACAAATTGTTTCTATTTTTTATAGTTTTTCTTTTAATATATATTCAATAATGGTAATATTATCAATCCTTTATGTTGGTACGTACAGTTGAAGCAGCTTGTACAAGTTGTTGATGCAGCAAGTTGTTCTTTTTTTTTTATAGTTTTGGTTTAAATATACATTTAATAATGGAAAACAATCAAGACACGAAGGCATTTGGTTTGCTGGCTTGAAGCTTTTATGTTTTCCTCTTACTTGCGTTGCTTACCACGTGTAACTTTTTTAGAGTTAAAAATTAAGATATACAACTTGGCATGCTTTCTTAATTAGCTCATATTTTAGTTTCTCATGTAAATAATAGTAGTTGAAATTACATCTATCTTAAAAAACTTTATTATATAAAAATTTAGAGTTGGTATATGTTTACCCGTAAACTTTGTTTCAATCGAGTTGGGTCAAATATTTTAATTTTCATTCGTTAATATAAATTCGAGTTACTTTATATTTAGATGTAAAATTAGCTAAGAAATGTGTCGGTCTATGCTTTATAATGTCGCCTACGGCTTCATCACACTTGCTTATTTTGATGTACGTTTTGAGCTGTTATACGCAGAGCTAATGTAGTCTCTGCATTATCGAAAAATAGTTGATTTAAATAAAAATATGTTTTCATTCGACGATATAAATTCGAGTTACTCTATCATTTACTTAAATTTAGTTCGAAAACAAGTCGAGTCGATTATAGTTTATACTTTATCATGACACGTACGCCGCCGCCGCTGCAACACGCGGCGAGTTAAATAACTAGTTTATATAAATACATTTACCATCAATAGAAACTCTGTAAGCACTAAAATAGTAAGTACTAATCATCAATTTAGGTTAACTCTATTAGTACTAACTTTGTTATTGTTAGTCACTTAGTTGGTATTGGTCACCATGCCTATATATTGGAGCCTTGCCAACATTTGCCCCCCTTGAAACCTCGTTTACTGGTGTTAAAAATCTAATAATTTTTGAACGAGTATGTCCTCTATATCTTTTAACATGAATGAAAATTCAAAACAATTTTCTTTTTTATCTTAAATAAACCGCAATTAACTAAAATGACTTGAGTAAAATGACTTGACGACGTTAAATTTACCAACAAAATCTTACACCAAACTTATAATAAATATGCATGATCAGGAGCCAAATATGTTGTGTATTAATATTTTGAAAAGAAAAAACAAGTCACGAGAACATAGTCTCGAGAATATAGGGGGTGATCCAAAAATTTGTTTTCATTAAGTCATAATTATTAGATGCTCTGATTTTATAAAAACGGACATAAAAATTTCCAGTATAGATCGGGTCAACTTGGCCCATGATAAATATATGACACAAACGTTGTAAAAATCATTTGACGTAGCGACTGATAGAACTAACTTTAGTAACGGTAAACCAATGATGATCAATGTTTTTTATTGTTTCCACCATTCATTTTGAAAAACTTTATACATTCTTTTCACATTAACAATGTAGTAAGCGATGAAATTAGAAACTTTTAACTAGAGGTTCCTTGTAACATATAAAAAGCATATAGATAAAGAATAATAAATTAAATAATTTTTGAGTGAAATTAAATACACATAAAATGTGTAGGATACATAAAAATAGATTTATTTAATCAAATAAAATAACAAATATGAGAAACAAAAAAATTTAAGTTAAATTAAATAAACAACACAAAGTACAGATAAATAAAAAAATTGATTAAAAATTAATTATTATTAGGTTCTTACATTTTTTATTAGAAATGTAAGTTTGAGTAAAGTATTATAAAAAGGATAATAGCTAAATTAACGTAGAAATAAATATCAAATATACCATTATATATCGATCTTTTGCAAATAGCTCTTCGGTGTTGGTGTTCCTATAATCTTTATTGTAAGTTTTATAGTCTTTATAGAAAGTGAAAATTCTGGTAAACATTTTCCTTTTAAATTTTTGTTTTTACTTAAACTTAAGTTTATCTCTTTCATCATAACCAAAATTATACAAAGTCACCATATGAAAACACATTGCTTTCACTCGAAAACACATTGCTGTCACTCGAAAACACGTAGAAACATCTAGAATACTCATAAAAAAGTCATATATTCCAATAACATTGTTATCGGTCACCTGCATTGTTCATTCATTCCGATAACTTTGTTATCTTTTGTCATGATCAAAATCATATATCCAAAGACTTTGTAGAAGTCATGTTCAACATTAAGAGATCATAACAAAAAGAAACAACTGCCGTCCGAAAAAAAATAATAAATTAACAACCGATACTGATTATCAACTTAAATGATGCTTTCATGCTTATCAACATAAAACACGTGGCATTCACAAGAACAGAAGCCGTTTGCATGTCGGCCACGTGGAAGATTACGTGTCACCTTTCTTATAATCGCCGCACAAACACCGTCCTTCAAAACCCTTATTTGAACCACAAAACCCACCGAAAATTAAAAAAAAACACACACACGCACAGAAATATATCGACTTTTCAAAATGCATTCGGTGAAAGAGAAAGTAAGCAATGCAGCAAGTGCTGCAAAGGCTCATGTTGAATCCTACAAAGCCAATCTTGAAGAAAAGGTCCGGTTCTTTTACGTATATAACACTTGTACCTTATGTTTTAAATGTACGTTGTGTTCTTTACTTCTTTTTTCTGTTATTGATTGATGTCTATAATAATATTATACTTGCAGGCTGAGAAGGCAACTGCAAGAACACAAGAAGAAAGGGATATAGCGCACCAGCGAAGGAAAGCGAAGGAAGCCGAAGCGAAAATGAATATGCACATGGAAAAGGCCGAGAACGCGGCCGAGAAGTTGCATGGGAAACACCATGTTCTCGGCCACGGTCACGACACCGTGACCGGGCCGGGGTTTACGGTGGTCATCATCAGACCCCGGTTGGTTCCGTCGCTCAAACGACGGTACCGTCCCATCAACAGCCTGTGGGAACCGTTGACCCCGTTACAGGGACAACGGTCCCGACATATCCTCTAGGAGGGCACCTTCATGGACATAAACATCTCTAGATTTAGTTTTATTTAATAGTTTTATTTAATTTGTTGTTTGTTGTTTGCTGTTTGCTGTTTTTGTTTTGTGTGTTTAATTTACGTTAGTCGTCTTGTTATGGATTGATGATTGCCAGTATTATGTATTGAAATAATCGGCTATAGTCGAATGGGGATATAATACACGCATGTTCAAAATGGAGTTTGTAGTGAATTAGTCGAAATTAAATAGTTTAATGTCTTTCCTTTTGTGAATGGACTAATATTTAATTTTAGTATTAAGTTTATAGCTTTACTAACATTTAATTGTGAGTCCATAACTTTACTAATATCTAATTACGAGCTAAAAACTACACTAATATCCAACTAAGAGCAATAATCGGGTCATCGTCTTAATATTAAAAGGAGTTACTACATTATTGAACTTGAATCGTTATAGCTAATCACAATCTTTGGCGTTTAAGAAAAAGTCACTTAAATTCTGCTAAGAAAAAGTTACTTAAATTCTGCTAAGAAAAAGTCACTTAGATTTTTGACAAGTAATAACATGCATTATCTGGATTAATTTCAAGATCATTTTTTCGCATACCCAGATTGTCGTAAGGTTTAACTGCTTAAAATTCTGTGTGTGTATTGTTATTATTTTTTATTTACATCATTGAATTATTCAATGAAATCTAAAAAGAATTAAACATATAAAATGCCAATACACTTTGATGCCATTAGAAATTAAATTACTCGAAGTAATGATTTATTTAAAGACTTACAACTGAATGCTTCTAGATGAAAGTCCTGTATAGATTTCTGATGAGGAAAGTGCTCTTGTAAATGTATATAAAACGGATGGAGTAAAACAATCACTCAAATCAAGTACCTGGAACATAAAGAATAATATTCTCACTCAGACTCAATTATATAGACCAGTCAAGGAATTATCTCACTCATATATATACTTCACAATCTTGATGCATCAAATTCTTGCATGTCTTAAGTAGTGGTTATAGATTATTCAAGAGGAAGAAAATCAAATTAATAAGAGACACTACGACAAATAAACAATCAAGAACTACCATTGATGTAATTGATTTCAGAAGTATTGGAAAAGTAAAAAATCGTCGAAGGTATAATATGAGTATATCAGGAAGAAAGATTTTTTTGCAGGTACCAACGGTAAGTGAAAGCCAAAGAGGGACAAAATCTTGAATCGAGGGTGGAAAACGAAGACCTAGAGGGGCGGTGGAGCTGAGGTCAGTAGCTGAAATGGTTTAAAAGAAACATTAGATATGAGTCAAAAGGTTGATAAAAAGAATGAATGATGTAGTCACTAATTATCAAACCAATTATAAAACCTGCATATTATTAAGCGTTTGTATATTATGCGTACCACCTTATAGTTCACTCTAGATTAAATTGGTAATTGTTAGTATTTCAATAAATATATAATCTAAAACTATAGAAACAATTTTAACTTGTAATCATGAAGATAATCAAAGATTTTCATAAAGATAAGCGTAGATTTGATTAAGCACACAAGAAACATTTACAAATACAAGATTTATCTTCTTTTGTGACATATTTCAATCAAAATTCGTTTTGATCTTTAGAAGTCCTAATGAGTACAAAGATTTAGATGAAGATTCAAAATTGCCGACGAAATGTGTAAGCAGATTTGACCATGATCACATCACCAGGTGTCAAAACCTCTCTATACATCTACAACACCCAAATTCGTAGATGTAATCATCGATTCGTGCATACACACCTGCAGCAAAATCATAAAAATCCAACTTTGAAACCCTAATTCCATTCTTGAACTTTCTTCAAATCCCCAAATAGCATTTTCAATTTGGTGGGTTTTAGTTAAAGATCCACCTACATTTGGAAGATCAACAAAAACCCCAATAATTCCGTGTGAAAATGGACTCACGAGAGTCATTAACACCACCACCGTCACTGCAACAGCACCAAACTCACCACCATCACCACCATCAGCAGCAGCAGCTGTTGCCGCCTGGGAGGATGATGCCACCATCGTACGCCACTCACCACCACCATCTAACAACCAACGTCACCACTACTCCGATGAACAACAACAGTATTATAACTCATGAATCGATTCAACAACGGTTCGATCTTGATGGGTCTGATCAGTACGGCGATGGATCGTCTCCTTCAGGTGGGTTTAGGGCCGGTGGGTTTAACATTCAACCGGTGAGGAAGAAGAGGGGCCGGCCTAGGAAGTATTCGCCGTCGCCTGACGGCGGCATTGCACTTGGTTTAGCTCCGGCGCCGGTCACCGGTGGTTATGCCGCCGGTGGCGGTGGGAATATGGAGTTTTTAAACGGTGGCGGTGGTGGTGGTGGCGGTGGTGGAACTCCGAACACTGATTCATCTGTTAAGAAACACAGAGGAAGACCACCGGGATCAGGGAAGAAGCAGTTGGATGCTTTAGGTGAAATTTTGGTCATTTTAATTATGAAGTTTATGTTGATCAAGTTATTATTATAGCATTTATGTGCAAATCTTATATAGCATTAATGCTGTGCTCTGTTGTTGAATTAAATAATTAGTTGGTTTTGTGATTAATTTGACTATCTGCAGTGATAATATTCTATTGTAAACAGTCATGAAGGGTGTGAGATCTTGACCTTTTAAGTTTTAAGTTAAGGGGTTTGAGTCTATTGAAGCTGCAAATTAGTTTAAGCAATTTATTTTTGTATTAAATATGCTAATTAGTTGTTAATTTGGGTTTAAAGTTGTGATCTTTTTGGCATAGTTTTTTGACTTTGCTGTTTTCCGACAGGTGCACCCGGTGTTGGTTTTACGCCTCATGTAATCACGGTTAAAGCAGGAGAGGTATGCTCCCTACTTTCACATATGATCTAAAAGATTTATATGCATCCGACTGATTAATGAAGATATAATCAGTTTATTGTCATTTAAAAAGCTGGATTACAATTTTCTTTAAACAGGTAGCTTGTGTAAGCGGTAATTTGACTGCTTGATTTACAAGTTTAAGCAATGAATATTAAGGTCTACTTACGGGTTAAATGGATATCTTGTTAGTACTCTATCAAAGTTCCTAAAATTAGTATAAGCATACATTATTGATGCCCAAAATGTTATAACTGGATGGTTGGGACGGGTCGTTTTGTACTTTTATCCCAATAGAAGGAATAATGCATGGAAGAGATTCCTTCATTAACGTGCTACCACGATTAGTGTAGAATTACGTCAGATGGCAAATTATTGACAAATTTGTATAAATAACACGCCTTCAAGGTGGGTGCCAGGATCAAAAGCTTTGTAGTTCCTAAATCGTTTTCTTATTCTTCTTCCTTAAAGAGAATTTTTTACATTATGCAACCTTTATCTTATGGAACTTACAAAAAAAATTATTTTGCGATGTTCTTATGATCTTATCTTGTTACAATCTTTTCTTTCTAAGCTTTAGATATAATGATTTAGATCAATTCATGCTCCATGCTTATGCTTATCAAAGATCTTTATGCTCCATGCTTATCATCAATTCATCATCTTGGAAGTTTTGGTGTAAATCTGTTTAGGATGGATGACATTAATCATATCCCATATAAGGTTCTGCGGGTTACTTGGGCTTTGATCATACTTTGAATTGTTAGATACAAAGATGGGAAATTATAATTATAGAAAATAAATCTTGTTATATATGTAAGTAAAAGATGCATAAAATGAAATTACAAAATTGTAATATTAGTTGTAAAGTATGAAATTTAGAAGTAGTGGTTATAACTTATACGTACAGAATCAAGGTTAGGCTTTGTGAGGTGCCATGGTGTAATCTCTTTGTGACGTTAGTTTAATGTTTGTCTTGATTGTTTGGCATGTTGTATATGCATGCCTTAGCATTTGTTATATATTATTATATGGCGCAAGAGACTCATTATTGTTCATTTGCTCTGTACTACATGTTTATCATATGTATAACATTGACGCAAGAAACACCTTACTTAGACACCTTAAGTACAATAGTGTGTATATATGTGTGTGTGCGTATCTAGAATTCTAGATTCTAAATAATGGTACCTTTGTATCCTTGAATTAATATTAGCTTTATATATCTGTAGATTCATGGTATGCAAGTTACATCAAGTAATTATATTTATTGCTATTTGGTGTTTGTAGATAACAACTTTAGATGACTTGACCCATATCTTTGGTTTCTATACCGAACTTAAGTTTTAGCTATTATCTGCACGTGCCAAATAGTAATTGCAAGACCTTTGAAACTCATCACCTTAAAATAAGACAATAGTTTAGAAGCTGGAGCAATCATGATTGTTAGAGGACTTTTGCCATAAGCGTTAAAAGAATGGCTCGGTTTGTTACTTGTGCAGTTGTGCTTCAAGGTATCTTAGCCTTTAGTTTGTCTAGTTACAAAATCCAAAAATATCATGTCCATGCACACTAATAAACATGTTACTAGTTGTGCATGCTTTTATAGATGCATGCATACAAACATAGTTAAGCGTACATATTAAGTGATACGAGAACATTACTTTAAAACGTATAACCTACGAGGTAAGGAGATTGCAAAAGATTATATACACTCTTATAGTGATGAAAAGGTTGTATATTGTTGTGTTGTATAATTTTGGAAATAGTTTTTGACTTTTATATTGCTTTCATTTTGATAACAGTACTTACATGGGTTTTGAGTGACTATGGGGTGATTACAATGCAATCATCAGGCCGTTGTTGTGCATATGACCTTAACTTCATAAGATGATTGTGAACTTTTATATATCTAATACATACTTGATTGGTTGTTATGGATGGGATTACAGGATGTAGCCTCGAAGATGACGGCATTCTCACAGCAAGGACCTCGTACCGTTTGTATTCTATCAGCAAATGGTGCGATCAGCAACGTAACTCTTCGTCAGCCAGCTATGTCTGGGGGCACTATAACATATGAGGTGAGATTTACACACCTTCACTTACATCCTATACACTCACATAAACACACCTATACTGTTGGTCCAAAGGTGACTTGTTTATAAAATCTTATTGGACCGATGGTGTTTTTTTTTGTTTTTTCAGGGTCGGTTTGAGATAATCTCTTTATCGGGCTCGTTCATGCTGGAAGACAGTAGTGGTAACAACACCAGCAGGTCAAGTGGATTGAGTGTTTCCCTCGCAGGTTCAGATGGTCGGGTTTTGGGCGGTGGAGTTGTCGGGTCATTAGTTGCGGCAACGCCCATACAGGTCCGTCGCCGTCACAATTCAATATAATAATAATTGGATCATAATATCATAATGAAACATATTAGTAAAATTTAGAAATCTGGTATGTCACATTGCATCAAGTAAAATCATATTGATGTGTAATCTCTATCAGGTGGTTGTCGGTAGCTTCATTGCTGATGCCAAAAAGCCTAAATCGAATAGCGGCCCAACAGCGGCACCACCTGGAAACATGTTAAACTTCGGTGGTGGTGGGTCTACGTCTGGTGCTGGCCCACCACCACCTGACGGACCATCAAGCGAGTCATCTGAAGATAGTGGCAGTAATCCTCTTCATCGACACGCGGGTCCATATAACAATGCTAGCCAACAACAACCACCACCACCACAGATGCATATGTATTCCAACATGGGCTGGCCCAACACCATGAACATGTTCCGCAATTGAAAGTGACAAACTAAAGTGGAATCTGTTGATTGTTGTGTTGGTATCCTTGTAACATAGGATCTTGATCTCTGTATGATGATGGTGTTTTATAATCGATTTGTAGTTGTAGTGTAGGTATCAGATCGTATGTGCTTGTTGAAGTGGTATCAATTTAGGATTAATAGTGATGGGTTTTGTTTATTTATATCCGAGTTATGTTATCTTTGATCTTTCTAATATACATGTGTGTCAGGTTTAAAATAATAATTATAAACAAAATGAAAAAACATACAATTGATATCATGTGGAGAGCAAATAACAACCGAGTATGAATATATAATATTATGTAATTAAGATTGCTATTGATAACAAAAGAAAGAAAAAAAAACAAAAAATTAGATTATTATAATTCAAATTATTAACTATTGGTTAATATTAGTACTAATTCCAACTTTTGATTTTGTTACAAATAACATTATCAGTCTAACTGTTTTTTTAACTACGTTAGTTTTTTATGACATATTATGTGTGGTGTTAGGCTGTGGATGGAAAAGTATTGCTGAAGGAGAACGACATCAAGGCGAGATGGAAAACTTGCTTCGATAACCTTTTCAACATAATAAACCCTAACCAACAAACTGCGATTAGTATATCAAATCAACCAAACCAACAAAACAGGTGTTACTGTAGAAGCATCACAGTCGACGAAGTTACGAGAGCGTTGCAGAAAATGGGAAGGGCTAAGGCGGTGGGGTCAGACAACATACCGATTGAAGTGTGAAAGTGTCTGGGAAACGAGGGTCTGCAATGGCTAACAGACTTATTTAACACCATATTCAAAACCGGGAGGATGCCAGAGCAATGGAGAAGCAGTTTCATAGTCCCCATATATAAGAAAAAGGAGATGTCCAATGTTGTGCAAATTATAGGGGAATAAAGCTATTGAGTCACACGATGAAACTATGGGAAAGAGTTATTGACACGAGGATTAGACGAAAAACTCAGATTGAGGTGAACCAATTTGGATTTATGCCAGGACGCTCCACAACAGAAGCCATACACGTCATAAGAAGGATAATAGAGAAATATAGAGAAAAGAAAAGGGACCTTCATATGGTATTCATTGCCCTAGAAAAAGCATATGACAGTGTGCCGCGTCAACTCATTTGGGAAAGTTTACGACTCAGAAGGGTACCAGAGAAGTATATCAAAATAATAACGGATATGTATGAAGGGGCAAAAACGTGTGTGCAAGTACCATTCGGAGACACAGACTTCTTTTCGGTGGAAGTGGGACTACACCAAGGATCGGCATTAAGCCCATTTCTCTTCACAATAGTGCTGGATGAGATGGCAAAGTCTATGCAAGAGCCTGTCCCGTGGTGCATGTTATTTGCAGATGATATTGTCCTAATATCAGAATCTAAAATGATGCTTAACAAGAGGCTAGAACAGTGGAGAGCAGCACTAGAGAGCAGAGGCTTAACGATAAGTCGCTCTAAGACTGAATACATGCATTGTAACTTTAGTGCTGAGGCTGAAGAGGACACACAAATCAGCATCCAGGGTATGACGGTATCACAGACGTCTACGTTCAAATACCTGGGCTTGTACGTACAGGAGGACGGAGAGACACAAAGCGATGTAGCTCACCGTGTGCAATCAGGATGGTGCAAATGGAGAGCAGCATCAGGGATCCTGTGTGATAAGAGGTTCCCAGCAAAATTAAAGGGAAAACTTTACAGAGTGTCAGTACGTCCAGCTATGTTATACGGAACAGACTATTGGGTCATAAAGAAATCGTACCAGAGACAAATAGAGGTCGCGGAAATGCGTATGCTGAGAGGGATGTGTGGACACACAAGATTAGATCGAATAAGAAACGACGCGATTCGACGGAGGCTGGAGGTGGGGTGTATCACAGATAAAATAAGAGAGGGGAGATTAAGATGGTTTGGGCACGTAAAGCGAAGGTCGATGGTAGCACCCGTTAGAGCAGTAGAGAACATCACCGTATAGGGTAGGAGGAATAGAGGCCGACCTAGGTTGACTTGGGACGAAATAATTAGGCGATATATGGTAGACTTGCACCTCTCTGAGCACATGATCGAGGATAGGAGTGAGTGGAGACGTAGAATTAAAATTAAGGACTTCTAGCGGGACCGGTGGGTAGGAAGGGTAGACGTAGATCTTGGGTAGGAAGGGTAGACGTAGATCTTGGGTAGGAAGGGTAGACGTACCCACCTGTCTTCCTATTTCTGCCCTTATACGTGATTCTACCTGCTTATTTGATGTACACGCTTTCTATGTATTTAAGTGATTTATACCTGTGTGTTGTCTGACTTACTTTATGTTTGCGATTGCGACTGTTATTGGTCTACGGAAGCAGTCTCTCTATCTCCCAAGATAGAGGAAAGACTCGCCGCCGCCTACCCCTCCCAGACCCTACTCTTGAGTGGGACTTACTGGGTATGTTTGTTTGTTTGTTTTATGTGTGGTGTTAGGTGTGACTTGTGGCGTGATGTATAACATAGGAATAATTATAAATAAATATATATTACTCATTTGTTGATAAAAGATCATTTTTTAAAGTTATTCAACGTAACACTTTTGTTGCTGATTAATTAGTTTGGAGGCAAAGATACGCAAAAATTGACTAATATATTTATATTTTTTATTTTGGTTATGTAGTACGTCATGTCACATACCACGTCACGAGGCACATCATAAAAAACTAATGGAGTTAGCGAACAGTTAACTTGGAATTGTCATTAGTAATAAAATCAAAATTTGGGATTAGTAGTAGTGAAACTGTTAGTTGAAATTAATGTTGATCAGTAATTAATAGTTTGAATTATTAAAATTTAATTTTTTTAAAATAAAAGTTGAAAATATCACTGGTTAAATTAATAGTATAGATTACAATCCACCAACAAATACTAGTTAAAAATTTTAAAACCCAAATTTTCAAAAACAAACAAAATTTGTTTATGTACCTTTTACACTTGTAGATGGATAAACAAAAAATGCATTTCAATTATTTTCTTGTCTTTTTAGAATTTAATTAAGATTGTATATGCGAATAATTCGTTGTTACCCATATTTTCAATAGAACTTGTTCCGTAAGGACCATGAGTGTGTGTAGAAGATGAAGACAGAGAGAGAATATGAATAACAATGTGTGTACTGTGTGGACATTGTAGGTGAAACCAGTGGTTCCACTTTGTTCGTGTTTTGATTGCAAGTGCACCCATGACTCATGAGTCACCCACAGCCTAATGGCTTCCTACATCAACACCACTTGGTCCACAACGATTCACCCCTTATCCATTTTTATCATTTGGTAATCTTGTAAATAGTTTAATATAATATATAATAATATAATATCTATATTTATATCTTTCTATCTATATAGTACATAATAAATAAATAACTAAGAGAACACGTCATATTTTTTAGTACATTAAAAAATATGTTTTCCCGGCTCATGAGTCTCTTATTAAATAAGAAAAATAACAAAAACATCCAATTTGAGTTTTTGTTTTAGTAAAACAATCAATTTTTTTAATATTAGAAATTAAGTTTATATAATTTTCATTTTGTGTTTTTTAAATTCAAGTTTTTAAAATCTTAAGTGTTTAAGTATTTATCAAAAGAAACTAATAAGCATAGGGAAAAAGAATCTAACACATGAAAAGAGAATATGGTGCGGCAGAAGAAAATCTGACGTAAGAGCTAACGTAGGAAAATGAAATCTGGCATAGAAGAAAGAACTCTTGCGCATCATATTGATTTCTAAATCATAACTACTAACTATTTAATTTAATATTTTGTTTATTTAATTTTAAACTATGTAATGTGCGGTTTCTTTTCTCTTAGCTTTTGTTTATTTATATAAAAAAAGAAGGATACACACAAAATAGTTTCATCATATTAAACTTGATATAATAACACGATCGTATGATAATACAATGTTATAAACAACGATAAAAATATTATATACTAAAAAGAAAACAATAGATTGTTCTTGTCATCCTAGAATATTTTTAGTAGACAAATGCAATTTAGAAAGAAAGGAAAAAAAACTTATAAATGCAGTGTATAATCGGCAAGTGTCATTTTATAGGAATATAGAACTAATAAATTTTAGAAATATTTGTTTTTAAAATAATTTTCAATATATTTTTGTAAGTGGATTAGAACTTTTATAATAGTAAAACTTCTAATACAAAAAAAAATATAATTTTAAGACAGAAGAGTTAAAAGACTTTGATCTTTATCGTGAATATTAATTGTGAACTATTCAAATAAAGCCCCACACGCTCCAAACGCTCCAAACGCTCTTTTCCACCGTCACAATTACCAATGCTATATGGTTTCTTCGGTTATTTTTTTGAACGACCAACATTAAATTTTTTATTAGAATCCAACAAATAGTTGGAGGATATTACACCACATAAATATAATACACCAAAAATTCTTAACGATCACGTAGAATCCAAGTTACATCAAAGTTTTTCCAATGCTCCCATGTGACGTCCATCACCTTTGCTCTATGCCGGAACCAGAAGAAACTTATTAACCTCACTTCTTCAATCAAACCTTCCACACTTACCCTTCTCCCATTAAAAATCAAATCATTCCGAGTCCTCCATACACACCAAATAGCCGATTTTATAACCGCATCCACCAGTTTCTTCGGTTATTAATTAATTTTCTTTTACGTCCATTTCACACATTCAGTTTATTATTAAAAGTTTAGATTGAAATTCATGTTCGAATATTTGGAAGATTGAAATTCATGTTCGAATAGTTGGTAGTTGGTTTCGAACAACCGTACCATAAACAAATGCTAAAGAATTTCATTTGATTATTTATAATTTTATTATCTGAGTGTGTAAGGATATAAGACAATTCGTGACCTATAGCTTGAGAAGAAAATTCACCAAAAAAAACCGGGGTTAAACAACCTTTTGCAGTAGAAAATATCTAATAAATGCATCGATCCAAAAAAGAAACAAATTGAACCTATCCATTAGCAACACGTTAAAACTTAAACTTTAAACTACAACATAAACTTTAAACTGCAAATGTTATATATATATATATATATGCATGTGTGTGTATGTATGTATCCACAACTATATTATATCATATTATGATGATAATCTAAGGCTCAAATGCTCAATATTACATTATGTCATACAAACAAATATCACGAGCTTTTAGCCGTTAATTAACGTGATTCATTACACTTTTCTTAACATAAGTATTTATATGATATGGTCATCACAAATGAGCCTATTCCTAATATGACATCCTACAATCAAGATGTCTCTTTCTTATTCCAAAAAAAGAGGGTTCAGATGCTAAAAAATATACATATAAACTATCAATAGAAGTAGATCGAATACAGTTTTTATTTTTATTTTTAATATTAATATAAAAGTTTCATCATTAATATATAATTATAGGTTAACCACAACGGCTACATATGCTTGAATTACCAGGAACCCAACATTGACAGATGCATGTTGTTTCCTTTGTTAACATCTCCACATCATTATTAGCCGTTTGGTTGGCATGTTCAACCTCAACCACTACCATACAAACACCACTTTACAACTCTTTTACAATACATATTTATAAATATATAATAAAACTTTGACTTGGTCCACCAAAAAAAACCTTATAAACACACCTATATACACAACACATACACACTTATTAGCCTCTCATCTCTCACACAATTCAATTCACAAATGGACTGCTTGGTGCTACCGGTGTCAATCTTTTGTGGCGGTTGCTCGGGCCAGCGACTAGGTTATCAACGGCTAGTTACCGACGACATCTTCGTGGGTTCGGAAGATCTGATCACGGTGGTGGTGGGGAAGGAAAAGAAGAAGTTTTTAGTGGATCCATTTGTGTTAGATGAGAACCCCTTTAGGGTTTTGATTGATCTTGTGAATAACAAGAACAAACATCCATCATCATCATCATCATCATCATCATCATCAAGATCAAGAATGATGGTTGATTTAAAGAAGAAGAGAGTGTTGTATGTGGATGTGGATGCCATCTTGTTTGAGCATATGTTATGGTTGATGCATAATGATTCATCTTCATTGTTCAACCTCAATCTCAACGAGATTATTGATTTTTATGCTCAAGATTACTAGCTTAATTAACTAATTAATTATCGTTAATTGATTATATAGCATTATAGTTACACACAAAGAAAAGATTGTTTAATTTGTAATCTTTCTCTTGTCTTTATTTTCTTGTAATTTTCGTGGGTAAATAAATTCTATTGTATTTATTTTATTTTATTTAATAATGTACTGTTAAAGGAATAAATAACACAAACATATATTTACACTATTCTTGATTAATTGGCTGTCATTAGACTAATCTTTCTCTATCTTGTTGTTTATTTAATGAGATATATACATAAATGTCTTTATGCGTTTTATAGAATTTAATGATAACGAGATATATATTTTTTAAAATCGCATGTCTATTCTTGCAAATAATGTATCTTTTTTAAAATGATAGTTTATTATATCTGATAACAGACGTTTTCATTTATGGTTCATATTTTAAATCTTTTGGATTCAAGGTCGATTCCGCTTATCTTGAGAAAATTTTGAGGCATAAATATCACGTTAAAGAGGTTGAAGATCACTAATGATCAAAGGATCATTTTCAAAGGAGTGTATTCAAATCTTGATATTCTATATTCTGACATATAATGATATTTTCATTGTTTAATCTTGTGTTAAACTTTGACATAGTGATGCATATATCATGTGTTATACTATTACTTTGTATGTTGATTGTTATTTTATTTTGTAAATAAGGTTTAAACTTGCATATTAAAAAAAGTTAAATTTATAGACTTCCTAACGAATAAATTTTTGTTTGTTAAATATGCCATAGTACCTAATATTTGGTATATGTAAACTGAAGGTTGAAGATGAACTACTCCAAGTATTATTTGTAAATTAGTTACAAATCAATCAATATGATTATATTTAATTATGCACTTTGGTGTGCCTTTTTAAGTATAAGATGATCATTAAATGAATATTTCTCATTTAAAAAAAAAAAAAAACTACCACCCCATTGTGTGGAAGCTGATTCATCGATCCCCTTTTCTGTAGCATAGATGGGATGGGTGGACTTTATGCTTTTCTAGTTTATATATTTTCTATCTTAAAAATTCTGACCAAATTAAAAGTTCAAAATAATTTATTATGCCAATTTTAATTTACAAAGATGATCCTATAAAAGGATATGGTAAATTTCCACCATGGTTGTAGCCTATGAAACTTAGGAAAATGTCATTCTCACGTAACATAAGAAACCCACTATAAGTCTATAATTGGATAGTGTTTAGGTGATCCAATGCTTGTCATTTGGACTTCACAATTTAATGATTAATAATCCGTTTAGAAAGAAAAAAGTTTTAAAGAAAAGTTGTTTTGTGTATATAATGTAAGGATGGCCGGCAAGTTCTCATCTTCATCACTTTTTTCTCTATTAATTTAATTGTTGTAAATAGTTAACGTTAGAAATGAAAGCTTAATAGTAGTACTAGAAATATCCGTTATTCAGACTCATATCAAACTAAAAAGTACAATATATTAAATTAAAGGATATAACGTTTAAATTTTTGAAAAAAGAATTTTAAGTATAAAACAAAAGATGTTACTTGTTCAGTTTTAAAGTTAACTACCTCTATTTGCATTTCCTATTTTGTCTTTCATACATATTTAAGTTACAAGCTTGTCATCAAATTAGCTCCCAAAATCAATGCTAGAATTCTTTTCTACGTTTTCTATAAAAAACAAGTTTTATAATAACATCATTGCCATCACCGCTTTCTACTTTCTTGATTGTCTCTTCTCTCCCGATGGCTTTTAGTTATGTCTATAGTCAGTTGCTAAAACGATTCCCACTCAAATATCTCCCTCATCATTTCCGTCCCACATGTAGATACATGTTTGTATGTATGCTTGTGGTACAACGGTGCCACCTACCTCAACCATCACCACCATTGCTTCTTCTGATTGTAGTTGATTTTGTACGCTTTGGGTTAGCAATCGAATTTAAGAAAAAAAATTAGTGTTTGAATTAGGTTGGAGTTTTGCCTTTTGAAAACCGGTTGGAGGCTGGTGGGGGTAATTTTTGGGGTTGATGATAGTTTGTTTAATTCATGTTTTGTTTTATATTCTTATTTTTTTTATTAGGCTTTTTTCCTGATGATTAATGGTTAGAATGAAAATGAAAGTAGATTCCTTTGGTCCTTAAAGACTTTATAGTTTTACTCAAACTTAACAACTTCTAGTTAAAACCTGGATTTTGTAATTTTGAACAAAAACATAAATTATTTTAGATACTTTCACAAATTCTTAAGTGAAAAAGTTAGTCGGGTCTATGTGGGAAACTTATTATTAGACTACTAATAAATTAACATGCATAACAAAAATAAACCACAAATGATGAAAATGTTAAGTGGGTAAGAGTCTCTTTCTATAATTATATTTGCTTAGTCATATCATTGACATTCTATAGTTTACAGTGTTTACTTATATACAATCTTCCATCCCAAAAGGACATATCTATATATCTAGATATGGGCGTAAGCCCATATCTAGATATGGGCGTAAGCCCATATCTAGATATGGGCCAGCTCCACAACTGAAAACAGGCCCATTAGAGCCCAAAACCCCTAATACCATAACTTTAGGCCTATTATTATTTATTAGTTGTTTCTTGAGTTATTTTCTTCAAGATTAAGCTTCTGAATTCTTTGGCGTAATCTTCTTCTGTGATCATGGATCTTCCAAAGCCCATGTCCCAGAATTGTTCCAGAGTAAATCCCGTGTGTGACCATTGGCGCTAATATGTTGTTCGTCTGTCGAGAGGGCAAAATCGTCATTACAAGAAACATAAAGATAACATATTTCAGTATGTCACAAATGAGATACAATAACCATACGAACCAAATCAAATTAAAAAACCTTATATGTTCACTTAAAACCTTATATAATCCAAAATATTTCGATGACCTTATACTTAATATAGTAAAAGAGAAATCCAGTGACTTGACCCTTTTGATAGACGTACGAAAAACGAAAATTTGCAATCTATGTTACTTATATGAGTCGAAGGAAACGGAACAAAGTTGTAATTTCAGAACTGTGTTACCTGGATCCATTCAAATCCAAGGTAAAGAGCTAGAAGTCCTTCAAGCAATGGTGAATATATCTTCTTCATTTGTCTCCTTTCATACCAGGCTGCAGAATGTGTACATATATCAGTCACTACTATAACAACTAAAGGGTAGAATGGTAAAATGGCAACTCTACTTAACCAAAGGTAGAATGGGATAATGAAGGAAGATGATACCTGCAAAAAGCTTCTTCATTTCTTGACGACCAGATCGTGAATTCAAAACAGGTGCTATAACATAGGTAGGATCTGAAGCATAAACGGAAAAATGTGTTACATAAACGAACAAATGACTAAATGAGAGCGCACAAGACACAAAAAAATGAACCTTTTGGAGACGCGGCCACAAAATAAAGTGAACCCGTAAGTGCAGCTGTGATAACTGCAGCAAACGCTTGAGCAAATGGCACGAATGGAGGCAGCAACCCGGTCTACAAGCCAAAGAAAACGGGTCAAAAGTTGCCCTTACGTTATTTATTTTGACTGTTTCCCAACCCGCTCATTTTATCAGCTCTAGATAACTGTTAAGGGGAAAGTGGTAGTCATCATACCAGTGCAGCCATTCCGGATGCATTTGTGACTAGATCGTTCCACCTCAAGAACACATCTGTTAATGCACCCTGCATTGTTGCAAACAAAGATCAAGAAATGGAAAAGCAGTTGTGGAGTTTCCTATTATACATGACTTGCTGAGTCGACTCACCTGAACAGCAGCGCGATAAAACAGCTCCTCACCAACTGAGCTTGCTGCAACGATCATTATAAACTGCAAAAAGTTTAACAAGATTCATTACCATCAAATGCAAACTTTTTATATTTAGGGGTCATAAATCAGCTTTGGATTAGCACTTTCGTATTAGGGGCAACAAAACTTATTTCTCAACCTTTTACAGATTCTGTGACTAAATTTAGGAAAACTTCTACTCCTATTTCACAAGAAAATCAGATGATTTCTTACAACTATCAAAACTTGTGTTACACTCAAACAAGTTCTCTAACTTAATATGATAATACAAGAATTAGCGGACTCATATTTGGACCAAATGGTTATAAGCAAATGTATTAGAAAAGGGTCTAACTTAAAATGGGCACAACCTTCACACAGACCAAAGTAATGGGTGCCCGTATGAATGAACAAAAAAGTCTTAACGGCCCGGATGCTTGGACAAACCTCCATAGGTAGTTTACCTGACTCTCGGGTCCAAATTTCTTATTCTACAGCTTTGATTTTAAATTTGAAGATTTTCCCCTAAATTTTTGTGATTTGATTTAATTCGTGATTGTAAAAACATTTGCGTCTCACAAATTCACGTGTTTATTTAGTTATTTGGTTTTATTTTTTTCCGATATATTTTTGTTTTTTTAACTTCATATGACCTTCCAAATTTAAAGTTTGCCTATGCAAGAGTCTTGCATATATTGGTTTAAGCATTGAAACATATATCAATTTTCCTTTATAAGTTTCTATTATTATCTATGCTTCTGTTCTATATCAGATTCTCCCTATTCAATATACATAATAACTATTCAATAACATCCAAACAAGAGGCAACTACTCTTAATTACCTGCCAAGGAGACATTCCATAGAAAAAGCTTCTTAACTCCTCATCTTCTACATCGCGTATTGCACGAGCATGAGGCGACACTTTCACAACTTCATCCTGCACAACACCAACCACATCATCAATCTTTCATCATCTATACTACATTAAAACTCAACAAAACCAGCAGTTATACGAGTAAAAACACATATACTGTCAACAAATCCACCATACGTCCAGTATAAACAGAAGTGCCATAATCGGTGGAGCAGCGTATCCGAGCCCTTGCACAATGGCATCCAAAGACGGCGAGTATCCTCCTGTACTATCAATCCCCGTCGTCGAGCATATAAAGTTCCCTACCAAACCCATAGCCCCATAGATGCCTGTTTTCAAAGACAACATTTTTAGAAACTGCAAAGCTAATAAATAAATATAATTTGTGAAATAAACCATATATGGATTCATGAGCAACAACCACTTCAAAACTGCAAGTCAAAAATCCCAAAATTCACATAAACCCTAATGTCTTCTTCAAACTACAAACAAAATTGATGAACCACTCTATATCTCCACTAATTGATGTTCAATTGTTCATACAACAAATCAAATCAATGATACAATCAAGAACCCTCCATTAAAATCTTAATTCCATATAAAATTGAAATGAAGAAGAAGAAGAAGAAGACTAACCAATTCCATAGCTGAGTCTAACAACAGCCCCAATTTTATCCCAAACAGGAAACTCTGCATCTGCAAAGCTCTGATTAAATGTAGTCACCTCCATCGTAGAACTCGTGTACCCTCCTCCGGCACCGGCGCCGGCGACTCCCGTCTTCCGTTCTCCGGCTTCGATCCCCTCACCACCATTTCTCTCAACCGTAGCTTTAACTCTCACTCTCACCGCTCTTCTTCCGGTGTTATTTCTTCGTTTATCAAATCTACCCAACAATCCAACAGTAACTTTGTTGCAAACAGGAGTTGGGTTTGTCGTCGGAGATCGAAAGAACATCGGAAACTCCATTAACGGTCGCTATTTGGAATCAAATTTGGGTCGAATGAGCATAATATCGTGATGGTGAGTTGGAATTGGGGTTTTTGTGATCGAACGGATGAAATAAATTGTGGGTTTTTGAAGCTGTGGGCTGAAGAGTTGATTGAAGCAGTGATGGGGGCTATGATCGAGTGATGAATGATGAAGATGTGTGGATGGTGATGAGTGGAGTTTGTTGGGTGTTTTATGGTCCCATGAGTTTGAACTCATATCGTGAAGAATCGAAGTGGCCAATGAGAATTTGTGTTTGGAGATAATGCTTGTTTGTGTATAGTAACCTTCATTTTGAGTCGAACAAAATCTTATGATATTTTGGGTTATATTATAATTATAATTCTTATTAATCATCGGTGGGGTTTTTGGTGTTTTTTTATGTGTATTTATAGGTTTGTTTTGGATGTGGGTTTGAGGTTTGGTGGTGGGGTTTTTTTATGGGTTGTTTTTTATTTTCTATTTTGTACTGTGTCGCATTCTTACGATTTTGATATCCGTCTATTTTGTGTATGGTGTTGAGATTTAATTTAGTTTTCTAGTTCTGTATGTTCTGGTGTGTTATGGATTTGGGGTTTTGATGTGTTTTACTTTGGGTATTTTGTGTTTTACTTTGGGTATTTTGTGGTTTTCAACCTTCATTTTGATTTTGGTTTATGGTAACATTAAAACTCGCATAGACGCGACAACGCGCGGCGTCAAAACCTAGTTATAACTTAAATTGTTAAATCGTCTATTTCTAAAGTGTATAATTTTTTTCCTACTACCGAGTATGAAGTAATAGTTGTGCCATGTTAAGTATGGTGATATTTCATGCAGTCGAATTAAGTTGAGGACCATGTAGCTACCATTTGTCATTTTCTTAAATTTTTCAAATTTGGTTTTGGTGTTGATCATACTGTGTTCCGGTAAACTTATTTTTGTCAGAGCTGACAACTTATATACAGGAGATTCACGATTAGACCGTGCATCAACCGTCTTACTGTCTTTGTTTGTCTAACGGTTGAATTGTCTTTCACTCTTTTGTTCTATTTTGATCTCTTATGTGCTTGTATTTAATATCTATAGCGCATGATCATATTTTTTCTATAATTAAAAAGCAATAGTCTATTTCACAATGTTAACATGAATTTAGGAGTTTAACAATTAATTGAGATTGAAATTCAAAAACCTATAATATTTACTAGAATTTGCCTCTTGGCTTCTTTTATTGCAGATTGCGTAACTCTTTTGTACACTAAAAACGACTAAGTTTCTAGTCATTCCATATATAGTGCATTCATCGTTGATCAATGAATACAATATATGTGTATGTATATATGTATGTGTGTGTGTGTTGAATATGATGTGTTTTGTATTCAATATATGTATTTATCAATAAATAAATTATTTTTCTAACATCTAATGGTTCTTATTAATCTCACATACACGAATATATACGTATGTATGTATGTATTTATGCATGCATGCATGTACGCATGTATGTGTACCATGTAAATAAAAAACACTTGCTGTTTTACTTTAGTTGCATAATGTATAACAAATCTCTTGCAAATAGCCTGATTAACCAGCTAACAGGATTTCTTAGTGATGTATTTGCTATTTGTTACTTTTTTAAAAAATATGTGAAATTAGTATAAGTATAAAAAATAATGACAGTCGGTAAATAGTGAGGGTTAAGTGGTAAGTTAGTAACATGAGTGCAAGTCCACAAAACCTTTCCTCTTTACTCTCTATGTTCTACTTTTTATCATCATCTCCCTTCATATGTTTGTGCAACAAAGTTGATTATTATTTATCAAAATCTATACTTTATTTTACAACCAGAAAAAGTTATATGATTATTACTATCAATATATCTTCATGTAGATCGACGTAATTCTGACTTTTGTGCTTAGACAATACGTCTACTAAATACTAAACATTATAAAAAGCTATTAAAACCGTAACTTTCAAATACATAAATAGAAAACAAATCTAGCGTGCTATTATCGACATAACCATGTTAGCGATTTTAAAAAAGAAAGGTTTGAATATTTGACTAGAATTATCAAATCCAACAAGAATTCACGTTTCGTTAAGTAACCACTCATTCCTCTCTAAAACATGGAAGATTTAGAGGTGTGAATGTGTGATTTATGAAAAACAAACTCGTCTTTTCTTTTCATTACATATTTATATATTATAAGTTGGTTAGTTTGTGATAAGATATAAAAATAAAGGCTTGAATTTTTTGTTTTCAATGATAGACCAGTAATAGGTTCTTGGGTTAAAACCCTTTTCAATAATAAAAAAGAGATAAATTTGGCATGTAGACTTGATGATGCATGTTCTATTCTTGGTTTGCGACTATTAATAGGTTCTAGAGTAAAGACCCTTTTAATAAATAAAAAAAACATACTTATTCTATTAATTGTCAAGAATAATCATGTAATAAAAACTAACGTATAAAGGACTCAATCTTTGATGGTAGGATTTGATGTATCTTTTGGTCCATGTATTGATCATTTATTGATCAAATAAGAACGACATTAAATTTTATTAGGCTTAACCGTCGACTAGAACGAACTTTTCTTTTTTAAGGAAAAAAATTAGAATGGAATAATCTAAATATAGAAAACAAAGAACAAAATATAGATTAAATATTAAGCAAGTATATACACGTTAAGTATTAAAATTAAACTTCTCAAAAAATGTTGAGTGCAAATAATTTGTTTGAATAAGAGATTCCATTTGTAGAAAGTCTAAGCAAATTGAAAAGGGTTTATAAATGTAATCAATTGGTTAAAGTGCAAATATTAGAAGTCGTGCATCAATATAAGGTTTAGATTGTTATTTATTGAACTACGGGGGTGTGGTGTACATTTGGACATTTGGTAGGGCTAAAACTTTATCTATCACCCTCCATCTTCAAAGTTTTCTCCTTTTACCTCCCTTTAAAAGTTTAAATCTATAGTCTTGCCATCTTCTCCAATCTATCAAATCAAGACGACCTATCATATATTGTCGTAACCATTACTAAACATCTGGTTAGAAACCTTTAACCTCATAAATAAAGTCTCCTCATGGGCCAAACAAGAAGAGGTTTAGCCCTAACATCAAAGTAACGCATTGACGAAAGGCAGTGTAAACATCGCCTATCTTGCCTAGTACAAGCTAGATGGCTGGAAACCTTTAACCAACCTGAAGATTACCTGCCTAACACGAGTTGAGTTTACTTGATCTTGTTAGATAGCAGGACGTTGGTTGGTCCTATAGTTTTTCAAGTTGTGTGGTAACGAGTTTTCACAATTAAAGATACACATGGCTAGAAAGCTAATGCACTAAGATGTGAAATGGGTACATATTTGTCATAATATTAGTATTTCAGTTTACGTAAAACTAAAGTGCATTGCAAAATTATCTCCAACTTGAAACACATTGGCATCAAACAAGATAGAAGACCACAATCACAGTCATATTATTTCCCTGTGTTTGTTTGCCTATGAAAATTGATCCTGGAGATCAATGATGTCAGCAAGAACACCAGCTGCTGTAGTATCATTGCCTGCTCCTGCACCTTGAATCACCAATGGTTTTTCATAACATCGACTGTATATCTCCACCTGCGGTTACATTTTGTCGATTAAATGATGCAGTCACAATAAAAATTGTGCATTTAAAGTTTTCACAAAGATTTTTCAACATTCAATTAAAAGATTAGGACCCCAAAGATGTAAAGCAAAAGGCAAATGCTATATCCTCCATCTTATAAATCGCATACATCCATACTCTTTAGAAAAAGGATTTGCTTTCTCACTCGTTTTAGACAATTTTAAGACCATATAAATGGGATCACAAAAACTTCAGACTTAAAACAAGTTAAGAACTTAAATACCGCATTGTCGCTTCCTTTCAATCTGCCAAGAGCTGAACCTTTCTCGACCGCATGAATTTGAACAATGCACCTATCAGAAGTTCAAAAAAATTACTCCCCAATTGATCATTAACCAAATAAAATAATGGAAAGATATATAAGTGGCAATTTCAAGCCATTCACTTAACAATTGGCCGATGTGGTTTACTTTAATAAAACGTTTTTTTTAACGGCAAACCTATCTTACTCCTACTCCTAAATTACTCCATATTACACCATTGTCTGGATTTAAACTCAGGACCATCCCTCTAAGAGGCTAAATCTCTATCAAGTGGGCTAGCCCCACATTGACACTTTCATAAAACATTTAGATAAGAAAAAAGGGATAAGATCAAACGGGCTGAACTGGCTGAAAGTCAACCAAGTGAATTTTTAATGCATACAAACCCTATATTGTTTGGTTGAAAGTTTCATATTATTAATGTAATTGATTGTAACTGCACTAACTATTTATCGAAGAGGACACTAAAGAACAGCCAAAAAATGAATTTTCAGGTCAACATAACCCGACCCAACAAATAATAATTATGATCCGTACATTGAACCCTGTATTATGCAAACATAGCGTAAAACTTTCCCACATGAAGATGCGCCCTTGACTTTTTCTTCAATATCATTATCCAGCAATGGCAGGCCATTTGCTAAAAAGTCTTCCAGGCTCATATTGTCAGGCCCCATTTTATCTGGGCACAAGCTTTGGACCTATGGAAAGATACCAGTGTCACAAACATAGAACATTAATACATTTAAGCAACATGAACGTAGTCAAGCAGAAACCTACCTTGGTGGAATTCATTTCAATACGTTGGCCGAGAAGGCGTGCAAGGATCAAAGCCTGTTCAATGTAAAATATACATACAAGAACATGAAAAAATTATATTACCATTACATTATCTTTCTTTTGCAGAGTAAAAACATTATTAGATTGCTAGTTTTAGTAGAATATGCAGTAGAGATTAGATAAAGACCTTTCTTGCAACATCCATACCACTAAGATCGTCCCGAGGATCTGAACAACAGAAATTTGAGATGTATTAAATGTTAAATATCTGATTGATCTTCATTGAATGTACATATATATCTTGATAGTCCATAATAATACAATTACAATCCTTTTAATCAAAACTCATTACATATTAATCTCAAAGCAGAATTTTTCAGTCAAACCTGAAGAGATCACATGTACACTTCTTTCATTAGTTTTAATTAGTTCCGCCTAATCAACATATACATCCTTTAACAAAAATAAATGTTTAGTGGCTTAAGATTTTTTAAAAAAAGGTCAACTGCAATACAATGCGTTTATATTAGATTATGACCTGGTTCAGTATAGCCAAGGTCTTTAGCAGCTTTAACAACTTCACTAAATGGTTTCCCATCTTCTACCTCGCTCATTACATAGCCCAAAGTACCTGTTTTCGGGTCCAAAGAGATGTTACAGTATTCATTAGTTTTGTCGGTGATCACAGTTAGAACAATGTTAGTGAATATAAGTTATTAATTTTCAATTTTCATTACCACTCAAGCTGCCAACTATGACAGTAATCTCGTCTCCGGATGAAATAATACGGTTTAATGATGCTATAATGGGGAGGCCAGCACCAACCTAATTGCCATAATAAAGAGAAAATGCAGGTAAAGATAGGAGATGTATATCAACAGTCAGCCATGTTGGGGTTTGGGTTAAAACAGGTCATTTTTTGGTACAGGATAAATGGGCTGGGATGGATGAATCGCAAACACTTTTTATCCCATTTTTATGTTTTATATTTAAGCTAGTGTGTTATTTATGATTATAAAAGTAATATTGTAACAGTAATAGTTCATCTTTAAAAAGATATTTAGGAGGTTATTAAAAATGTACACTAGACTACTTTTCAACTTGTCTGACTCATTCAATCCATTTGAGCTTTAAAAAAATATTTGAACCATATCAAGTAAAACACAACCGAAATAAATCCATTTATAAGTAAACAGGTCAACATTGCCATCTCTAGTTACTGAGAATAATTAGCTTATAATATGAAATTGCACTACTTACGGTTGATTCATGCCTAATGCGACGTGGATGTAAGAACAATTTGTCGAATTCTTCCTGCAAAATACAAAAGTCAATGGTCAAATGGTTCTTGTAACCAGTTCTAGTTCCATAACAATTGTCAAGGTCAATACAACTATCAACGTCCCCTTCACAGCCAAACATTGACAAAGAAATTCCGAGAGCAAAATGTTAAGGGAAAACTTACCATTGAACAAGTAAGAGGTTTCTTATTGGCTAGCACCGCACAACATCCCAAATCTAGAGTTTGAGTAATAACTTCAACGGTATCTGAACTTGCAGAGCAATCAACAAGTACAAAACCTGAACAGTAATATAAATAAGTAACGCTAATCTAAATATGCTATTTATGGGCCATGGACACATAATTTATCACATGCTATAAAATTTCCTACATATATAACATTAGAAAGCATATAACTCCTGAAGCAACCAATTTACCTAGACGGGCAGCAATTTCTGTGAGTTTTCCCCTGGTTTCAGAATACGGAGAAGATTCACATTTACCTATAGAAGCATTAAAAGGAAGAAACTTCCATTAATTTGAGTGACAAAATACATAACTATGTGAATAAATTGAAGCAGCCATATAGCAGAAAATGCATAACGTATGTAAACATTTATAACTGGAATTACCAGAGTCGAAACACTTTTCAAGCGACAATCTATCTGACTTGGTCTGGCAAATGTCCATCAAAAATGCATTATCAAACTCTGTAGATAGCACATCTAGTGTAAGCAGCAACGTTTGCTATCACATACACCAATGACTCTCAAGTGAATTCCCTTTCAAACAAGTATGGTTCAATCAGGTACATATGATCTCATAAGCAATGATCAAAAATTTATGAAATTTCCATTTTACAAGCTCATAAAGATGTCCAGTCACCAACTGAATGCCTCTTAGAGCACTAGAAATCCAACATAGAAACTTGATATTAAAAATGAAGAAAATACTCCAAAGCTTATCAACATTTGTATCACAAACACTTCTAAATTTGCTTTAGCATGCACATTAATAACGAAATTACGGGAATCCATTAATATTGTCAAGAAATTTATAAGTGCTTCACGAACTTTATAGAGAAGACTACGAATAGGAATGTTTTAAACTAGTAACAGAGACCTAATATTTGCAAGTCAAAAACACAATCCGTTTGACCTCAAAGTCAAAGTGCTTAATCTATCCAATCGATCTGATATCTACCTTCCTTTCCACTTAATTCTCACATAACACATAGGGTTCTAAACTTCTAATTCACCTGCATGATTTCTACCATAAAATTCATAGTTCATATCGAAATGTAATGAAGTTAATCGTACAATGATCGATGAAGCTGAAGTTGTAGGGACGAAATGAAACAAGTGTTCTACCATGTTAGCGTGAAGTGTTCGACAAGAGACTATGTGTCGGAGGAGTTGCCGCCCAACGCCACCGCAGCCCAAAAGAATTATCGGAATATTCTTCATTTTCTTCTCGATTTCACGGTGGCGCTGTCGTCGGAGTGTGTGTATCTGCGGCGGTGTGAGTGTGTGATTTTGTAAGGGTGCTAATAAATAGAAACCCAAAAATTTAAATCGACACCCCGTATACGCCACGTATGGGTCCATACGCGGCCCATGCCCGGCGTATAGTTATCGGCCATTAATGCGACATTAATGACTGACACCCGACGTCACATCAGTATACCTATACGGGGCGTATAGGCCCATACGCCGCGTATAGGTCGGTGTCGATTTAAAAAAGAATATAATGTATACGCCGCGTATGGACCCATACGCGGCGTATAGATCATCGTCCCGCTATATCTTTCAAACTTTCTCATTTTTACACACATTCCGAAAAAAACACTCTCGTATACACATGCGTATACACATGCGTATACACATGCGTATACACATGCGTATACACATGCGTATACACATGCGTATACACATGCGTATACACATGCGTATACACATGCGTATACACATGCGTATACACATGCGTATACACATGCGTATACACATGCGTATACACATGCGTATACACATGCGTATACACATACGTATATATGTATATACACATATACATATACATATACATATGTATATGTACATATACATATAACATGTATATGTACATATACAGATAACATGTATATGTACATATACAGATAACATGTATGTGTACATATACGTATACGTATACGTATACGTATACGTATACATATGTATATCTGTATGTATATATATATATATATACGTATACGTTGCTTTTGACCTATTTGTTTTCTTGTACAGATATGTCTTCCGATTCTGATATTGAGGCTGACGTTGTTAACCACATTGTTGAGCATCCTGGCTGAGGTTTGAGGCCGTTTCCATTGAGCACGCTAAGTGCTCAAAATTTATTCGTATGAAGATCGGTCATCAAAAGGCCGTAGATTGGGAGGTTATAGCTGAGTTAGGAGAGCGCGATCGTCTTGCTGCTATTATCGGAGACGATACGCCGTGGAGACGTCTCTTTGAGATCGCGTTCTTACCGTCCCACCGTGAGCTGGTAGTGGAGTTTTTATCCACATTTACCTATATTCGCCCAGATGAGATGGTGGAGGATGATGAGCGCTCGGAGATTTCTTTTATGCTTTGTGGACATGCACATGAGATGTCCATTGAGCAGTTTGCAGTTGTCTCGGGGCTTTATTATGAGCCGGAGACTGTTACCCCTCTGTTCACCGAGGGTATTACTGAAATGGAGGAGGTTACGTTGAGAGAGTGGTGGCCTCGGATTGCCGGAGGTCCGTTTCAGAGGACTAAAGGCAGGGTCACCGGCATTCGAGATCCTCTCATCCGTTATCTGCATCGCATGATCGCCACGTCCATCACGGGACGTGGCAAGAGTCGGGAGTGGTGTACCATTCCCGACTTATTTTACTTATACTGTTTGATTACGGGGACCAGGTGTAACCTGGCGAGATGTTTGGCGGAGTATTTTGCGTCGTATTATCATCGCCAGGAGCGAGGAGCGGTGTACGGCGGCGCGTACATCACGTTGATTGCCCGATCTTTAGGTTATCTTCCTCGGCATCTTGGTGACGTGTCTCCGCCGATCGAGCCGGTGAGATTAGATCGTCGTACGCTATTCGGCATGCGTATTATACACCAGTTTCCGGTTGGCATACGATTCTCTCTTCGACCCGGGGAGATCTGGCAGCCGGCACCAGTTCAGCAGCTCGGCATTGCCGATCCACAGCAGCAGCACGGGCAGCCGCATGATCAGCCACCACCCGACGAGCAACCACATGATCAGCCGCCTCCTCAGCCACATCAGCCGCCTCCTCAGCCTCAGTTCCCGCGACATATTTATAGAGATGTGAGGCTGCCTGCACGTATGGAGACATTTATGCAGGATATTCTAGGAGCTTACGGCAGCAGAGTCGACGGCTCGATCGCGTTGATGATCTGATGGAGTGGCACGTTCAGCTAGAGATTGCGCGAGCCCATGCTGCTGGTATTGATCCTCCGCCGTTGCCACCGCCTCGAGATTACCCTGACTCCCCGTAGTTTTGCATTGTAATTTTTATTTTGTTATGTAATTTAAAAACTTTGTAAATATATTATCAGTTTATGTTTATCTTTTATGTTTATTATCAGTTTATGTTTATCTTTGTAAATATATACATACATACATACAGACATACAGACATACATACAGACACACATACATACATACATACAGACAGACATACATACAGACATACATACATACATACAGACATACATACAGACATACATACATACACACATACATACACACATACATACATACATACATACATACATACATACATACAGACATACATACAGACACACATACATACACACATACAGACATACACACATACAGACATACATACATACAGACATACATACATACACACATACATACACACATACAGACATACATACAGACATACATACATACACACATACAGACATACATACAGACATACATACAGACATACATACAGACATACATACAAACATACATACATACATACATACATACATACATACATACATACATACATACATACATACATACATACAAACACACATACAGACACACATACATACATACATACATACAGACATACATACATACAGACATACATACAAACATACATACATACATACATACATACATAAATAATTTTAATTCAAATTATATATATATTAAAACTCAAAAATTAAAAAAATATATATATATATAAGCTATACGCCGCGTATAGGCCCATACGCAGCGTATAGTGCTCATGCGCCCACGTATAGTGCTCATGCGCCCAATTCTTTTGCGCTATACGTGGCGTATGGGTCCATACGCCACGTATAGGTGGTGTCAGATGTACTTTTTGTACCATGTACGATTACAGGCAACGTATGGGATCATACGGGACAAACGTGGCAAGACTATACGCAGAGTATAGAACCATACGCTGCGTATAGGTAACTATACGTGGCGTATAGACCTATACGCTATGTATAGTTGTCAGACGTCCTATAAAGCGTTTTGTACCATGTACGAATATACGCAGCGTATAGGTGCCATACGTGGAAGACGTGGCAAGCCTATACGTGGCGTATAGGCCTATACGCCGCGTATAGGGGCCATACGCCAGCCTATACGTGGCGTATGGACCCATACGCCACGTATAAGTAATTTCAATATGACGGGACACAAGATTCGTTTTCACCTATATAACAACGATTTCGATAACACTTTCGATATGCTTTCGATCCCTGTAAATCCCAAACGTATTTTTCTCTCAAAATATCACACTTTTTATTCGTTCGGTATGTTGTTTTGGGACGGTAACTATTTGTTTGGTGAATATTCAAATGAATATCCGTACGTGGTGGATAGTAATCAAGATGATGCGTACGTTCAATCTGCTTACGAGATAGGACTGCCAGATTTAAACCAATCGTATGTTCCCGATGATGAAGTTGAGTTTTGCCAAGAGTCAACTTACGACACGCAACAAAATAATATACTCTCGAGTGATGAAAAACAAACGACAAAAGTATCGTTTGAAACATCTCAAAATTTTTTATCTCTCGATGAGCTAGTCTGTTGGGCTGTTAATAGAGGACGTGATAATGGTTACGTTATTATTACACGAAGATCAAAGAAAAAAGAAGGTCAGGTCGTAAAGGTATGGCTTATCTGTGATCGTGCTGGCGAACACAAAAGTAAAGCAACAGTTAGACGATCTGGTAGCAAAAAAATCGGATGTCCTTTTAAATTAGTAGGGATATACGACAACAAACGTCGTTCGTGGAAATTAGAGGTGCGAAGTGACAAACATAACCATGATCCTGCTCAACATATGGAGGGGCATCCTTTTGTAAGAAGGTTTTCTCAAAACGAATACAATTTGGTGGAGCAGCTTACTGATCAGAACATGGAGCCTCGTAGCATCTTATCAGCTATTAAAAAGCAAAATCCTAATAACGCATCAATAACCAGAGACGTATACAACGCTCAATATAAGATAAGAAGTGAAAGAAAAGTCGGTGAAACACCAATACAAGTCTTAGAAAACCTTTTATCTATTAAAAGGTACGTTTATTACACCCGAGGTTTTTTTTTCAATAGACTTAATTAAAATGAAGCCTAACTTGTATTTGTATCCTCACTTAACAACATCAATTTTCCTTCCTTTATCTATTAAAGGTACGTTTATTACACCCGAGAAGATCCCGATACAAATGTCGTAGAAGATATATTTTTTTGTCATCCTAAATCATACGACACTTGGCGTGCATTTCTGCACGTGCTGATGATAGACGCTACATATAAAACAAACATGTACAAGCTTCCGTTTGTTCAGATTGTTGGTGTGACCTCCACACACAAGACATTTTGTGTTGCTCATGCGTTTATTAGCAAAGAACGGGAAGATAATTTGAATGGGTGCTTAATAGATTGAAAGATACGTTAAGCAAGTGTATGGAGCCGCGCGTCATAATAACAGACAGAGATCTCGCTTTAATGAACGCATGTGTTAAAGTGTTTCCGAATGCTTCAAAGTGTTTATGCAGGTGGCATATTGATGAAAATATCGCGAAACACTGTAAAGCAAGTTTTACGAAAGATGACTGGAGAAAGTTTAAATATGCATGGGCACGTTTGTGTGAGTCTCCCACGGCGAAGATTTACGAGTATAACTATAACCTTCTTTACGAACGACTAGTTGAAGTGAATCGAGAAAGTAAGTTTTTATTATATTTTAATTATGTTTTATTATATTTTCAATATATAATTTAATTATGTTTTATTATATTTTCAGAAGTATTGTCATATATAAACAGAAACTGGTTAGAGAGTTACAAAGAAATGTTTGTATCAGCCTGGACTAACTCGAACCGCAATTTTGGCCAACGCACAACAAATAGGGTGGAGAGTCAGCATGCAAATTTAAAAAGATATCTTAAATCAACAAATAGCTCACTGGATAGACTTGTGGAGTTTGTAGATCAATTGGTGAACGCACAAGAGGTAAATTTAAAAGAAAGCTTTGAGACAAGCAAAATTAAAACCACGAATCATCATAAACTTCCGCTATTTAATTACTTAAGAGGCAAGGTTTCACACATAGCTCTTGATTTATTAGTTGCCGAAAACACTAAATTGCATGTGATGCGCTCTGCAAATGCAACATGTGGTTGTCATCTTTTCACTAGTTGTGGCTTGCCTTGTGCTTGTCGGCTGGAAAAATATGAACATTCTGGTAATAGCCGCTCCATCATTATCATTTTTCTATTAAAGTGACAAATTATATATTAATTTATACTTTATAATGCAGGCACTAAAATTCCATTAGATGCAATTGACGTATTTTGGACGAAGCTTGATAACATTAAGCCATCATATACGGTGGATGAAAAAGTTGATGTTGAAGAAGAAATGGAACGGGTGAAACAACAAATAATGACACAACCCGCAACTGTAAAATTTAGTTTGGTGGAAAAAATAAAAAAAATTGTGTATCCATGAAAAAATAACAAAAAAGCGCCTGTTGTTCAAACAGATATTCGCGGTCGTCCAACGTTAAAGGTTCAACAACAAAAGTATGACACTCAACAAAGTACGTGCGACATGCCGAGACATAGCTCGTTTATTGCGTCTCACATTTCCGGAAGAACAAGTTCAGCTGTAAAGCCCCAGAAGCCTGCCATGCAACGTAGTCGTTCAACGTCATCTAAAGTATCACGGGGTACTAATGAGTTTTCTTCGATTGTCGGAGATCACCAATTAAACAATATAAACAGGTTAAAAAATTGGATTCCGTCAATCTTTCATCAGTATATTTCATGTATACGAGATGTCCGACCCGATGGGAATTATGGTTTTCGATCAATAGCTTTAGGCTTAGGGTTTGACGAAAAGAAGTGGATGTATGTGCGGACACAGCTTTTAGAAGAGTTGGACAGACATGAATTACGTCACACCATCGATTGGCAAAGTGTGAAACCTGCACCAGAAGAACATTGGATGATAATGCCGTATACGGGATTAGTAGTTGCTCAAAAGTTTGGGGTTATTCTTCATTTACTAAGCAATAATGGTTGTCAAACATTTTTCCCATTATGGGCTGATCCGAAAACTGTTATGCCTCATCATGTCGTGTCGATTGTTCATGTCAACAATAATCATTTCGTCCACATTAAGCTAGAAGGAGATTATCCAATGCCAACATTAAGTAATCTTTGGATTCTTAACCGAAGCGTACGTGCTGTAGAATGGGAGATTATGTATAGGATTCGTATCTCGGAATACAACGCAATAATAGAGAATAACCGAGAATCCCCAGCTTATATAAATTTATTTTAATTCATAATTTGTAATATGCGAATTATATATTTTAATTTTAATTTTATTATTGTATTCGTATTATATTGTTTAAATAATTTTAATTTAAATTATGTATATATTAAATAAAAACTCAAAAAATTAAAAAAATTATATATATATTAAAACTCAAAAAATTAAAAAAATAAATATATAAGCTATACGCCGCGTATGGAACCATACGCGGCGTATAGCTCCTCCACGTATGGGTCATAAGTCACGTATGGATATAAAATGTCAAACCCTATACGCTGCGTATGGTCCTATACGCCGAGTATAGGGTATAAAACGTCAAATCAACAACGCACCCTATACTCTGCGTATGGACCCATACGGTATAGGGTATAAAACGTTAAATCAACAATGTACCCTATACGCGGCGTATAGGGTACAAGGGTGTTGATTTAAAATTGTGGGGTGTCTAAATAAAGGAACCCTTTTGTAATTAACTCAATTAACCCAGTGGTTTAAGCCTTTATTACACACATTTATCTATTCTAATAGAGTACACTGCCATTTTCGTCCATGTGGTTTGCTCGTTTGTCATTTTCATCCAAAAACTATTTTTTTTCACCTGGGTATCCTTAAGGTTTCTAAAAATTGCAGTTTTCATCCACGGCATCTATTTACCCTGTTTGTTCAAGGGTATTATTGTCTTTTAATGTTTTTTTATTTTTTTAATCCTTTATTAAACCTCCCCTTTGCCTCACACTTCAAAGCAAGTCTCGTAAATTCAGTAAATGATTAACATTCATCATCAGCATTCAATAATCAATAGCAATCAATAAATTGAATAGATATACTATAAACTGTGTGCATGTATATCTATATATATGTATATGTATATCTATATGTATGTATGTATACCCAGTGGGGAGATTGTCAACATAGCTGATTAACATCTTGAGTTTGCTGCCACCGTTAGAGGCAAGTCCGGCGTGCATCTCGACGGTCATGGCGTCGGAAACCTGCCGGAGTTTCGCAATCGGAGTTTCACAGTTGCTCTCAAACTCCCTCAATATATCCATTGCTTTTGCCCACTTGCCGGAGTTTTGCATCCGGTGGCGGACAACCACCACCGCCGCCACAGACACCGCGGCGGCACCCACCACCGCCGCTGCTACCTCCACCTTACCCATGATGTCAAGTTGCAGAAGTGAAATCACACGGATCGATTAACAGATCCCCACAAAGAAAGATGGAATTGGAGTTTGATTTCTTGAAGAAACATTGAAATCTGGGTTGAATTTGTGATTTGATCTGGGTTTAGATGGAAAAGATTTGAACTTGATGAAGATCGATATGTGGGGATTATGAAAAAGTTGAAGATTTAAGGGGATTAAACTAGTGTGAGGCAAAGAAATCGACAAGATCATAAGATGTGTTTATATAAGGCAATAGGATTAAAAGGGGAGGTTTAATAAAGGATTAAAAAATGAAAAAAATTAAAAGACAATAATACCCCTGAACAAACGGGGTAAATAGATGTCGTGGATGAAAACTGTAATTTTTAGAAACTTTGAGGATACCCAGGTGAAAAAAAAAAGTTTTTGGATGACAATGACAAAACTGAGCAAACCACAGGGACGAAAATGGCAGTTTACTCATTCTAATAAAACAAAATTTTTAGTTGTCACTTATAATAAATTAAAAAATAGTTCTTTTTATAAATATAATTTCTAGAGAAACAATCTTTTATATGACATAAGTAATTTTTAAAATATCTAATTTTTTTAAAATAAAAATATTTAAACTCGATGTTTTTAGAAATTAATTTTTTTATGAACCATAAATATATTCTAATAAAACAAGGTTTTAAGTTGACACTTATCATAATATTAGACCTTCTAAGCCTAATTTTTTCGTTTCTCTCTCATATTAAGTATTTACATTAACTACTAATATATTATTTAATTATTTTTGAGATTAAAATAGCTTATAATAAATTAAAAAATAGTTTTTTTAATTTCTAAAGAAACAATCTTTTGTATAACATAAGTAATTTTTTAAAATATCAAACTTTTTTAAAATACAAAATATTTAAAATTAGTGGTTTTAGAAATTAATTTTTTTATGAACCATAAAGTTAAAATTCAAAGTTATAATAAGACATTTTTAGAAAATGACATTTTTTAAAACGTTTTGATATCGAACAATTTTTTTAAATTATTTTAGATAAAAAAATTAAAACAAAAGTGCAAAAATAATATCATTGTTTTATTAATTATAGTCCTTACTTATACGTAATTTCAATCATTTCATATTTTAAAATATCAATTTATAATTAACAATTTTTCATTACTAATTATTTAATATTTTATTTATTCAACCCGTGTAATACACGGGGTACTAACCTAGTATAACATTACTTAGGATACGTTTGATTGTGTTTACATTTTCTTTTATTTTCTCTTTCTTCTTGGATTAAAGTTGGTTTCGTGTTAGATCGTTTTAATGTGTTCCATGTTGATATAGATCCTTTTAGATCAATTTGAATTAACCTCACAATCTTTGTCTCTAGCCTTCTTGTAAAATAGACAACGTATTAGCCTTCTTACAAAGAAGAGACTTGAAAACATACATAATAATCAATGTAATTAGTGAGTGATAAGTGGGCATCTAGTGAATCAATACATGGTTGTTGGATAGTATTTATAGTGGTGTAGTTGTTAACATCTTATGTCATTGATGCTTATTCAGTTATTGTGATACTAGTAGTGCTCTTTCCTTTTGATTAGTGTATGAAATAGGTGATGTAAGAAATTCTTCTAGTGCATAATAGTCTATTAGATAGTGACTTACGTCATTTGTTCATTTGTGTGAGTATCGTTGGTTCAGTGTATAAACATGTTTATCAGCTTAGTGTTTTGGTCAGATTGTTGGTTTGGTATATGGACTTTGTTGATGGTTTAATGTATAAATCTAATTAGAGTAAATTACATGGATCATCCCTGAAGTTTACTTAAATTTCATATTTAGTTTCTAGGATTGAAAAATTACAGGTTTAATCCAAAGCTTTGAAAAAAATAACATGTTTTGTCCCTAGGTCTAAACGACGTTAATTATATTCGTTAATTGTCTATAAAATGACTATTTTACCCCTCTTCCTCATTCAACCATATCTCAACCACCACCACCTCCACCACAAAGCATCCTTTTGTTTCATTTTGCAGAAGAAATAGAGGATGTTTTGTGGTGGTGGTTGAAATGGGATTGAAATGAGGAAAAAGAAGAGCAAAATGGTCATTTTGCAGCCAGTTAACTAACTTAATTAACGGTCGTTAGACCCAGTGACGAAACGTGTCACACCCCAACCCTAACGGCGCAATCGTCGAGATGTGAGGATTAAGATTGTTCACAGCCACATAACGTTATCTTTAAATGCAAATATTATTATCATAAGTTTCAGATGTAACATTACAAACATAAGTATCAAATAAGAAATCAAAATATATAATAAGAAATATTTCAAGTTCATTCATTTATTTAACTAGGTCCATTCCTAGGTGTGAATAAGCTTCAAAGGTGGCAATCAAACTTGCACGTTTCCTGAGACATGTTAAAAATAAAATGTCAACATAATGTTGGTGAGATTTCCATAGTTTTCAATACATAAGTATATAAAAGATGGCAATTCATGTCATGAAATTAGCGAACATAGTAACTACGGATGTAAGACAGAATGCACAATCAAACCTTGACAGTTTTACAAGTCTCAAACGTTTACAAGTATATACGATTAGCTAAGTGTACTTAGATTAACCAAGTGGCTTATCAGACCCATAGATCGATGACGTCGTCAGGCTAGCAATAGTTAAAAATTGTACATATAATCGACATTGCATGGTAGCTACAAAGATCAACTAACCACATCATACAAGTGAATTGCCATAAGTTTACAAGAATCAAACGTTTTACAAGTGCAACGATTATAAGGTAACATATTTCACCCCAAAGTGTGAAAATATAAAAAGGGGTATAGAAATACTCACATAGCAAATAAGTATAAGAATGACAATTAATAAGAATGATAAACGATGTTCCAACGTAAACCTTCACGAGATACCTAAGAATATATATATATTTACAAGATTTAAGTTTAATTATAATAAGCTTAACGTTTTAACGGGAACTAGGGTTTTAGGTGGAATTTGGAAATTTTTGTAAGTATGTTAAATATTTTAATAAAGAAATTTACCACTTATGTATTTTATAAAATTAAGCCATTTGTAACAACTAATAAAGTTTAAATATAAATTTAAATAAACATTTTAAAATAACCATGATTTTAAAAGGTAACGTTTGAACCAATACTAATTTTTATTTATTATTTAAAATCTATTTTAATAGAATTAATAAAAAATAACCTTTATTGAAAGGTTTTAAAAAGTTATTTAATTATAAAAATTCAAAAATTTATTTGGTGTCTATAAAAATATTTAAAGTTTACAAAAACAATTTTTATATTTATTAAAATTTTCTATAATTAATTTGAGGTTAAAAAGCCTTAAAAAATTTACATGAGGGCGCCCGGGTTCGAACCCGGGACCTCAAGGTGAGAATGTCAGTGCCTAACCAGTGAACCAGGGCTCTCAGCCGCGGTTTTACTTGGTATTTAAATCTTAAAAGCATTTAATACAAACCACCCCCAAAACCTATGAACCCTAGTTTGATTTTAACCCAAATTGAACATCAAATTGATGTTGTTTATGAAATCAAACTAAGGGCTTTGATTGCCCACGTGAAACCGAGTGTGTAGGTGGTTTTAATTACCTGGTTGGCTGGTTTGTTTTGGAATGGTATCAAGAACACACGACGAACCGGTCGCGGTTGAAGGTGCCCGATTAGTTGTGCAATCAGTGATGAAAATCCAACTAAATTTGTGAACAGCTTCGACTGGTGTTCTTGATGCAAAGCCCTAAGTTGATTTTGGTTTAAAACGTTCGGGAGAGGGGTTTTGATAGAGTTGCAGGTCCGCGACGGAGAGGGAGATCGAAGGTAAGGATTTTGTGTGTTTTAGGAGAAATTGGAAATGGTAATCGATTAGAGATAGATAGAAGATAGATTAGGCTCAATTAATTCGATTATTATTGAGTTTTAATGTTTGAATGAGTCTAAGGTTTAAAGCTTCGGTTACTCGAATTGTTTGGAATCCATAACCGTTGTTAAACTCAATTAAAGGGTCATAACTGTGTTCGAACCACGTTCACGAACCGGGTAGGGCCGTTTGGGGTTCGAATCTAAAGAAAAAGAAAGGTTTCGAAGCCGCCGGAGCTCGGCCGGAGAGTGGCCGGAGCTCTCGCCGGTTTTGCGGGGTGAAAGGGGGGTTGGTTTGGGTTTTCTTTTAAGATTTACACCTTTGGTCCCTGTGGTTTACATTTTGATATTTTATGTCAAAAACTTTCTTTTAAAGTTTTAAAAGTTAATAAAACAACCCCTTGACTTAAATAAACTTTAAATTTTAATCATTTTTCTTTATTTTGGGTTAGTTAACCTTTATAGATCTTTATTATTATTATTATTATTATCATCATTATTATTATTATTATTAACATTATTATTATTGTTATTGTTATTATTACTATAATTATTACTTTTTTTTAATTATTACAATTATTATTATTATCCAATAGTTAGTTTATTAACTTTTATATTAAAAATTAAAGACAATTTAAGAGATAGGCATAAGTAATCCATAAGTTTCATAATTGACATGAATAATCCTTACATGAACAAACAATGATAACTTTACACTAACGGGAAAATATGAGATGTTACAGTCTTTATAACTTAAAAGAATTTCGTCCCGAAAGTAAGAATGAAACTTAAGAGAACAGGAGACTTATGATAAAAGATAAGTGTACTAACGGACAGTGATTGGCGTTTGATTACGGGTGAAATGCGAAACTTATCGGCAAACTAAATATTTAGGATTTGACACATGAAACGTTGGTAAACGATGACGAGTTCCTGAGATATATTAGGCTTTAAGAGATAAATTGATGATAAACTTTATCGATCTTTATAATTGCATTGAGATGAAGGTAATAACGAGTCCCGTAAGTCATAATCATGATAGAGATTTAGAGGTTTTCAAGATGAGGAGTTCAAAGATGGTCAAAGAAATGACGCAATAATAGGAAAGACAGCGTTCATGATTGGATTAAAATTTGAATAATTCAGGATATTGCCGATAAAGACAATCACAAATAGCTTTCCAAGTACGGCTTGCACACGAGGTTCATCAAACCCATGAACTCAACCGAAACGTTTGTATGACTAGAAAGACATGAACCTGGATTGATAATGATTTTATTTGGTGAGAAAGATGGTTTTAGAAGTGCTATCATCATGCAATTAGGTTTTGATGATAACCCAGAATGAAGGTCGATAAGTAAGAATTTAAAAGGTTCCATAAAAGCTAAATCGAACATCAGGTGGAAACATAAAAGCGTGAGAGAAGAATTCCATTTAAAATTAAATGTTCCAGGCTTGGAACTAAAATTAACCTAAGGTGTCAAAGACCTCTTTTGAGTTCAGGAATCACGCTTTAGCTTGATTGGCTGGAACACTATCGTCGACAAATCAGATAACGGTGTTCACCCTTCAAGTTATTACATGTCTCTTGTCAATTGAAGTCTTAAAACCTTGGTAGATTTGAGATCAAGGGATGGGAATAGTCACCAAGATGTGGTTATCACTCCTAGCTTGGTGGTGTATTTACCAAGGCATAACTCTTAACTACCAAGCGAGAGCTTGATCCTAACTTATTGTTAAGGATCCACAAGAATAAAATGAGGTAACTTACCATTAAGGTAAGGATAATCACTCCTATCTTAACGGTGAAGTTTTATAGAAACAATATATAGCAAAATGAAAGGCTTCATCAAAGTATAAAATTCCCTCCTACTTTGATGAGGTCATTTCATTTGAGGAAAATACCATCCATAAAATTTTAAACGGGTTAAATTATCATCAAGGTATAGATTTCACGTCTATCTTGATGATTGAATTTCATGATAACAAGAATACAATCGAGAACTGACATTTGTCACCCAAAGTACGGATTCAATCCTATTTTGATGATGTCATTTCATTCGTGAAATACGAGTTCCAAAGGAAAATAACTAAAATCTGTCCTCAAAACAAGGAAATCACCTCGATTCAGAGAACGAGATTTCATAAAACACACAATAGAAAATTTGAAAACCATTATCGAGGTACGAAATTCACTCCTATTTTAAGGAGGTAATTCCATTGGTGAAATACGAATTTCACAAGAACAAAAAAAGAAACGGTCATCACGGTAAGGAATTCACTCCTGTCTTGATAATGAAATTTCTTAAGGACAATTATGATGAATGAAAAATCATCACCAAAGTAAAGGATTCACCCCTGTTTTGATGAGATAGGTTCATTTAAGAGCCATGAGTGTCCATAGTCATAAGTTGACTTGGACACTCTTGCATTGCTTACGGTGCAAATCGGCTAAAAGATTTACAAAATTCGACTTAGCAGACAAGGAGAATATCGGTTAGAAATTTAGAAAATCCAAATTACATCAATGTAACATTAACAGGAAAAGGAAATCATGCTTGCTAGGCTTAAGGTTGAAGTTCGGGATAACAGAGTTAATTGTGTTAGATTCTCAAATCTTGAATGGTTTAAGTCAGGAAAACAAAATCAATAACGGAAATAATTCAACACAACAATGAGATGTAAACGTTCGGTTCAAAATAAAGGGAAATGCGTTGACTTCTCAAAGTGTTACGTCAACCAAAACTTTACGGAAGACACGCGTACCTATAAGCTAACACCCATCTCATGAGTTCCATGTCAGATAAACGGATCCAACGGTCGAATTAGATTTATGTGTATACCTCGCCTAGACAAGGTATCCCAAGATGCAGGTATTCCACCTCTCGGCATTGCATGATTTCAGTTACAGGACACACTTTAAGGAAATTTGAAAACCCTAAGTAACAATTTTAAGTTTTGAAAACCATTCGGTTTAGACGACCAATATCTTTGGATATATCAAGATCCATGTACACGTTGGTCAAGGTATAGGGATAGTTACATAAGGTGCACAACGTATAACGATGTTTAGACATAGGAATTAAGGAGTAAAACGAGTTCAACACCAACGGGAACATTCTGTAAGATAGGAATGAGAAGATAGTAGAGTTCCTGTGATAAATCAGTCCAAGGAATCAAGGATTTTTGATACTTTGAATACAAACCGGATGGTTCCATTTGATAACGCATTACCATTTGGAGACGTTGACACGTCAAGGTAAATTGACCCATTTGCCATAGAAACTTGTGTATGTTGACCATAGTTTATCACTCATCCCAGAAATTCCCAGGTAAGCATAACTGGTCTCGCAATGAGATCTATACGATATGCTTGCCTTAGCCCGAAGGCCTTTTGCCAGGAAATCCAGAATACAGGTATCTATGTGTCACACAAATTTCTTAGGTTCATGAAATCAAAACCATGATGAGATTTTCATAGATTAGACATAGAGTCTAAGAAATTAAACCCACGATAATAAGTGTAGATTCCACATGTCGTCGAGAATAAGATTAGGAAGTTTTATTTGTCGGGGAGAATCAAAGAGTCAAAGATAAGTCTAAGGGAGACAAGTAACAAAGTTTAAATATTTACAAGGTAATCCTATGCTAAGGCATCAAGTTGCACATAAAAAGGTATAGCATTATGTAGTATGCAAACCATATGTATATTTACAAGAATATGAATATCATTCTATAAGGTTCATGCATAAACTATAGTCTAGGTCACCATTTCTAATAACTTAAATCCCTATAGTTATGGGCTCTCATACCAATCCATCACACCCCAACCTTAACGGCAGAATCATCGAGATGTGAGGGTTAAGATTATTCACAGCCACATAACGCTATCTTTAAATGCAAATATTATTATCATAAGTTTTAGATGTAACATTACAAACATAAGTCTCAAATAAGAAATCAAAATATGTAATAAGAAATATTTCAAGTTCATTCATTTATTTAACTAGGTCTATTCCTAGGTGTGAATAAGCTTCAAAGGTGGCGATCAAACTTGCGCGTTTCCTGAGACATGTTAAAAATAAAAGGTCAACGTAATGTTGGTGAGATTTCCATAGTTTTCAATACATAAGTATATAAAAGATGGCAATTCATATCATGAAATTAGCGAACATAGTAACTAGGGATGCAAGACAGAATGCACAATCAAACCTTAACAGTTTTACAAGTCTCAAACGTTTACAAGTATATACGATTAGCTAAGTGTACTTGGATTAACCAAGCAGGCTTATCAGACCCATAGATCTATGACGTCGTCAGGCTAGCAATAGTTAATGATTGTACATATAATCGACATTACATGGTAGCTACAAAGATCAACTAACCACAACATACAAGTGAATTGCCATAAGTTTACACGAATCAAACGTTTTACAAGTGCAACGATTATAAGGTAACATATTTCACCCCAAAGTGTGAAAATATAAAAAGGGGTATAGAAATACTCACATGGCAAATAAGTATAAGAATGACAATTAAAAAGAATGATAAGCGACGTTCCAACGTAAACCTTCACGAGATGCCTAAGAATATATATATATATTTTACAAGATTTAAGTTTAATTATAATAAGCTTAACGTTTTAACGGGAACTATGGTTTTAGGTGAAATTTGGGAATTTTTGTAAGTACGTTAAATATTTTAATAAAGAAATTTACCACTTATGTATTTTATAAAATTAAGTCACTTGTAAGAACTAATAAAGTTTAAATATAAAATTTAAATAAATATTTTAAAATAATCATGATTTTAAAAGGTAACGTTTGGACCAATACTAATTTATTATTTATTATTTGAAATCTATTTTAATAGAATTAAATCAAAAATAACCTTTGTTGAAAGGTTTTAAAAAGTTATTTAATTATAAAAATTCAGAAATTTTTTTGGTGTCTATAAAAATATTTAAAGTTTACAAAAACAATTTTTATATTTATTAAAATTTTCAATAATTAATTTGAGTAGGGGTGTTTAAAAATATCCGAAACCGAAACCGAATCCGAAATATCCGAAAATCCGAAATTCGGATATCCGAAATTTCGGATATCCGAAAATTCGGATATCCAAACTTCGGATATCCGAAAATTCGGATATCCAAACTTCGGATATCCGAAATTTCGGATTCGTATTCGGATAGTGATTTTCAGAATTTTCGGATATTTCGGATATCCAAAATATCCGAAATATCCAAAATATTTTTATAAAAATCTAAAAATATTAAATATATTTTATATATTTCGGATTGTTTTAGATATTTAGGACATTTTAATAAAAAAACTTCAAATATCTGATAAAAACTTTAAATAAAATTATTATATTTTTATAAAATTTATTAAATAATAGAAAATTTCTTTGAATTCGGATATCCGAACGGATATCCGAATCCGAATCCGAAATTTCGGATATCCGAAATTCGGATATCCAAAATTTCCGATTCGGATTCGGATAGTGAAATTCACTATCCGAAATTTTCGGATATCAGAAATTCGGATATCCGAAAATGAACACCCCTAAATTTGAGGGTTAAAAAGCCTTAAAATTTTACATGAGGGTGCCCGGGTTCGAACCCAAAACCTCAAGGTGAGAATGTCAGTGCCTAACCAGTGAACCAGGGCTCTCAGCCGTGGTTTTACTTGGTATTTAAATCTTAAAAGCATTTAATACAAACCATCCCCAAAACCCATGAACCCTAGTTTGATTTTAACCCAAATTGAACATCAAATTGATGTTGTTTATGAAATCAAACTTAGGGCTTTGATTACCCACGTGAAACTAAGTGTGTAGGTGGTTTTAATTACCTGGTTTGTTTTGGAATGGTATCAAGAACACACGACGAACCGGTCGCGGTTGAAGGTGCCCGATTAGTTGTGCAATCGGTGATGAAAATCCAATTAAATTTGTGAACAGCTTCGACTGGTGTTCTTGATGCAAAGCCCTAAGTTGATTTTGGTTTAAAACGTTTAGGAGAAGGGTTTTGATAGAGTTGTAGGTCCGTGACGGAGAGGGAGATCGAAGGTAAGGATTTTGTGTGTTTCAGGAGAAATTGGAAATGGTAATCGATTAGAGATAGATAGAAGATCGATTAGGCTCAATTAATTCGATTATTATTGAGTTTTAATGTTCGAACGAGTCTAAGGTTTAAAGCTTCGGTTACTTGAATTGTTTGGAATCCATAACAGTTGTTAAACTCAATTAAAGGGTCATAACTGTGTTCGAACCACGTTCACGAACCGGTTAGGGCCGTTTGGGGTTCAAATCTGAAGAAAAAGAAAGGTTTCGAAGCCGCCGGAGCTCGGCCGGAGAGTGGCCGGAGCTCTCGCCGGTTTTGCGGGGTGAAAGGGGGGTTGGTTTGGCTTTTCTTTTAAGTTTTACATCTTTGGTCCCTGTGGTTTACATTTTGATATTTTATGTCAAAAACTTTCTTTTAAAGTTTCAAAAGTTAACAAAACAACCCCTTGACTTAAATAAACTTTAAATTTTAATCATTTTTCTTTATTTTGGGTTAGTTAACCTTTATAGATCTTTATTATTATTATTATTATTATTATTATTATTATTATTATTATTATTATTATTATTAACATTATTATTATTATTATTGTTATTGTTATTATTACTATAATTATTACTTTTTTTTTAATTATTATAATTATTATTTTTATCCAATAGTTAGTTTATTAACTTTTATATTAAAAATTAAAGACAATTTAAGAGATAGGCATAAGTAATCCACAAGTTTCATAATTGACATGAATAATCCTTACATGAACAAACAATGATAACTTTACACTAACGGGAAAATATGAGATGTTACAAAACGTGTTATTTTTTTTAAATCTTAGGACTAAACCTGTAATTTAAGCAAACCTCATTAATGATCCATATAATTTACTCATCTAATTATTAAACACATGTTGTCATTTAGGGTAGGTACCCTTCATTCTCCTTAAACATGCATCATATTTAAACAATATCAAAGCCGAGTATTATTTGATAATAGTGATGTTAATAGCTAGTTAATATGAAATTGAATATGTGTGGAAGACACAATAGGTGGTAGTTTTAACACCTCAAACAACCCATACCGGCAATAAACATAAGTAATGCTCATAGTCGTTTGTTTTTTGATCGAGACAAGAATTTCATGGTGAGGTGTTTTTGGATGGAAGATGTTCCAAAACGAGTGACCTCATGAAACGTCTTAATGTTAAAAACCAAAAACAAAACATTAAGTTTTTGGTTAATAGTGCAAACTAGTTGTAATGACCTCAATAACATCATGAAATTATATTGCGCTTCTTTTAGGCTTGTTAATCGACTGTTCTTGTAAAATAATTTAAGGAATAAATAGGGTAAATCACTTAGGTTATTTACATGGTTTTTAAAAGTAATTTAGACTATCAAAACTACATTAATAGTCGTTGATTTTATCATGACACTTCCTTAAAATTAAACCCAACGTTTTCATTGGTTTTAACATGTTTGAAGATTCAAACCATGAACATTAAACACCATTACAAAGGAAGTAGTGATGTGTAATTAATTATTTAATTTTTAAACGAATTGAAAAATGTTGCCTTTAAACATTCAAAATACATTTGACAACTTAAACCTACTCATGTAAAGAAAATGCAATGTATATGAATGACATGATCATGTTTACGGCTCGAATGATGGAATTCCATCTAAAGTTCCATGATCTCTAACCCACATAAGCCTCTCGATAACCCCTCTATAAGGATCCTCCTCACGCTTATTTAACAAATAAGCCATATTGTTTTCAACGCTGCATCTTATGTGCGTATATAGCTCTCCCAAATAAACTTTATCATCTAACATCGTTTCTTTTCCTTTCGTTCGTATCGGCTTTCCAAACATATAATAGAGCCGGCCTGGTAGTTTTGGTAAAAAGATAGGAAAATGTAATTGTTGCTTGGAAATCTCTCCATCCATCTCCTTCCTATAGTTGATGAATATAGCATACAAACGAGCGAAAATAAAGTATGTCAAATACTAGATATGGAAAAAATTTAGTTATTTACTTAAAGTGGTAAATATTCTTTTACGCTTACTATGGGACGCGTCAAAACAAAATGAATAGTTAGCTTAGAGGAAATGAGTTTAACGTTCAAATGGTGAAAATTATAAGGGTAAATTGATCACCTGACATTTGTTCTCCCTTGATTTAATTCATTTACCATCCGATTTAGGAGAGGGTTTATCTTCATTTCATCATAATCAATCATTAGCTGGCAGCAAATTAAAGATTGAAAGTAAGAACAAGTGATTTAAGTTCTAATGCTAAAGATAATGTTGAAAAACTAGTTTTTTGACTTCAATAATCTAGTAAATCTTTAAAGAGAGTGAGTGTTATAGTACTTCTGATATGTCATCTTCACCAACAACTCCAAATGGTATAATGGTGGCACCAAACTTCACTGCCATTCTTACAAATTCTTGTTTATCAGGCCAAAACAACTTACAAGCTTCTCCCTATAAACCACAATTTAAAGAAAGTTAGTCAAAAGATACAGCAAAAACATATACCATTTTAAAAAGTTAACATGTTAAGAAAAATCGACATGATTTTGGGCTAAAAATCTAAATAGACGTGACAATGTGACATCTTTGTTTACCAATGAGATTTTGACACCTGACCTTACGATGAAAAGCCTCGCGTGCGCCACCAGGGTAGAGTAAAGTGTATGACTTTCTTGACAACAATCTAAAAAGGTTTATTGCAGAAACAGGAATTGCACCAAACAGCTTCAATATATCAGTATATGGAACCATAAGATACTCATCTTCAGCATTGAAAGCAAAAGTTTCAGGGTGGGTTAAAGCATGAAGCACAACTTTCTTTTCTCTCAAAAACTCCAACACAAAAGGAAAAGCTTCAAATCCCCAAAGCATATGATTACCAACAAGCAACACAGGCCCTTCATCTGGTATCCCTGCAAGACCCCTCACTACTCTCCCATCATCCATTGTCGAAAACATTGCTGCACCCATAGAAAGCCGGTACCACCTGATTAATAACATCATATATTATTTGTTTGTAGTGTTTGTTTCTGTAACTTGTAATATGAACATAAAAATGGCATATTTGTTACCAGTTATCCATTGGAGTTGTTCTAAAGTCTGTGATACTAGGAGGCAAGAAGTCGTCAATAATATCATGCTTAGAAGAACGTCGGTACATGTGAGTAGTTTTGATAGCGGACAACAAATTAACACCACTCTCCTAGACCAACAAAGTTATAACCGTGAGAACTTGTTACTGGAAAACTCACTCGCCAACAGTTATAAAATATACTAATACCATTAGGATTGTGTGCCCATTTTCCTCAAACACGCGCATTTGGCAGTGCTTCAGTACCCTTGAAAGCCTTTCGGCCTCATTTTTACTCGGTATGAGGTTATCCTTGCCGCTAAAATGTAGATATCTTTGAAATGTTATATTTCATGAGGGCATATGAAGTTAAAACACTTATATTTTTAACTTAAGCTATGATCTGCATCAGTCAATGAAGAAAGAAACCTGGCAAGCACAAGTACTTGAGCCGTAACAGCATGAAGACGCGAATTAGCATACGCAGCAGCTGATTCAAGTAGATGGATTCTCCATTTAAGAGTATCTCTTGGTATTATTTTGGTCAGCACCTATCAAGAAGAAGTATAAAAAATGAGAACTTTAATGATAATATTGTATTAAATCTATTTTGTGTTTTTAGTTTGCTTATGTTTCTCTAACAAAGTTGCGCTTACAGAATAAAGTGGTAGATCTCGAGTTATATGGCGCAACAACTGAAAGAGGGATGGAGGTTCGTTTGTACCATCCGTTCTAACCGTTGCCATCTTTACAAAATCACCTGAAAGCAAAAGAAATATTGGATTCTATAATAAAAGAGGATGCAGTATTGTATAAGAAGATTGCAGCATAATTTGCATATGGTTTATCAAAATTAGATCCTTAGAAAACAAAAGAACACATTAGCTTCATTGAAGAAACATTATGACACTTTATCCACCAACTCATATATGGAACATTCAAAAGAGAAAATAAAATAAGAACAAATCAAGTAAGATAGATTATGTATGTGGCGCATTTGAAACGTCTAAATGGATACGTTTGTTTGTTTGTTTGTTTAGTAATCTACCAAGAAGGAAGCTTGTGATGTAAGGAAAGATCCCATAATATTGAACAGGCAGAGTCCTCAGGAATGCTACTAAAGGGTGCAATGGTGACCTCTCATATGAAGTTGCTGAAACCAATAGTCAGATTAAATACAAATAAATTTATAAAAAAATCAAAAATTTCAAATGCAAGAAATTATCAAAGTGGAGGACCTGGGTTTGCAAGGATGAGTACTAAATCGAGTGTAGGATTACGAGCAGCCACTGCAAGCGCTAAGGCTCCTCCAAAAGACTCTCCAAGCATATAAATTGGCTTATCACGGGACAAAGCATGTTCGATCATCACAGTTTCTTCCACTATTTTGATCAAACCTTCATGTAAAGTAGATCTTTTTTATGAAATTAAAGTTTGCTAAGTACAATGATATGATTATAAAATAAAGGCTATTTTGTGAACATAAAAGGATATGCAAGAGAAGATGATGATTACCATCCAATGATGTTCGATCCCAAGCAGGGGTATGCAAGCATTGCACATGAAAAACTCTACCATTCAAGTTGACAAAATATCGTTATGCACGCCTGTATCATATTATATCATATTATATTATAGTAGAAAGCAGATGTAGATCTTGTGAAACTCACTTTCCTAGAGCTTTTTCATGTACAACTAGACCTGCTCCGGTTCCATCCATTCCTACACAAATAATCATATTGGATCATGATATAGCAAAAGTTCATTTAGAACATATCTGTTATAACCGAACACCAATTACCAGGTATATACAATAGAACAGGCGAATCTTTTACAGGTTTGCCACACGCGACAGGGCAAAACCACCTAGGCGGCCCTCCGTCACTTTTGATCATACTCATGGCTATATCAATGTAATCCTTCAAGCTTTGAGTCCCATAACCATCATCCCACAAGGGCTCCAACAACCCTTTATGACCATTTTGCGCGTTAAGTTTTCCACCATCAGTATAAGAAGCCGCACAAGTATCCTTCTTGCTGACAAATGCACCTTCACTGATTCTAACTGATTCTAGAGGAGGTACTTTCACCGGATCCCCATCACCTAAACTCTTAACAAGAACATGTGATCGCAGCCTCTGGTTTTCGTTCACAGTCAAAAGGGACGATGATAGAACACCAGAATGGCTCACAAGTAACGCCATTGTGGAATACTTTAGCTAACAGATCACACCAAGAACTAAAAATCAAGACTCTTCTTTATGATTCAAAGAGCTCTAGGTATGTCAAGAATTTCAAACTTACTAACAAAATGCATAAAGATATGGGTACAAGTTACGTATTCAACTGATGTTGGAAACAAAATGAAATGTGGTTTTCATGTATCATTCAACATGAATGACTGAGATATACTATCACATATGCAGGCAGGAAAAAAGTAGTCATAAGAACCCAACACTGGAAACATCATACATGAATGTTTATACGCGTCTTTTGTTCATATGCTCGAGTATTTTAGCGTATATAAAATACAAAAAAACTGCAAAAATTTTCTAATTTATGCTGCTTAATAACCAGTAAGATATAAATACAAGGTTTGCTAATATGTTTTTAAAGTTTTGTATAGAAAGAGAAAGATGAGAGAATTCAATATTGTGACCCCTATAATTCCCACATCGAGGGAGTGTACAAAGGGAGCAGGGACTGTAGTGTATAATATGATGGGTTGGGGTGATTGTTAAATTATCTTTGCGCTTGGGGCAATGACGCAGCTAATGAGGTAATAACCGAGGCGCGTCAATTGCTGGTTGAAAACTATTTCCAAACCCCCTCCTTGGCTTTGGGTCTCCTTTAGCCATCGAGAATTTTTGGAAGGACTTCTTTTATTGGGTAAAGTCCTACAATCTTTAGTTGTTAAATCTTTTATTGTTACTGAAGTTGTTGATTTGCATTACCTCAAACCAACCTCTCCCTGTCGCTGAAGAATATCATGAATAACCAATATCTATAGAACAACGGTCGTAAAATGATCATTGATTTCGACATCTTAGATAATGAATATGAATGATGTTTATTTGAAAAAGAAAACACAAGCATTGTAAAGTAATTGATGTTAATGAAACAGGTCAAATTTATTAAATTACCATTGCTGATTTATCTAGCTTCAACCTCCAATCTAGAGCGTCTGTTAGTAGTAAAAAGCGGACTAAGATGGTTACAACGTGAAAACCCATAAATACCAAATTCCCACCTATAAAAAACGTCATATTTGAAACAAGAAAATATCAAAACCTCAAAACCTACCAATACACCGTATGTATTAATTTAATGTGTAGTGTGATAGTATTAAGATGTGTAGAAATGTATCCCTTTTTATATGGTTATGAACATTCACATCTCATTCTCTAAACTAACCATATACATATAAATTTAAGTAACAATATTATTATTATTATTATTATTATGCATTATAACACTCCATCTCAATTCTTAAAATATGAGTAAATCATATGAACTCACTTTTCATTCCGTATATTTAACGGAATATTTAACGGAGTGGATAAAAAAATAAATATAACTTATTAGAGTTAAATATAATACAATGAATTGGACAATAATTTAAGAAAATAAACTAATTTTACGGATTTAATGGTCTTTTAGCTACGTTAAGAATAAAAATAGAATTTAAACGTTTTAAGATTATAAGTTTCATCATGAATCATGATGTTTGATTTATCCTTGTGCCATTTACCTATACATCATAGGCCCATTTAGTGGGTGTTTAGGAGTGCTTTTTTTACTGACTTTTAACTTATTAACTTTTGAAAAGTTAAAAAGTCATTTTATAGTGTTTGGGAATATTATGATTGTGAGGGAAATAAGTTAATAAGTCACTCTGTACTAACTTATTAACTTATTGAAAAAATCAATAAGTCAAAAAGTTGTTTTTAAAAACAATCCCAAACACCCCATTAGTGTTTGAAAGAGTCCAAATATCGCATATTTTTCACAGGCCTTTTGCGGCTTGTTGACTTGATCATCACTAACGCACCAACCCTCTTTCACTTTAGCATCTGGTAGATGCTGATTGATCGACTTTTACACAATCGTCATTAATTCTCAATTTCCCCTAATCTTTTTGTACCCTTTAACCCTTTTGATCTCAGTCTATCCTCATCCTGATTCCTAGATGATTAACCCTAATTTCTTCATGATTCATTAGCTTAATTTTGTTGGTTTTGAGATACCTGCATTGAATACCAACAAACATTCAATCATTCATCAATAGCCCATAACCAATTAGGTAAAAAAATATTCATTTTTTTTTTTTTTCTTTGTTTGCAACCACTTTTTATGGTGGTTTTGAGTGGGCGTTTGGTAAGATTATTGTTGGGTTTGTTGTATATTTATTATTTAATAGCTGTTATGGTTTGACCGTAGTTTTTCAACCTTTGCTTAATTCTTTATTCGTTCTTTAACCCATAAATGTTGACTTTTTGTTGGTATTTTAGATCGGGTTCTTTGAGGGTCTTGAAATAGTGGTTACTTTCTCCCTCTGTATTGGGTTCATCTACTATTCTGCAAAGGTATGATTCAATTACTGAAATTTGTTTTGTTTGATCAATGGTTTGGTTGCTTGATCTAAACTGAAGTCAACTGTAAATTGATCGCTGAATTTGTGTGTTGGTTTTCATGACAATGTGAATGAAATGATGGAGTTTATGTGTAATATGTGATTGCAATTGTTGTTATGAAGTTGTCCGAATATTGTATTACTTCTGTCTCAAAAGAATACTCCACTTTTGGTTGTAACGCGTCAATTTGTGACTATCATATTCCAAATTAGTCTGTTAATATTCTGTTCTGCAACTCCAGAATGGTGGTGGTTGAACAAAGTTTTAATCTTTAACGTAGCTATATTGTTTCTTGCTGAAGGTTGAATGATTTTTATCAGTTTTAACGTTTAAAGTGTGGCTCGTTGAATAAAGATCAAATTTGGACATGTGTTATGGTTTTAAGATGATTCTTTAAAATGTGTATTGTTTTATAAGATGTCTCTCATCATTTTTCGAACATCTTAACAAATTAAAGTGTAACATTAAAACTTTCGTATAGTAATTAAAAAATCATCACATGATTAACTGCAAGTACTTCCAGTAAGAAAATTTGGTGATAATTTGTACTCTTTACTTCCAGAAAAGGATTCATATACTTTGTTTACTTGGAAGTTTATAGTTTCAATGGACGATTTTACCTTGATGCGTTACAAATTAGAACTAGACCCGTGATTCAATTTGTAATCAAGGGTAATCAGGAAAATCAGATATTCAGATATCTCTTAGTGATGATTCAATACAAATCAAGCATGTTGCTTATCCAGCAAAATTGGTTATAATCCCCACTTTCTATTTTGGGCTCTTACATGAAAATTGTAATTTCTATTTTTGAAACTTTTGCTGTCAGAAAATGGCCATTTGTCTTTATTCGTGTTACAAATTATTGAAGCTAATTTGTTTGGCCTACAACAATCATGTATGTTTTCATTGATGGTTATTGAAAGGTATTTTAGACATCTGATCAATAGTCGAATACCTAAACTACATGTTAATGTTTGTACATATAAAGATGGATTTTTTATATAAAATCATATCCTGATAATCAATTAATGAGTATCATATAATGTTTTTCATTTTCTTATTTTGTTTCCCTATGTACTTGCAGATGGCAGAAGTAGCAAAGGACTTAACTGCAGGAACAATAGGAGGGGCTGCACAGTTGATTGTTGGACACCCTTTTGATACTATCAAGGTCAAACTCCAAAGTCAACCGGTCCCGCCACCAGGTCAACTCCCTAGATATTCTGGTGCAATAGATGCCGTTAAACAAACACTAGCGTCAGAAGGTCCAAGGGGTCTATACAAAGGCATGGGGGCCCCTCTTGCCACTGTGGCAGCTCTAAATGCTGTTCTGTTCACAGTTAGGGGTCAAATGGAGGCCCTTTTGAGGTCTGAACCTGGTGCACCCTTAACCGTGAACCAGCAGGTGGTTGCTGGAGCCGGTGCTGGTGTTGCTGTCGCTGTTTTGGCGACCCCAACTGAGTTAATCAAGTGCAGGTCAATCCTTTTTCTCATAAGTACTTCCTTTTAGTCACATTTTTTACTCTTTCCTCAGTCAAACATACTAATTTTCAGCTTTTGAATATAAGAAAGGATGCTACCAATAGAACAGATAATCGATTAGCATTGTTTTTTATACTTAAAATAACATAATCACTTTCAGAAAGCAAATCCACAATCCTTTAGTTGTTTTGAAATGTAGATTGCAGGCTCAAAGCACACTAGCTGGTGCAGTAGCCGGCGGTCCAGGGGGAGTAGTAACCGCTACAGTTAAGTATGGTGGTCCAATGGATGTGGCTAAGCAAGTCTTGAGGTCGGAAGGAGGTGTTCGAGGCCTGTTTAAAGGACTAGTTCCCACAATGGCCCGTGAAGTCCCTGGGAATGCAGCCATGTTTGGTGTTTACGAGGCCCTGAAGCAGTATTTTGCTGGTGGGACCGATACTTCTGGTCTAGACCGTGGTTCATTGATCATAGCCGGTGGTTTAGCTGGAGGTGCATTCTGGGCTTCTGTTTACCCTACTGATGTTATCAAGAGCGCGATCCAGATTGATGATTATAGGAATCCTAAGTATTCAGGTTCGATTGATGCTTTTAAAAAATTCTTAAAGCTGAGGGGGTGGGAGGCTTATATAAAGGTTTTGGGCCCGCGATGGGAAGAAGTGTCCCAGCTAATGCTGCTTGCTTTTTAGCTTATGAGCTCGTGAGGTCGAGCTTGGGTTGATCTTGAAGGGTGGTTCTTATACTTATACAAAGACTTGATATTTTGAATTCATGATATCTCATTGCAAAAGAGTAGATTCATTAGTTGCTTCAAGGTTGTCTTTTCACCTTTTATGTTACAAATAAACAAACAAACAAACAAACATACCCAGTGTCTCCCGCTGAGGAGCAGGGTCTGGGAGGGGTATGTGGTGGCAAGTCATTCCTCTATCTAGAAAGATAGAGAGACCGCTTCCGAAGAGACCCCCGACTCGTTAACACAGGCAATAACAATAACAATCATAATACAACGCATATACCAAGCATATAACAAAGCATAACAAAGGCAATAATCATCATAATACGAAGCATATAACACAATGATATATATCACAAGAAGAATTAGATAATGCGCATGTACCACCCAAAAAGGATAAATGAGGAAAACTCCACCTAACTTGTGGGATACGGCCATATGTCACCGTATACCCTTCCCACCCACAACACCCACTAAAAGTCCTTAATTTTAATTCTACGCCTCCACTCACTTCTATCCTCGATCATGTTCTCAGAGAGATGCAGGTCCATCATATCTCTCCTAATAACCTCGTCCCACGTCAACCTAGGTCTACCTCTGCTCCTCCTACCCTCTAAGCTGATATTCTCTACTGCTCGGACTGGTGCTGCCATCGTTCTCCTCTTCACGTGCCCAAACCATCTTAGTCTTCCCTCTCTTATTTTTTCTGTGATACACGCCACCTCTAGCCTCTGACGAAAGACGTCGTTTCTTATCCGATCCAATCTTGTGTGTCCACACATCCACCTCAGCATTCGCATTTCTGCGACCTCTATTTGTCTCTCGTGCGATTTCTTTTATGTTACAAATAGAATCTTGAAATAATTTGGGATTTGTTTTTATGTGGATTTTGCTTAGTTTTCTTTGTTTTAATTTGGTACTGGTTTTGTCTCCTTAAAGTTGAAATCAACATGTAAGGCGTGTCCAAGTTAGGGTTGCTTCACGAGCTGAGCCAAGTCGGCTTCAAGCTCACATTAGGGATTGACATAACGAATTACTTTGGCTCTACTCCAAATTTTTTACGGCCTTACGATTTAAACTTGAACTTAGCTCGGATAAGTTGAGCCGGCTGCATTTCTTAAAAATTTTGATGGCTTTGTATATATTACACTTAATATAAACTAGCCACCATCGGGGCTTGGCTTCATGATCTACCTGAAGTTGTTGTGTTGCATCACAACCATCATCTTCATCTCCTGTGAAGACTCCTACTCGCGGCCATGGATCGATTAAAGTTGGTGAAAACCAAAACCATCACCTCACTTTGTGGGTCTATAGTGGACTTTTTGTGCGCAGACCAGTTGCAACTGCGGCCAAATGCCAGTCTTTGGCTTCGCCTCTCTAGACAGCGCAAATCGCCACGGTGGTCTTCGTCTTCATCGTGGCATCAATTCCCAATCACGTCATGTAATCGCCCTCGTCTTCTTCCTTCTAGCACTCTCTTGCATTCTCTCTCCCCCTCTAAATTTCTCTACTTTTTAGAAGGTTGCAAATGTCTTTACAGTTGTTCCCTCTTGTACCGGGTGTTTTAACCGTTGTTCTAGATGCTATTCATTTGCTTGCATTTAATTATAGAGTAATATGTAATAAAAAAAAGTTGAGTTTTTCTTGCATGAACATTAATAACTTAATAAAAGGTCGTGATGAAGCCAACAACGTTCAATGAGGATTACTTGCAAGATTGTGCGAGTACAAGACAAGTTTTTAAAAAGGGATATGTAACCAAGTAAACTTTGTAAATTTCTTAATAAAGATAAGAATTACATATACTCAATGAAATTATAATCTGAATTTCATTCGTAATAAAAAATTATCAAAATTAGACTATGATCCAAAGGGAAAGCATGTTTGGAGGTAATGATTTTTTGTTTCAAGTAGGCTTGTTTCGCATCACTCCAACCAAAAATAGAGGTGTAAACGTGTTCTTTTACGCTTGTTCATTTCCTAAATGGATGAACATGACCGTAAACTTTTATTCGTTTTACTAAACGAACAAACACAGACATCTTCCCCACTCATGTACCGTTCGTGAGCTTTTATGTGCATTGGTTCATATAAGTTTGTTTATATTCATTCCTTTACATGCGTTTTTATCCATTTATCACGTGTACACTTGTTTAAGTATTCATTCAAATTTATCTATATAATCAGTTCTATGATTAGCCTGTTTTTAGTAACAATTAACTTTAACTTGCAGTTCAGTAAACAAGCCTCGTTCTTGTTTGTTTACATGCCCAGTAAAGAACTTTTACCCACTTCCACTCAAATATACACACAACAATCGAATCAATTTCAACCTGTTGTTGTTTAGACAAGATCTGTCACATAAAGAAACATTTATATGACATAAAATGCACCGATCTGTCACATAAAGAAACATTATATGCATATCCTGCAAAACATCTACAGACTGAAAAGAAATTCTATGAGCTACAATTCAACTAATACAGATACAAAACCTCCAAGCAGACGACTAAGCCCAATGTTGATTCACCCAAATTTTCGGGTGAACCACCTAATGTAAAACTTGTTCAAAAAATATAACAGATGATCACTATTGCCAACTATATATTCTAAACAAACATTCAGAGTCTATAAACACTAATGAACACAAAAAACAAAAACTATCAAAAGAAGAGACTATGTTACAGCCAATTTACCTTGCTGCCAAGATGCATTCATACAAAAGTTAACATATTTCCGCTGTTATCCATCTACTCCCTCCATCTTGGACTTAACATCGAGAAAAACCCTGGAGACGGGAACCCCATGCCAGGAGAAGGTGGAGGTTGCGGTCCAGAACCAAATGCTCCTGGTTGAGTCAAGGGCGAAAACGAAAAGTTTGGTGTTAATGGTGGCGGAAGCTGATATCCAGGAGAGAGTGGCGGGTATGGTGATCGAGGTGATAACAGGTTTAAGTAACCAGATGGTGATGGCAATAGAAATTGAGAAGCTGGTGATGGTGAAGGTGGCGGTGGGCCGTTCATCCTTGGTGATGGTAAAGGTGGTGGCGGGCCGTTCATTCTTGGTGATGGAAGAGGTGAAGGACCCTTCACCCAAGGAGATAGAGGCTGCGGCACGAGGGGGTAAGGAAGCAATCCAGATGATTGCTGCTGATGTTGACCTTGACTTTGAACTTGAGGATTTTGCTGGTGCTGATGCTGAGCTTGTGGAGGTCCTTGTGTCGGATCAATGATCGAATGCTGAAGGTAGCGCATATAAGCAGAGATGGGAGACTCTGCCGTGTTTGCCCACCCTGTATGATCACCAGCAGCCAGCGGTGCACCCACACCCGTTGGCGGCCTTTGTTGACCATGATGGGCAGGCCTAGCAAGACTACTACCATTATAAGGAACCCCACCAGAGGCTGCAGTGTTTGGCGGGCGGGTAGGGGGCATATGTTCTTGTGGTGGACCATGGTGAATGGGCATCTGGGGTCGGGCTACATTCAATGGGGTCAATGGCGATGGTCTGCTTCGTTGCAGCCGCATGCTAGGTGGCTTAGGAGCGTTTTGCTGAGGTCTAGGAAGCGGTTCTTGCGAATGGCGTGACGGTGAACCAGTAAGCTGTTGAACAATGCTTTGAAAATCATTCTTGTTGATATTGTAAACCTGAGGTTGAGGAGGTTGTCTTGCTGGATTGGTGAAATTGGGTTGATGCACAGGACTCTTTCTAATATTTTTCCCAATTTTGTTCACACCCAAATAATCATTACTCCTGTTTCTTGAATAATCAGAATTATCCATTTTTGACCTAAAAATCCAACCTTTTCCCCAAATTAACAAAAACCTTAAACCCCAACAATCTCAATACATTCCAATTCGACACATAACACGCAAATCTTCACCTTAATCAAACAGACAACAATCAATCAAACCCTAGAACAGTTAGCAAACTAGAAAACGAACACACCTGCGGATCAAATCGGGTTCAATCCCCGAAGAAATTACGGCAAACAGACACGAAATACTTCGTTTGATCTCTCTTTGTGGGCAAGATTAGGGTTCCACAGGCACTTTTACTGCAGCTGGGTGAGGGAGTTTAGAGATGATTGTGACTTGACATAAGAAGTGGGAAGAAAATTGCGTAAGGTTTGAATGTTTCTTCGATTGTTGTAGTGTGAAGGCCTCACGGCCGTAAGGTTTTCGAAACTTAATTTTCACAACTACATTTACTCACGGGCCGTGAAATAACAAACGGCCCGTAAATGTTATCTCCCACGGCACGTTAACAAGTGCCATAACGGCCCGTGAGTTCTCTCACGGGCCGTAGTAGTCCTTCTGAGAATTTACTTTCCTCGATTTGCGTGCATTTTTAAATTTTATAATTATGTGACGCGACGTATTATTCCTTGATTCGATTTAAGATTCTATATAAACCGTTATATATATTACTTGTTATATACGGTTAGTGAGAAACGAAACAGTTAAAATGTCTTCTCGTGGAGGTAATAGAAGACGTCAAAATGAGTCCCCTTCAAACTCACGAGATATTGTGGAAAGTATTCCTGATCCAATAGATTACCATAATTGGCAGAACGGGAGGAACTGGTCTCAGAATGTTATTCACTTTATACGTAACGGTGATTCCCAAACATGTAGAGTGTATTACATGGGTCATTCCGATATTCAGTTACAATTTTGGCGTGAATTACTCGGAAACGTGTCTTTAGGTACAGAGGTATGATTTAAAGTTTTTTTTGTATATTTTATTTTATTTTAAAATTCTAACAATTAAAAAAGTTTTTATTTTATAGCATGTTCGGGCGTGGACAAATACACTCACAGTATGGAGATACGAAGAAATACATAGAACAGAAGAGTTGCCGGGTAGTGATCGTTGGACGATTCTCCCATTTGAGTGGTTTAACTTAATATACTCGGGGTCCGTTAATGATAACGAATACGGCGACGGGAGTGACTGTCTATATCCCGCGTTATGGGAAGTTGATACGGTAATACTGTTTTCATGATTTACAATAAAAATCATGAATTTATAACCGTGAATAAAATTGTTTTGTAGGTTTACGTACCAATGACTGATGACGAAGAAAATTGGTATCTTTTTAAGATTTCTATGGACTCACTATAAGTTCGTATATATTCTCCATACGAATGCCGACCAAATACGTGTGATGATTCATGGTGCATTCATCGTAATGCCCGAACGATTTTCGTATAATTCGAATCGTACTTTTACATTTTCTGTCACGTATACAATATTGGCAGCACTCCGGACAAGAACAAATCGAAGAACTGGTGGTATCTGGTGAAACCGTTTGGCCTCCTAACGCCGGTCATATTGGTCGAGATTCGGGAGTTGTAATTTGTATGTTATTGCGTAGGTTGGTTCAAAATAGATCTTTAGAGTGGCAAGAGGTTAACTTACAGGATGCTTGCTTTAGATTCCGAAGATTTATGGCAGACGAACTGTATTCTAGACGTGTAATATAGAACAGTAATTAAATATTTTATTAAAACATAAACGTTTATTAGTACACTTTATTAAAAACAATAAACCGTTATTATCACACAAAAATAAAACACATAAATTTTAATCTTCTTGATCTTTATAAAAGATCCAAGCCGCAAAATGGTTAAAAGAAATTCCAAAATTCTCCCGATATCTTTCTTGAGTTCTTGTCATAATATCCGTATCATTCCATAACGTATTTCGATTGTTTTAAACGTCTTTGTAGAGCTGGTGAAATGTCGTGACCTTCCTTCTCAAGTCAAACCACTTGTTGCTAAGTTCACGAGTGGTGCAATATTCTTCACGTTCGAGAATTTGATGAAAACGAGTTGAAACCCGGTTCCAAAATATTGAATTTGGTGGGATAGTCCTTGAATTTTTGATACAAGATCTTACTAAAGTCACCTCCTCTTCATCCGTCCATGGATTTTGATCACTTGTAGCACTCATGGTTTGGATATTGAGTAAATTTGTGTGAATTGGTTGTGTGAAGCGGCTAAATTTATAGACTTAAAAAAACTAATGAAACGGCCCGTGAGGGCCTTTACGGGCCGTTTTAGTTTTACCAAACGGGCCGTGAAGTCTAGACGGTTGATTTTTAAAAATTACAAACCTCACGGGCTGTGAGACAACTCACGGGCTGTGAGACAACTCACGGCCCGTTTTGTAAATAGGTAACGGGCCGTGTGGCACTTCACGGGCCGTGAGGCCTGGTGATATATACGACCTCACGGCCCATTTGTTCATTTACACCCCCTAAAACACACATACGATTTACTCACGACCTATTTGTTCACGATTCATAATTATGCCTATTATTTGATTGTTTTGCAGATGGATAGCCCGATTGTTTGCGGCTCGTACATCACCGTCATTGCCTCGCGCTTAGGGTTGTTTACGGACGCCCTAATTGCGAGGCAGACGACGGACACGCCGCCTCGGATTTTGGGTCGACAGACCGTCATAGCCATGGGGATTGCCGCCAAATTTGGCGACGACCTCCGATGGTCCACTGATGGTGGTCGGACCATCTGGCAGCCGGTGGCGGACGTTGGTGAGGAGGAGGAGCAGCCGGCACCGCAGCAGCAGCCGCAGCCCCAGCCACACGCCAGAGCACCCGTCCCACCGCCAGTACCGCCTGTTCCCAGGACCATCATTCGGCAGATTCCGCCGATGGGGGAGTTTATGGCGGAGGCACTACATTTGTTGCGCCAGTCCCAGGCCTTGCTAGTATGGACGGCGGATGCGTGCAGCATTTTGGCTGCTAGCCAGGGTATCGACCTCCCCCCTCGGCCGGAGTTGCCTCCGTTTGTCAGACGACCTGCGGGTGATAACGAGGAGGCTGCTGGTGGTGGTGATGCTGGTGGTGGTCATGACGCATAGATAGTAGGATTTTATTGTTTTATTTACCTTTCATGTAAAAAAATTGAAAAATTTTGTTTATATATTATGAGTTATTTTGGATGACGTTTAAATGTTTAATTATATGTTTACAATTAGTTGTGCTTGTGGAGAAAGAGGTTTGTACGAATAATATTTGAGGAGGTGACGTTTAAATGTTTAATTTTGTTTATATATTATGAGATATTTTTGCAATCGACTTCCGTATATAACCTCCCAATCATTAGCGTTTCTTTAGGTAATCCCTTTTATCAGAATCCTCAACACACACAACCTTTTGGAGAATTAAATCGGTGCTTGAACCTACTCGTCCCACAGAAAGAAATATGTAATCCTTCAGAAAATCCGACGCCAGCCTCTGCAATTATATAAACATACTTGAATCTCAGTCGGAAAAGTTGCACTGAAAAACATACTTGAATCTCAACAAATATTATGCATCTCATATCATTAACATTCCTACACACCTTTTATGCTAACCAAATGCCAGCCTCTGCAATCATATAAACAAAATTCAAAGGTTGAAGAAAAATTCGATAATGTTCTTATTGCATTTTTCTTTGGAAAACGAAAGAATTGATTACATGTTTACAATTCAACAACAATAAAGAATTGAATAAATAAAGAATTGAAAGAATTGATAAATGTGTAAACTATACTAAATCTATACGTTCAACCGGGTCTACGGGCCTTAGTTCAAGATATTTTTGAATTCGACTTCCGTATATAGCCTCCCAATCATTAGCGTTTTCTGTTTTGTACAAATGACAATATTTGCTCGGAACATGGATTGGATAGTCACCCACTAATCGAATTCTAATGAAATGGCAATCTTGAACATAAGCAATTGAAATTATATGATGTTCACTGATATCACGAGGAGATAACCAGAACGGGAAAAAAGTAGCGGAGTTGCCGATAGATATAAAAATTATAACCACTCGAAACCTGTTAGCAATAAGGATTGTAGCAGGTGGCACTGTCATCCAATTTTTGTGGGGAGCCGCACCTAAGCCGTTCCAGTTTAATGATTCCCTTATTTCGTTTATATCAGGAAACATCGCAGCGTACCTATGTCTGTTTTCATCCAACTCAGATATAAGTTCCGAACGTATAAAACGTCAGTGATTTTCACCATATCCCAGTGCGAGTGCTATAACACGAAAACCACAATTGTCGTCCGCTAAAACATCATCCGCACCTGAAATATACGGGAAAAAGAATGATAGAATCCAACGGTTAAACCGGAAAAAATTGTTTTTATCTTCGTCGCCCGGGATATATGAAAACTTGGAACTCTGTTGAGATAAATCCATCTTTGGCTCTTGATTTCGAAGACATGGATTGACTGCGCTGCAAAGACCATTGTTTTGACTTCACCACCGAACTTGAATATGTTGGCGGACCTTCAAAATTTTCTCTCGGTTGAACATATGAACTATGTCTGGGGGGTCTAATATTGTTTTTTTGCTTATCTTTTTTTGGACGACCTCGTGTATGTGTTTGGACTTTAGGAGGTTTTTATCAGTTTTTGAAGGATTAATGAAAGATTTGAAAATATTAATCAAAGATCTTTTCATATTTTCGGGTTGGACAAGTAAATGTTTTGACACCATCTCCATCTCTTTATGTACATCTAGTTGAACATCCCGTACAATATACGCGGGTGAAAAATCTAGCTTCCTCCAAAAAACATCAATGGCATCGAGCGGGATACATTGACCTATAAAATAATATATTAAATTAAATATAATAAAAGTTTTCATGAAAAAATAAAAAACGTAAAAGAACATTCACCTGTTTGAAAGTAATTATTTAATTTACAAGCACACAGAAGACCACAGCTAGTAAAAAGATGGCAGCCACATGATTCTTTGGATATAATTAGATGATTTATCCTATTAATCTCACCAACAAACACATCCAAAGCCGCAATAGAAATGTTACCTCGCAACAATTTAAGCACTTCATGATTATACTGCACCATAAGCATGATTTTGCTTTTGGTAAAACTTTCTTTTATAGCAATTTCCTGGGTAACTAAGATATTATTAATAAAAGGAATAAATCTATCCAGGGTGCTATTGGTTGCTTTCAGGTAACTTTTCAACAACGAATGTTGGCTCTCAACTCGGTTCGTTGTGTGCTGACCGAAGTTGTAACTTTTATTTATCCACGCCGACACAAATCTCTCTTTGTAGGGGTTCAACCAGTTATTTTTGAGGTACATCAGCACTCCTATTTAAAAAAAATGTACTTATTTTTAAGTAAATATACATATATTTTTAAGAATAACACTAGAAAACTTACTTGAATGTTTGGACACCAATCTGCGATAAAGCCGGTCGTAATTATAAGCGTATATGTCCGTCGTTGCAGAGTTAATAAGTACCGACCACACATGCTCAAAAGCATCCCACTCTTCATTTGAAAAACTCGCCTTGCAATGTTTAGCAATATTTTCCGAAATATGCCATCTGCAAAGTAATCGAAAAAGCACTCGGAAAAACTTCTTCTGACGCATTCATCAGAGCGAGGTCTCGGTCGGTTAGTATAACACGGGGCTCTATACACTTTTCTTCCAGCGTTGCTTTTAGTTGCTCTAACACCCATCTGAAGTTGGCTTCACGCTCATAATCAATAAATGCGTGAGCAACAGAAAAAGATTTCAGGGTGGATGTCACACCAACCATTTGAACAAATGGTATTTTATACAAGTTAGTTTTGTATGTTGTGTCAATCATCAGCACGTGTGGGTAAGCACGCCATAATGTGTGAGATGCGGGATGTATAAAAAAAACCCCGTCGACGGTATTTGTCGGTTCATCTATGTGAGGGGTGTAAATATATTGATATTGTTGTAGTATAGAAAAAAAAACCTGCATTGGGGTTTCACCAATTCTGGTGGACTTTTGATTTTTGCCCGAGCGTTATATATGGTTCGTAACACAGACACGTTATTGGGATTTTGTTCCCTCAACGTGCCTAGAATGTTTCGAGGGTCAATATTTTGCTCGGTCAGATTCTTTACAGTAGAAAGCTCATTTTCGGTGAGCCTCATTGCGTATGCATGTCCTTCCAGGTGTTCAGCAGGTTCATAGTTATGAGTATCATCCACAACAACTATAATCCACCCATCTCTCTTCATCTGATACTTACCCTGCAATTTAAATTGACAGTTTGTTTTTTTCGTGCCACTTTTTCTTAGAGTGGATGCTCCCTTATATACACCACCCCGATCACATTTCAACCAAATTTTAACCACCACACCGTTCGAATTTCTTTTTGAACGTTTGGTGACAATAACAAACCCATTTTCTCGTCCCACGTTAGTTGCCCAATCAACTAATTCTTCACGAGATGAGAAAACCTAATCAGTTTAATATTTTTAGTTAGTTATTACTAAATGAAAGTAAAATGAAAGTAAACTTAAATATGATATATCTTATAACCTGATTCGTGTCGTATAAACCTCTTTTACCGGAACCAGAACCGTCATTATCACCGCTGCTATTGCCACCGTTATCACCCCCGTCATCGCCGCCGTCATTCCCGCCGTAATTGGACGCGAACTGTCCTAAATAGTTTTAAGCAGCCTCATCGTAATAACCGTAACCCTCCTCAGGGTAATAGTTAGATTCCGAACCGAATAAATAGTTGCTATCCCAGAAAGACATCGTAACGTTAAATATTAACGTTTATATAGTAGTTGAAATGGAATATTGCGTTTATATAGTAGTTGAAATGAAATGAATTTATATCGTATAAATTTGAATTATGAAATAAATTTATAAACTAACGTTTATATAGTAGTTGAAATGGAATATTGCATCTCGTCACATAATTAACACGAATATCGAGGAATATTACGTCATATCAAATAATGTAATAAATACAAAATTACACGACTATCGAGGAATATTACGTCATATCAAATAACGTAATAAATATAAAATTACACGAAAAACGAGGAATAATATATCTCGTCAAATTATTAAAGGTGAAAGTAGGACCCGTAATGAAGTTCACGGCCCGTAAGTGTAATGCCAAACGGGCCGTGAAGCGCTTCACGGGCCGTGAAAATATGACCGTGAACATCTTCACGGGCCGTTAAGTTTTTGAATGACTGATTTGACGACCTGACAGTCAATACGGCCCGTGAAGGGCCTTACGGCCCGTAAGCAGGGCGTCTGAATATCCATCGGGCGTCTCTTTAGTAGGCCCCAAACAATAATCATAGGGTGTGTTACACGGGTTGAATAAATAAAAAATTAATATAATAAAATTTATTAATTATAAAATAATATTTTAAGATATAATATCACTAAAATTATGTATTAGAAATGACTGTAAGTTATAAAATAGTGATATCAACTTTTTAAAACTTTATTTTTTTAAAAAAAATAAAGGTTTGTTCTAAAACAAACCGTATAAAATTGTCATTTTTAAAAATTTTCTTATTATAACTCTTAAATTTAATTATTTTTGGTTTTAAAAAAACAACTTATTAAAAATACTAAATTTAAATATTTCGTATTTTTAAAAAAAGTCTTATGCTTTAAATAAATTTATTATTTTATAAAAAAATTATTTATTTAGAAATAACATTAATAAATAGATCTCTTTATTAATTTATTAAATCAAAAAAGTGTTAAATAGTATTATTAGTAATTAAGGTAATTATTTAATAGGAGAGAGAGGCAGGAAAATTTTGGTGAGAGTGATTGTGTTGTTGACACGTGTCATCCCATATACCCTTTTATTAGAGTAGGAAGATATATGGCTGCTGGATAGTAGTTATAGTATTTTTAATCTCAGCCGTGTAAATTGATCGGTTAACCATTGATGCGACGGTTATCGGTGGTTCCCTCCCCACTTTCCTACTTAATCGGTGCCTTTGCGATATTCCCACGTTCGTTTCTTCATTTAAGTGGCAGTCTCAAATGTGTTGCAGTGCATGTTTAACACATCATATTTTCTTCCCTTCGAGTTTCTTCTCTTCTAGTTTTCTTCTCATGGCCCTTGAAATTCACGTACTTTTGATCCTGGTCGTATTTATTCGACAATTGAGGGTTTCTGTGGCAGTTACAGGCGCTCCTCCGACCTTCCCTCCCCACGTAAGTCGACGGTTACGATGGTTCTTCCTTCCTTCTTTTTCTCCCTATGTTTGCCTGTAACCTTCGTCGCTGCTTTACATACTGAATTTGATTCGCTATTTTGTAAAACCTAATCTGCCCCTCCAAATCTATTCCTTTCCTGTCGATTGAATGGAAAACAGAAAGATGAGCACTACACCATCAACTGAGCAACATCATATCGGTTTTAAAAACACCGATTCGACTGGCCTCCTATAACTCTCCCTCGTGAATCCTGATTTTTTAAAAACAATGACGGCTTCAATACCAATTAATTTTTGGGTTTTGATTTGATGCAGTAGACTTTCCAAAATGATTTCCTCAAGTTAATCAGGTTTGGTTTTCAATTTTTATTCAATTACATTTAACAGTTGTAATGGTGTGCATTGTGAGTTTATGAGTCTAGTTTTAACTCAAGTGAAAAAGGGACTTTGGAACTTTTGGTTCATTCAATAACCGCATGTGCAAAATCAATTAAGTAATAACTCCCGCTGTTTATTAGTTGGCCACATGCATACCTTTTAGTTGTCTTTAAATTACTAAGTCATAACTAAGAAATACTAACAATTAGAAAAAAGTTAACTAATGTGCATCAATTAATTATATGTTTATAAATATTAGTATCACAAGAATTGCCTTTAAGATGCATTGGATTATTTTGATTCTTGGTGTGGCATTTTATTCTCTATTTTTCTTTTAATAACGAGTCTTTATTATTACAAGCTTCAAAGAGTATAAGGTGTATGATGAGATCATTTTCAAGTGCAACTTTTCAAGGCAGTGATCAGTGAACATATAGCTATTCTTTATCATTTTTGGTAAATTTATTTGATTGTTATTATTAGTTTATATGCATAACATGATTTCTGGTAAATTTATTTGACTCTTATGATTAGTTTATATGCATAACATGGTTTGTGTTTATTTGTTGTTGATATACTACTAGGTGGAGAAAGTCAGGGACAAGGAAGAAACTGACCTGTTGATCAAAAAACTAGATGACCAATTTACATATTTGGAGAGTATTAAAATTGTTAATACTAGCAAATTTGAACCTGATCACATAAGGCTTATGTTCTAAAATAAGATAAAACAACTATAAGTTCTAAATCAGCGTGGTTATGATAAGTTTTTTGAAAATTAGATTTATTAACTGGAAGTTAATAAATTTAGTTGTAGGAAAAAGCATATGGTTATGATAAATCACTGAATAAAATGATGTTGGATATCCTTGCTTTGTCAAGCACGATAAAAACACATGATGAACATGCATCAGATGAAAACGAGCGAGGTCTGATAACTTTACATATTAAATTAATATATACGCAACATGCCTCCTAATAATGTAATTGTTTTAGTGGTTATGTATCGTAGAAAGAGAGGTAGAAAAAGATGGATGTTGCTCATCTTGACTAATGATTAAGAAGTTGAGGTCATGACACGTACTAATCAAGCATTTTGTACTTAATGCATTAAAATTAATGATTTGAAAAAATATGTAATTTTAAAGGTGGAGAGGAGGATATATGTAATTTTATCTTTCAAAGTATCATATATATAGTGTATTATATGATGATGCCTTGTGACATCCGGTGATTTTCCGTTAGCAAACTCCGTTAGTTCCGTTAAGTTTTACATACACGTGTCGTAAGCACACACTAGTTGTCGTTTGACGTTGGTGACTTAATAATAATTAATAATGTTAATTTAATAATAATCTAGTGGATTAAATGACTATTATGTTATGCTTATGTGTTTACGCGATTTAAAGACTATTCGGGAATTTTATCGCGTAACGCGGAAACGCGCGTGTTATTTCGTATGTCTTGTGTTTTTACAAAATAAAATATCTAAGGGTTACCATTAGTTTATATGTTAATATTATTAAGTTAAAAACACATTACAAATAGTTAAAAACCTAATTTTTATAAAAACAACAAAATGCAAGTTTTAGAGGGGGTAATCTTGTAAAATTGATATGGCCGAACCATGGCTGCGAAATTGGAGTTCAATAGGCTGAAATTTTGATGTTTTGGTGTTGTTCACATGTTGGTTAGGTTGTATGTATGTTGTTTAGAGTTGATTATGCAAGAAAACAACACTTTTGATTGATTGATTATGAAACTTGATTTACATGAACCCTAATTCGAAAATTTTGGGACTTTGATGGAATTGATTGTTGTTTGATGTTGTTTGGATGTTAATTAGTTAGTATGAATGCTAGGAAACATGAATCATGCAAGAAATTGGTGAATTGAGAACTTTGTTCATAGGTTACTAAAAATAGTAACTTTTGTGTATGAACTTGATAATTCAAGGATGAATTGGTGTTATTAGGGTGTTAATGATGTTGTATGAACATTGGGATTATGATATGAATGCTAGATGGTTGCTAAGAATGCTAGAAATCTTAGGTTGGATGTTGTTGTTCATATCTTGCCAAAAGTAGAAACTTTTTAAATATGAATTTATGAATTAGGTTGGTTTGATGTTGTTGATCATGCTTGGATGTTGTTATGAGCTTGAAATAGTATATTATTGATGAATTGTATGTACCTTGGGTGTTTAGTAGGTTTTGGGATGAACTTTCCCAAAAGGGAAACTTTATTTTGGATAATCGTTGAATGTTGAGAATTGGACTTATTCATGGCTTTAGGATCATGCTAGAATGATTGTTATGGATGTCAAAAGTGGTAGAATCTATTAATTTGGTGGTATGGAATGTTTACATGGTTATTGGGTGATTTATGCACTTTGATGATCATGTATGGTTTGGTATGTTGATTAGTAACTAGGACATCATGTTTGGGACAGGAAATTGACCATATTGATGTATGTGGTATGTATTGGACATATTGAATGTGTTGTGATTAGTATGGATGATTATTTGGTAGATTATCTGTTTTGACCCATATGTGCTAAATCATGATTATAGGTTATATAAGTAGGTTATGCATGATCTAACCTGTTATATGATACACTAGTTGTGTTATGAACACACTGAGTATGCTAGATAATAAGAACTTACATGACTTGTATGATATATGCTCATGTCTGTTTAAATGGTTTACAACACATAATGTCACCAACGGGTCAAACGGGTCAACTGGGTCAAACATGTTTATTCTTCTAAAACCTTGAGTCCTTGGTTATGGTGCGCTTAGGGTTTCTCATATTCACTGTTTACACAAACTCATGTACTTACGTGATCTAGGTAACCTCTGAGGGTTGACTGTTCACTTTTCTTTCAAGTAAACTCTAGTACACAATACGCGTATCAGGTGAGTTCATGCCCTACTGTTTTACTAAATCTCTTTGGGGGAGATAGCATACTGGTAATGTTACAAACGCTTTTTATATTTAAGATGTGTATGATATTAATATAGTGCTGTTTACCATGATAAAGTCCTCACACTTTCGAATTGTTAATATTGAATAGCGGGGAAACTTGGGTAGTACTATGGGTCTGACGAGCCCCACCTGTGTGACTCGAGGTCAACCGGGTGCAATTTGTCCTATGATTATTCATCACGATATGGTGAAGTCGTGACGGGAGGCAAACATAACACAGTCAGCTTCAATGTCGAAATCACTATGTATTAATATCAATTTGTTAATGGACTAGCTATCTATTACAATGCACATGCTTATTTATACACTATTGATAAACTGTTATGTTTATACGCAAACTCTTGAACTCACCAACCATTGTGTTGACTTTTAGTATGCTATTCTCAGGTCGTTAATCCGGATTGTCAGTAGGAGCACTGCACGAGTCAAGCATGCATCCTAATACTTAAACGATGATACATTTGTTTATCTTTCCATGTTGTGTTTTAAACAGTTGGTTGGCGCATGTTTTGCCATTTTATACATTTTTATATTTTGAGTCTGTGTTTATTACTATACGCTTCCGCATGATTGTTAAAGTTTGAACTCTGGTTTGGTTTATGTTAAACGTAGCATATAGAATCGTTCCAAGTAACTATTGACTGTGATCCTGGTTTGTTCACACGCCTCGCGGTAAAACTCCGCACGTGGATTTTGAGGGTGTGACATGCCTACTTGGTTAAATTAGAGATTTCAACAAAAAGTTCTAAATTGATCTTAAACCAATACCTTTTTTTGTTTAGAAGTAAAATATAAATAGTAAAAAACCATCGTTAAAGTCAAGATAAAGTTTTCATCTCCTATATCATTCCAGATGAATCATGGAATTCTTATGCGAAATATTTGTATCTTGCTAAATTTATCACACATGGATTGCAAAAATAGGAAATCAGAGAAGCTTAGGACAAAAAATAATTAAATTAGTAGGATAATCTGCCCAACCAATAATCGACTGAGCAAAACATAATAGTTGGTGTTGAAATTGTGTTTCCCGAAGTAATCATAAGACTTATGCATTAAATTATTTATAAGGGGTGGTAAGAAATCCATGCATTAAAAAGGATTTTATGCTATTTTACGTATCAAATAGAAAAAATTCATCACTAAAGTTATGAGGAACCCTTCTTCTCCTAGATCGTTGTTGATGATTCATGATATCTTGCGTCCTAATTTCTTTATCATGATAATCACTGCTCCTAATTGAACATATCATATGTCTATCAAAAACTTAGAAAATTATGAAGCATCGGTCAATAAAGATCATGATATTCTACGTCCTAATTTCCTTAAGTCGTTCTTCATTACGTATGTCATTAATCATAACCCTGAGGCATGAAAATATTTGTGGGTGGTGATAAGAAATCCATGGGTTTATTTGGATGTGTGCTTTTCAATCTAATATTAATCTTCAGATCATATGACTTATCCTCAAATATAAAAGATTTTTTATGTGTGCTTAATTGTCTTTATAGTAACACGTTAATAGTGTTATTGTTTATAATTTAAGAAGAGATAGTTATTACATTACGACATGAAACCTCCCGGCCACCGGACGAGTATAAAACTAGTTAATTGAAGTAGTTGGAATGTTGGAGTAGGTTATAGGGGCAATCGCTATTGGCCGACTTTGAGCTTTTTGTCTGCGTGTGACTGCGCATATCACTAAAGTTTTTTTTTCTTTTCTTTCTTTATTTTAAATAGATTTTGATATTATTATTGTTAATCACTTGTATATGTAATTTATAGGATTTTAAACCGTGATTTGTTAAGATTTGTTTTGTATGTGGTAATATATAAAAAAGAAAGAAAGAACGGGAGAATGAAATGTATCATTAACATTCTCTTGTATCCTTTTTTTATATTATTTTATAGGTATGAAAAACAAATGAATATAATACTATGGCGGTGGTTGTTGTGGTGGTGTTGGTGATAGTGCTGATGCTGTTTGGTGGTGGCGGTGGTTGTTGTGGAATTGTGGTGGTGGTTGGTAGTTACGGTGGTGATGGGAGTGGTGGTTGTTATTGTTGTTTTGGGGTGATGGTGGCCGGAAGAAATGATTGGATATGAAATGGAACGAGGAAAAAAACAAAGGGGTTGAGGAATGCTTTTAGAGTGTTTTGAGAGAATGATATTTCTTGCATAACTGGTAATTCGATTTTATTACTCAAACAAAACAACTCTAGTTGTATTCTCTCATAATGATTTATTCAATTCTACGTGTCATTCATGTATACGAAACATCACCTTAAATGATAAGAATACGCATTACTATTAAGATGTCTTCTTAGATACAAGACTATAAATAGTTAGCACATTGAGCATTCATAATTAGGAAAACTACTTAAAAACACCTAAAAATGTGAACCAATGTGCGACGTAGAAAAACAATTATTTTTCATAAAACATAAAATCCACCTCAATAAAAAGATTAAAAAAACATGTCACAACATTACCATCTTTTACTTTCAAAACACATATTTAATACATACAAAAAGTAATTGAGTCCCGTCATACTTTTGTTTTTTCATGTTCTTGCATAAAACACTTTTTATGTGAGTTTAAATAATAAAATCGTGACTCTCACGAGTTTAATAAAAACACCGTAAAATAAGTACGAACCCAGCTTGTTCATTACATCAATTTTAAAAGTTATGTTTTAAAATCAACGTAAATTGGAAGCTTACCTCAAACCAAGCTTTCGTAAATTCAAATCACTTGCACCCTATGTTGGTTTAAATTAAAATATTAAATACACAAGTTAACGCTATGCAATTTGAGACATAGAATACAATAACCTAGAAGGCACGTTTCTTTAAACAATTAATTATCATAAACATCGGGTATTACTGATTACTATAACTTCGACTTGAGTTTTTTTTAATTTAACTCAAGTCTAGCTTCTAATAAGTCAACATTAAATGAATCAACTTAGTTACACCCTAACTTAGTTAGTAATGAATACACAAGCTAGTGCTATGCGATTTGAGACGTGGACAATATATCATGGAACATACTTTTATAAGACAAATTTGTACAAAGACTAATCTATAATGTAGTTTAAACTTATTTTAATCACCATGAACCGTACAAGCACGTCCTCTGCCACCCCCCCTTGCGCTCATGGCTCTATACCCCAACCCAGCTTGCTCTGGCCCCGGGTCCTTCCTTTCTATTTCTCGGCAAGTGGACTATATGAGCATGTAGTATATGGTTTTGACTAATAGAAAGCATCTCTTTTTTATCCATCCTAACCGAACCTGTAAATAAAATAGAAATAGAAAGTTTTAATTGTCGGTAGAATTGCGTTGTAGACACGTTTATCTGAAGAGGATGCTTTGTCGTCCAGCTTCTCTAAATGATGGCCCATCCTCGTAATCCCAAAAAAGAAAGAAAACATAATCACCTTTTGGAACAAAATATTTGTTATAAAACAAGATGTTTTCAAACAAAAGCTTATAGGTAATTTGTAACAACCCGAGCATTTGGTTCATATGAACTCCATTTCATATATTGTCAAACGAGTAAGTAATGAATAAATTGTCTATTTAAAGTTTGAAGTTTTTAGATGAAATCTTTATGTTACAAGAGACCGTTTAAATATAATAATATATTATATTTGAACCTGCTCCATTTTTTACGAAACTTAGGTTGACTCGTAGAGAAAAATAAGCTCGTCACAACGACATATTTGAAATTTCATAATACGCTATATATTAAAAGTTATAAGAGAAAAACGAGTTAATCAACTGAATTAATTATAACAATATAATAATATATAATAAAATAATAATATAAAACTTTTCATTTGCAATTCAATTGCAATCCAGGCGTATCAAACTTTCAGCATCCCACATCGCCTCTCAAACTATTCCACCTACTTTCAACTCCTTTATAAATAAAAGCCTTAAGGTTGAATTTAGAACATAAGTTTTTTTGGAAACGCTCTAATATAAAGAGAATCCCGAGTTCTCAATACCCCGTTGGGTGTTGCTAGTAGTCGTTTGGTACTCGAGTAGGAGCGCGACTAGGAGCGCGAGTAGGGGAGACTCTACATCAAATTGCCGTAGATAGTTTTCAGGTACGCTCTTGTTTAAGTTTATGTTTAATTATTATTATATTCGTTATTATTATTATTATTATTATCATTATAGGTATTAGTATTAATATAGTTATTATTAATATTATTATCATCGTTATAGTTATTATTATTATAGTTGTTATTTTTATAGTTAGTATTATTATTATTTGTTATTTTTAGTGTTGTAGTTGTTATTATTATTATTATTAGACTTTAGGTTATCATTAGGGAAGGTATTGGGTAACCCCGAGGGTTGGCTCGGGTATGATGGAAACGCCCGAGTTATGCCAACTAGTAAGGGTTGTACCAAAGGGTTGGCATAGGATAAAAGAAAGTGCCCAAATAAAACCAACAAATAGAAAAAGATAACGAATCATCCCTAAAGTTGTTACTACCTAGAATATAGCTTAAGTAATGTTATTTTGCTTATAGGATAATACCTGATAGCAGTGAACCTGAGCAGACGATATCACTGACTTGATTGATTGAGGTGAGTTCCTCTGAACTATTTTATAAAACGGGATGTGATGTTCTGATAACAGGTAATAATTGTAGAATTGACTATCAATAGCATCTGTGATATGTGGCAATGCTTGATAGGATGCTTGAGGGCTGCTTGTATGATTCTGCTTTAGCCAGTGGATTTTGTATACATAGCCTGGTTATGTGAATTTATACTATGCTTACTCTGTTCCTATCTGTTTGCCATGGCTGTATCTGCTTGATGCAATAGTCAATGATAACATGTTTTGAATTTTTTTAAGAATGCCATGTTTATGAACTCACAAGCTTTATGCTGAGTCCCAAATGTTTTTATTTTTATGGACACACATCCTAGGTGCCAAGTGATTGCAGGGATTGAAGATTACGAGCTAGTTTATGAGAAAAATAAAGTTCTAGAATGTTGTTGAAGATTTGGATCTTTAGTTTAGTTAAACTGATGTAATGATATTATCTATTATAACAGATGTATTATACGCTTTTGATGTATAATTAAAGTTAGACTTCCGCTGTGTATTCTCTGATTACTATGTGTTCTGTATATCCGATGCGTAACGCTCCCCATGGTGAGCCCTGGGAGGCGGGTGTTACAAGTTGGTATCAGAGCCATAGTTTAAGTGAACTAGGTACAAAGATAGTATCTAGACTTAAACTAGGAAAGATGCTTTAAGATAATTTGATTAATTGCATAGGTATTGGGTAATGGGTTTTGGTGAACCATGGAGGATAATGGCTAGAACATTATAATTGCAATGGATAAGCAATGACACCTGGCCACTGTTATTTCTTGTCTATTAATACTATCATGTTCTGGATCATAATCCATCGTGTGAATACTAAATCCCTGCTCCCTCATGTAGGCTTTGACTATGCCAAGAGGAGGAAATACTCATGGTAGGGGTCGTGGTAGGCCTCCTGGTAGTAGAAGGCAAATCATGTCATCTACGAACGATGATCATGAAAATCTTCATCATGCTGAACATGAGTCACAGCAATTTGCTGGACCATAATTCCAAGCAGCTGTAGCTGGCATAATTAGAGATGCTTTGCCAGCTATTATAGCCGAGGTTATGAACGCCTCTGGAGGGTACGTGAGCAATGGTGGTAATGGGCAGGATGATCATATAAATAACACCAATGGTAATGGTGATGCTGCTATGGAAACTGAACCTAAGCAAGGTTGTTCCTACAAAGCATTCAAGGGATGTGAACCTCCAATATTTGATGGCAAAAGAGATGCCATGGCCACTTTTCAGTGGATCCATGAGATGGAAGCTGTTATTGAAATCAGTGGATGCACAGCCACGCAAGCTGTCATGTATGCCACTCACTCATTCAGGTCTGAGGCATTGTTTTGGTGGGACAATGTTAAGCAGGCTAAAGGACCAGGAGTTGTTGCTACTTTAACCTGGAATGAACTGAAGGAGCTGGTGATGGAAAAATTTTGTCCTGAAGTTGAAAGGGACAAAATTGAAAGAGAATTCTTATAACTACAAGCCGGAGCCATGACACATCGTCAGTACACGACCAAGTTTGATGAGATGGCTCGACTGCTTCCTGAGCATGTAACACCTGAAGCAAAGCGCATAAAAAGATACGTGCAGGGGTTACCCCCTCATATTCGACAGTTAGTTAAGATGTCTGCCCCCAAAACTTATGAGTCTGCAATTGCATTAAGTGCCATTGCATATGAAGAAGAAAGCATAATGACTGATAACAACAAAAGAAAGAAAAATGACGATGGAAACCAGATGCCAAGAAAGGACAGAAAGATCACACGAAACGAAGGGAACCGTGTCAACAAACCATGGAGGAACGATAAAAATGAATCTTGGAGAAAGTATCAAGATTCCAAATGTCTTAAATGTCCAACAGGTGATCATTCACGAAAGAACTGCCCGAAAATTAGATGCTTTAACTGTTGGGAGTGGACATTTCCGAAGTGATTGCAAGAACCCTCCACAAGCACAACCTACGGAGAATCAGAACAGGTCCAAGGGTCGAGTGTATGTGTTAAAAGAAGCTGGAGATGAAACCATAGCTGGTACGTTTCTCATTAACAACATATATGCTAGAGTTTTATTTGACACTGGTGCAAATAGAAGTTTCATTTCAACTGCCTTAGTACCTTATTTGAACTTAGTACCACAAACTCTAGAATGTGCATATATTGTAGAAACTACCAGCGGTGAGCGGGATAAGATAAGTCAAATCTTTAAGGATTGTGTTATCACCTTAGTTAACACTGAATTCTCTGTAAACTTAATGCCGACCATTTTAAGTGAATATGATGTTATTCTTGGGATGGACTGGTTGAATAAGAATTGTGCTCGGCTCGACTGTGAACATAAGACGATGACTGTACGTAAGCCAGATGGGGAAAAGCTACTAATTCATGGTAGTGATGGAAACCCTAAGACCAGTATCATATCAGCAATGAAGGCAGTGAAGTGTATTTAGAAAGGATGCATAGCCTTTCTCTTATGCATGGTAGATGCTAAAAAGGAAATACAGATAAATGAAATACCTGTAGTGTGTGAATTCCCAGACGTGTTTCCGGAAGATTTACCAGGACTTCCACCTGATCGTCAGATAGAATTTCGTATTGATTTAGTACCTGGTGCTAAACCAATCGCGAAGGCTCCTTATCGTCTAGCCCCTTCAGAGATGAAAGAACTTATGAAGCAAATTGACGAACTCTTAGATAAAAGGTTTATTAGACCAAGCTCTTCACCTTGGGGAGCGCCAGTATTGTTCGTCAAAAAGAAAGATGGTTCAATGCGTATGTGCATTGATTATCGAGAATTAAACAAGTTAACTGTTAAGAACAAGTATCCTTTACCAAGAATAGATGATTTATTTGATCAACTTCAAGGAGCCAACTACTTTTCAAAAATTGATCTACGATCAGGTTATCATCAGTTGAAAGTGCGCGAGGAAGACATTCCCAAGACCGCATTTAGGACGCGTTATGGGCATTATGAATTTTTGGTTATGTCTTTTGGACTAACCAATGCTCCTGCAGCATTCATGGATCTGATGAATAGAGTTTGCAAGCCATACTTGGATAAGTTTGTCATTGTCCTTATAGACGACATACTTATTTATTCTAAGGACCAAGATGATCACGCTAGACATCTGAAAATGGTTCTAGAAACCCTTTGACAAGAAAAGCTCTATGCAAAATTCTCTAAATGTGACTTCTGGAAAAGAAAAGTTCAATTCCTTGGTCACGTAATAAATGAGAAGGGAATACAAGTAGATCCAGCTAAGATAGAAGCTGTGATGAAATGGGAATCAACGAAGAATCCCAGTGAGATTAGGAGCTTTTTGGGATTAGCAGGATACTATAGAAGGTTTATTCAAGACTTCTCCAAGATTGCTACCCCTTTAACATCTTTGACTCGAAAGAATGTAAAGTTTGACTGGGGACCAAAGCAAGAAGAAGCTTTCAACCTTCTAAAACAAAAGCTTAGTAGTGCTCCTATACTTTCATTACCAGATGGTAATGAAGACTTTGCAATATACTGTGATGCCTCATATAATGGTTTAGGTTGTGTGTTGATGCAACGTGACAAGGTTATAGCCTATGCATCACGACAACTAAAAATTCATGAAAAGAACTATACTACGCAAGACCTTGAATTAGGTGCCATAGTGTTTGCCTTAAAGATTTGGCGACACTATTTGTATGGCACTAAGTGTGTAATCTACTCAGACCATAAGAGCTTACAACACATCTTTAATCAAAAGATGTTAAACATGAGGCAAAGAAGGTGGATGGAACTTCTCAATGACTATGATTGTGAAATCAAATACCATCCAGGAAAGGCTAACGTAGTCGCTGATGCTCTCAGTCGGAAAGAAAGAGTTAAACCGATTAGGGTAAAAGCATTAAAGATAGATGTCAAGCTTGATTGGAAAGACCAAATCAAGAATGCTCAAACTGAAGCGTTAAAAGATGAGAATTTTCAGGCTGAAAGAATGTTGGGTAACCCCGAGGGTTGGCTCGGGTATGATGGAAACGCCCGAGTTATGCCAACTAGTAAGGGTTGTACCAAAGGGTTGGCATAGGATAAAAGAAAGTGCCCAAATAAAATCAACAAATAGGAAAAGATAACGAATCATCCCTAAAGTTGTTACTACCTAGAATATAGCTTAAGTAATGTTATTTTGCTTATAGGATAATACCTGATAGAAGTGAACCTGAGCAGACGATATCACTGACTTGATTCATTGAGGTGAGTTCCTCTTAACTGTTTTCTAAAACGGGGTGTGATGTTCTGATAACTGGTAATAATTGAAGAATTGACTATCAATAGCATCTGTGATATGTGGCAATGCTTGATAGGATGCTTGAGGGCTGCTTGTATGATTCTGCTTTAGCCAGTGGATTTTGTATACATAGCCTGGTTATGTGAATTTATACTGTGCTTACTCTGTTCCTATCTGTTTGCCATGGCTGTATCTGCTTGATGTAATAGTCAATGATAACATGTTTTGAATTTTTTTTAAGAATGCCATGTTTATGAACTCACAAGCTTTATGCTGAGTCCCAAATGTTTTTATTTTTATGGACACACATCTTAGGTGCCAAGTGATTGCAGGGATTGAAGATTACGAGCTAGTTTATGAGAAAAATAAAGTTCTAGAATGTTGTTGAAGATTTGGATCTTTAGTTTAGTTAAACTGATGTAATGATATTATCTATTATAACAGATGTATTATACGCTTTTGATGTATAATTAAAGTTAGACTTCCGCTGTGTATTCTCTGATTACTATGTGTTCTGTATATCCGATGCGTAACGCTCCCCACGGTGAGCCCTGGGAGGCGGGTGTTACATAGTTAAAAACTTACAAAAAGACTTTTGGCTATACAAGATATTGGTGTGTAAATTAATATCCTTTCTTTTAAAATCAAAAGTAGAAGTTCTACAATGAACACTGATATGGTATACGAGTAATCTATAAACTCTAATAAAACAAGGTTTTTTAAGCCACACGACGTTCTCTTAAACCTCCATTTTGACACATGGCAAGCTCTTACATCACTTTTATTTTCAAATCCCGCCTAAATCTTGACCCATATTTATGTTTCACGCGGACCCTTTTAACCCGTGAGAATACCCGGCTATCTCATCCTCTTTTCTTCTTTCACAAATAAAACCCTAGATCCAAATCTGTCTTTCAGCTTCACTGGGCACGAAAACCTTCTAACCAGGTATTATCTTCCGCTAATCTTTCATTCTTCTTCCTAAACACAAATCTTTGAATCGATGATGGCTGAACTTTGATTTCCTTTTCATTATATCTAAACAGCCTTGCGAGTCTGCTTCCTCACATTGCTTCTTCATCTGGTGATTGACGATTATCAAGGTATGTGTCTACAATGGTATTACTAGGATTAGGGTTCATCGGTTTGTGTTTTATTAATTTAATTTTAATTTTCTTACATTGATTTCTACTACGGTTTAGATCTGCAACTTTGAACATGGATTTCATGGAATTGTGTATTCGTAAATGAATTAGATTAACTTTGTTTTGTGTTGATTTAGTGAGGAATTTTGTGTACCTATTTAATCTTCAAGCATTCACATTTACAGTGGTGATACAAAAACCTTAAAAGTAGTAATTTGGCTTTCTGTAAAAGTTACAGGGGTGTAGATCTGCTTGCTGCAATAAATCCTTTGATTTGCTCATGAATACCCTATTCTCCTCACTTAGTTGTGATTTGTGAACATACACAATCTTTTACAAGCCAATTTTTTTTTCTAGATTAAAGTTTCTTTTTTCTAGATTAAATATAGAAAGGAATAACCTACACAGAGGGGATTTTGACACCCAATTATCCAATCAAAAAGAACATTGTTACCAGAATCTTTAAAGAAGTGTTGATAAGTGTAGACTTGACTAAGTATTATATACCATCATGTTATGGCAGTAGCTTAACCATCCCCTCTCACATATTAAACCAAATACATGTTATATACATGCATCATACATCATATAAATGAGGATCATAGATGCCAATATTAAGTGAGTCTTTCCTTGCTAATACATCTACTGCACCAGACACAACAATTAAACACATGATTAAAAATTTTACTTAAGGTGTTGCTATGAGAATTTTCTAATAGCTATTTTCTATCCCTTAAGAACATCCATAGGATGTAAGATAGTCAGCTGATTTGAATAACCGATATTATGGTTTTTCGTATCATACTATAATAATCCCAAACATTTTATAGTTACATATGTGAGAGTACAATAAAGGTAGATTGATACACTCAGAATTATTAATAGAACTTACAGTAAGAGGCATTATTTTAGTGTCATATATTACTGCCTTCATTTGATCCTAAATCAAAATGGTGTGGTTTGCACCAGTTAAGTTACATGAAGCAATATAAGTAACTCGTCAATGAAAACAGAATTCGATAGAGTCATAATTTTACCAGGAATCCCAATCAATGATACTTTAGGACCTGCAACTCTAGGGTTCAAGATTTAATTCATATATGTCTTGATTTCCTATTTAAGTGTAGGCAAACATAATTCAAATGACATTTTACTAATAATAAAAAAAGGTTGACTTATTTTAGTCTTTGAGAAAGTCATAAATGAATATTACTTACTGGGGTCGAGCCTGGAAGTTGTTGGTATGTTGTAATGTGTTCGATTTCATCAAAGAATGTAGAAAGATCATATGTTGTTTTATTTAAATTGGATGGATGCGATGGATCCTAGGACTGACGAGTGGAAGGAGAAACTCAAGTATGAGCTTAATGCTTATATGGTAATATTCCACTTTATTAGTTTCGAATTTCACGCTTCATTGTTATAAGCATGTCGTTTTATTTTTTAACAATTCAATACATTTGAAGTATTTTCTTCAAATTCTCTTTTGCCAATTTTGTATGAATTTGTTAGTTTTCTGGTTACAATTTTAGTGTCAAAAATAAGATTTATGATCAAAGAGTTTTAGTCCATTTGTATAATAAAGTAGAAACTAATGTGTATCACCCATATATTATAAACTTTTGGTATAAAGTAACTAAATAATTCATTGTTTATTCAAGCATTGTCCTGAACATTTGAAGAACATTTGAAAAGAGGATATGATAATGGTTAAAGAGGCCACCAGTGGTAGCATCATAAGGTCCTATGGTGTCTCTAAAATGAATCCTCTTTAACCTTAAGGTTCCGTACGACAGTTGAGAACCAACACCTGCGCTATAAAGCCATGACACATTCACTGTCAACCTACATCATGTGCTTGTGCAGCCCTACTGCACAATTACGTATTTACATAAAACTCAAAATTCTTTAACCAATTCATCAAACATTCTTGCATATTTATGTTCAGTTTATATCGACAAATTTCTACATAAAATGAAAGCTCTTAAACTCACTATTCCAAACATCTTAAACTTGTGAATGAGAAATCCAAATCTTGTGCATAATTAGTTATGATTGGCAATTTAAGTAAAGTACTTGCTTACTTGCAGACTGCTTTCAATATGATGTTTTTTTACTGTTTTTCTCATAATAGGATGTTCTAAATTTTTTATGGGTTCTGTATAGAAGCATGTGCATTGTATTTAGATTCTGGTTATTTTTAAGATGCGTTTATAGTAAACCGATACGCTTGTAACAATTCATTGTAGTGTTCTGTGTAAATTACCACTTAGGATTATCTTTCATGTGTCCTAAATATGGATATTTAAATGTGGTGATGTTGATGGATGGTGTTTAGAATTTTAAAATTTCATGTTTAAGCCTATAGCTCAATATTCGACTTCAAGTCTTTAAACATTTAGAAAATTATTTACTTTTTGTATTGTTATTTAAGAAACATTGGCAGGAGGATGAGGATGGATTTAAGCATCTAATCGTTTCAAATGAGAAAATGGTCACTGTTTTTTCTTATTATCTCTCTTTGAAGTATCAGACTCTTCTAAGTTAGCAACCTCAAATTTTTTCTTTAGATATACCAATACTCTTTTATCAACTTGAACAAACTCAAAGCATTATACATCACTTCAGTTTTTTACTCTATCCTTTACTAATATTTAGTGTGGTGTAATGTATATTTGATGACTTTGATTTATTGATTTCTAGCTAAAACTTATTTGACAGGTGAGCAGCATTATTTGTTGTATCTTTATTATCTTGCCTTGTGTATTTTGTTTATTTTTCTGGCTCTCTTTCATCTCCTCATGGTTGGTACCAAACAACTTCTAAAGTCATTTTTAATTGTAAACATATTCCAGTCAAATCAAATTTTTGTTACATTTGACTCTACTATTGTTTCCCAAAACTTATTTTTACAAACTTCAAATACTTGACTTGTAGAGTAAAAGTTTATATAAGATTTACGGCAATTGCATTTCATGTCACAATTTTTGTTGACAGCGGTTCGCAAGTTGTGGGCCAGGAATCAAAATGAGTAGTTTTTAAGTAAAAGTAAAATTTCAAATGAGTTAACACTACCTCATAAATTATTTGGGCTGAATTTCAAACATCTAGAATATTTTCAAACTGAAGAAAATGTCTCATTATTGTTAAGAATCATTTCATGAAAATTTAAAAAACACAACATAAATGTATTCGCGATAAGGCATTAATGAACTCGAAGTAGTGGATCTTGTCGCTGCTTATGTTTAATTGACAAAATGGTGCTGAAACTTGAAACTAATGATGGTCCACCCCCACAAATATTACAAAGTACTACCATTTAAATGATGCACAATTATTTCTTCTTTGTCCGTGACATCTTGGAATTTTAGTGTAACAAAATTGTTTTATGATTTCTAATTTTGATTATTAATTATTTAACTGATTTAAATTTTCATATTGTACACGAGTATATATTTACTTTTATTTTATGTATCCATCTATTCTCAATAAGTACAAAGATAAAGAATTCTTTCCTGAAAGAGCGACAATCAAATAAAAAAATAGGCTGCTTATGAAATTAATGATTAATCTTTTTAGTTTTCACCGGCGATGAATCAGTATTTATTTCTATCAATGAAATTGTATTTTTATTATTACATGTCAAAAGTAATTTTTTTTACTTATGATAATTAAATTGTTTCATTGATTCCTGACACACGTGTTATTGGCTTATTGTTTTAACCAACCGTGTAATACACGGGTACTAACCTAGTTATAACATATATTAAAAAACAACTTCACTGCTACAGTGAAGTTTATTTTTAATATATTGATCATATATTTTTTAAATTGCATTTAAAACTTAAATTCTAATTAGGATTAACAACAAAGTTTTATATTTTTGCTTTTTGACCACAAAAGTTTATTTTTTGTGTTTTTAACGTCAAACATTGGTATCGGTATTTGATATTATCGGAACCCGTATCGGATACGCTTTTGTGGTTTCCGATTAGCCGACCCGACAACGAAGAAAGTCATGGTCGCGTAAGACATGGAAAAACAATCAAACTCCCATGTCTATATTTTTGCTTTTTGACCACGAAAGTTATTTTTTGTGTTTTTGGCGTCATACATTGGTATCCGTATTCGGTATTATCGGAACCAATATCATTATACACTTTTGTGGTTTATGATGAGCCGACTCGAACACAAGAAAGTTACGGTCGCATAATATAGGAAAAAAACAACGAAACTCCCGCGTGCGTAGCGCGGGAGAAAACACTAGTGTAAATTATTGTTAAAAAGAAAGGTAAATTCCAATGATTTTTATCGCAAGTGATTGAGATAAAATATCAAAGGCAATTAAAAGTTAAGTATTGGGTTTGAGTTTCAATCTAAACAAAATGATTAGGGTTGAGATAGAATTTTTTTTCAGTTATGAGTTTTTTTCTAAAAAAGTTGAAGATGCGGTCTCGCCAAAAAACAACAAATGAGTCTGATCAAGCTAATATCGGAAGATAAATAAAAACTGGATAAAAGGTTGGGTGCAAGAGTTATTAAGTAGGAGTTAAATTGATTTGTTTATCAGGAATTTCTTTTTTTTTTTTGGGGATCAAACTCCTAGATTATGTCTTGGAGTTGTTGTTCCTAAAATAAAAGAAAAAGATAAATTAAAACTTTTTAAACTTGAGGGTGTGCTATGAAATATAATCTCATCAACACCTCTCACTTCAAACACAAATCAAACCACACAATAACGCAGCCGCCACCATCGTTCAATATTTGCAACTCTTAGCCCCAGGTATCTTCCTGTGATTCTTCCATCACTATCGTTCATAAGTGTCTTACATTTTACCCTTAATTGAAAACCTCAAAACCCTCCCACCCATTGCTCTCACACTCTATCTCGCCTGCAGCCTGCACTCAGGCATTCTATTCTGCTCGAGTGCTCGCCGTTTTCCTCAAATCGCAGCCCCTTCAGCCTTCCCCAACCGAGAACCGACCAGGTCACCACTCACGAGGCCATCTGCGGTTCTGTTGATTTCCACTTTTCTTTAAAGGTTACCTTTTAATTTTCTTTGTTTATTTAGTTTTTGTTTAGTTTTGAAGTCAAACCCTAGATGGCTCATGGCTAGTTGAATACTAGATTGAAGTTTCATTGTTGTTACTTGTTAGTTGTTAGTTTGTTACTTGAATAAAATAGTTGAATACTTGTTTAGATTTGAAGTTTCATTGTTGTTGCTTGTTAGTCGTTAGTTAACTAGATTGTTACTTGAATAAAATAGTTGAATACTTGTTGGTTAATTTGTTTGATTAAGTTTAGTATGCAAGATTGTTGGTTAACATGTTGGTTGATTTGGGTATTTAGAAATATAAAATATAGTTAATTTGTTTTATCAAATTGGGTATTTAGAAATCTTTAGTTCATTACAGTTCATGATATTTGTGATATATTTAACATTTTAGGAACATTGATCGTTTTGTTGTTAAAAGAAAACCATCAAATTTTCTTCTTCATCTAGTAATAGTAATCCTACAAAAATTGATTTAGATGATCTTTTATGGGATCCTTATGAACGAAAGCCAATATCATCTTATTATCCTAAAAAAAGATGAAATTAGAAGAGCATACTTGCGCAATTGTATGAGTGACGAATATATGAACGACTCGTGTATTTGTTACATTGAAAATTAGCTTTTTGTAAAGGTGTCGATTGAAGATGTAATGGAATGATTTCAAAATATGAAGATGTAATGGAATGATTTCAAAATATGAAGGAGGACAACTATAAAATATAAGTTATATTTGATTTCTTTTGGTATATTATTTTTGTTAACATTTTTATTGCAATTTAATTATATATTTAGATTACGATCCGACCCGCTCCGACTTGATCGTAAAACTTGAAAATTTTTATATTGTTTCGTTACAAATATTCCTGGTTGGCTGGTTCCGCCACTGCTTAGCCCCAAGGTAATCTTCCCTAATTTTCCTCACTATCGTTCATAAGGGTCTACCAAAATCACTGCTTTTTTCAATAATCAGTTACGAAATTTCATCTGTCTTTACTAACTTCGTACTAATTCAAAACCCTTTAGCTTAAAAGAGGAATCTTTGTTACTGAATTGTAGAAGATGGTGAGGCCGTATGCAGTTAAGGGGCGTAAGAGGAAGAAGAACAAAGCTGAAAGATACGATAAAGAAGAAGATGAAGAGGAGAATGTAGGGTTTGTTGAAGAGGAATTAGAAGAAGGGGGAAAAGAGGGTACTCAGAAGAAGTTGAAGAGTGGGGTTACGGAATCAGATGAAGAGAAAGCAGAAGCAGCTGCAGAAGAACTCGCGGGGATTCCAGTGAATTTGAATGAGCAGAAGGATGATGATAAGAAAACTGGAGGTGTTATTTTTGTTCTTGAGAAAGCTTCTTTGGAAGTTGCAAAAGTTGGGAAGGTCAGTTTTGTTAATTTGTTTAAAGATTTGTTTTTTTGATGATGATGAGCTTATGAGCTTGTTAGTTGTTATTGTATTTGTTGTTGGTATTTGGTAAATCTTGAAGGTGGAATTTGATGGTAATGTGGTATGGATTTTGGTAGGTTAGATTGCTATATGTCTTTGATTTTAGATGACAGTGACGACATTTATCGAATAGTTCAAGTGTTGTTATAGTATAATAAGTAGTTGAAGGCGCTAGGCGCCAGGCGCACTAAGAGGGGCAAAGGGTGAACTTGTCGCCTAGAAGCATGATGCTTAAAAAGCGAGCCGTTATTTAAGCAAGGTGCATAGTATACACATGCAATCTTTAGGGGCTTTAGACATGTTTTAAGTTGGTTTAGGCTAGTCTAGACATGTTCCTTGGACTACATAAATAGTATACAACTATGTTGTAATTAAACAATGCGAATGTCATGGGATACAGGCAATAAACACATATTTATGTTCTTATTTTGACATGTAAAACCATTTTTCTTTTTTGTTGTACTGAAAGTTGGATTTGTCACGACCCGCATTGATATCTATACTTGGATTCCGGAATGTTATGGAGCAATCTTGAAGGATCAAGGTGCTAATTGATGTATTTTTAATTTTATCTCTGTTTGTTCAGAGTTATCAATTGTTAAACTCAGAGGATCATGCCAATTTTTTGAGGAAAAATAACCGCAACCCTGCTGAGTACAGGCCTGACATTTCTCACCAGGTTAGTGATCGAAAAGTTAATATCTTAGAATTGTTAAAAAAAATATAGTAAAGATTTCAGTGTGGTTGGATTCTATGGCAATATATATTATGCAGAGTTTATTACTAGGAAGTTAGTTGTATTAAATAGAGTTTGTTAGTGTGTATGTTTGTTTTAGCTTTGATTTTGGGTAACTTATTTGTTTGGTTCAGGCAATATTAAATATCTTAGATAGCCCACTGAATAAAGCTGGTAAATTAAGAGCTTTGTATGTGAGAACTGAGAAAGGCGTACTTATTGAAATCAAGCCTCATGTTCGTATTCCGAGGACATTTAAACGTTTTGCTGGAATCATGTGTAAGTTTAATTGATTCAAACCTAAACAAATTTTGATGATATCTTCGACTTTCTTTTATTTGACTGTGTGATCCTTTCAGTGCAATTGCTTCAAAAACTAAGTATATCTGCTGTTGGAAAACGAGAAAAGCTAATGCGTGTGATTAAGAATCCTGTAACACAGTATCTCCCAGTCAATTCTCGGAAGATAGGTTAGTAATTCTTTCTTAATCTTGTCATTTCATTGATTATTGATCTACAAGAACCTTTTTCCCCCCTACAATGATACATTTTTACGCTAATGACCAAGTTTTTTACATGGTCATGCACTACTGTTACAAAAATATCTACTGGTATGCATATACCATTACAGTTTTTTCTTTTATCTTTCCTGTTTAAAGAGAAAAGAAACTTGCTGTATGCACTTTCTGTACCTGACTATGTGGCTATATATATTGTTTTTCTTCTCTAAGCATGCATTATAAATAAAGTTGCAAGTTTTTCATGATTATATGCAACAGCTGCTAATGTTATCTTATGTTTAATCTTATACCTGTTAATAAAAGACAACAAATAAATTTTGTGGAACTGAAAATAATATATTAATTTGGACAAATTGGTAAATTGATAACTTTAAACTGTAATATTTGTTAAAAATATTACCTGTTTGATTATTAATCTTAATGGGAAATATTTTCCAACTTGCATGGAAGACTCATAAATCTGTTATTATTTTGTGGACCAGGGTTTTCACATAGTTCAGAAAAGTTGGTTGATATGCATGATTATGTGGCTACATTGGACAAAGATGCAACTCTTGTTTTTGTGGTATGTAAAAATATAAGTAGTGCCTGTCCTCTTTTTTTTTTTTTTGAAACCAATGTAACTAGCTTTCTATTGCTGTAAATCATTGCTAAAATGTCAAAAGAAAATACATTTTTCTGTAATTATAACTGATTTTTAGACAACCTGTGAAACTGTAAGGAAAAAAAAAGCACGCTCAGGGTTTTTAGTCTAGATTTGCTCATTATTGCCAAATGTAATATTCTTTTGACATTTGTGCAATAATAATGTCATACTTGCTACAAAAAGCTGAGTTGATGGTCAATGACTCAAAAAGTCAATTGCTAGTTAGAAAACATTACATTAACTAAATATATGGCTCAGGTTGGTGCAATGGCCCATGGGAAAATCGAAAACGACTACATAGAGGATTTTATTTCAAGTAAGTTTTTTCTATACGTGTAATGTTACAAAATAATGCATGATGTATGTTTATTTAATCCTTTGAGGCACTAGTCTTATTAAAAACCCTCCTTTTTGCAGTTTCTGGGTATCCACTGAGTGCAGCATACTGCATTACAAGGATCACGAATGCATTGGAGCGCAAACACAAGATATTATGAACATGTTACTACAACGCGTACTTGTAACAGTAATATTAAATTAGTAGACGACATTTCATGATCGTATTTCCTTTATTTTGTTCTCTTGATTAGGTCTATTTAGTGATCATTGCGTGTCTATTTGCCATTTTGGAAACCTGCAACTATTTTTTGAGGGTCTTGAAATAGTGGTTACTTGTTCCCTCTGTATTGGGTTCATCTAGTATTCTACAAAGGTATGATTCAATTACTGAAATTTGTTTTGTTTGATCAATGGTTTGGTTGCTTGATCTAAACTGAAGTCAACTGTAAATTGATCGCTGAATGTGTGTTGGTTTTCATGACAATGTGAATGAAATGATGGAGTTTATGTGTAATATGTGATTGCAATTGTTGTTATGAAGTTGTCCGAATATTGTATTACTTCTGTCTCAAAGAATACTCCACTTTTGGTTGTAACGCCTCAATTTGTGACTATCATATTCCAAATTAGTCTGTTAATATTCTGTTCTGCAACTCCAGAATGGTGGTGGTTGAACAAAGTTTTAATCTTTTAACGTAGCTATCTTGTTTATTGCTTAAGGTGGAATGGTATTTATCAGTTTTAACATTTTAAAATTATTTAGTTTGAGTATTAAGAGTCAAATATGTACATGGGTAGAGTAGTTTTTGTAGTTTGAAGATGAGTCTTTAAGATGTCTCTTATCATATTCGAATATTTTAACCAACAAATTGTAAATTCAAAGCTTTCTTATAGTTACTGAGAAAATCAACTCTGGATTAACTGGAAGTACTTCAAGCAAGAAAATTTGGTGGTAATTTTGTACTCTTTAAATCCTGAAAAAGACGCGTATACTTTGTTTACTTGAAATTTAATAGTTTCTAGGATGATTTACCTTGAAGCGTTACAAATTAGAACTTGACCCGCTATCCAATTTGTAATCAAGGATGATCAAGAAAATGAAAATAAGATATTCAGATATCTCTCATTGATGATTCAATATAAAAAATGCATGTTATTGATTAAGTTATAATACCTACTTTCTAGTTTGGGTCTTATATGAAAACTGCAATTTCCATTTCTGGAATTTTTGCCGTCAAAAAGGCCATTTGTCTTTATTCATGTTACAAATTATTGAAAGCTTATATGTTTAGCCTACAACATTCATTCATATTTCAACGATGGTTATTGAAACGTAGTTTAAACACGTGATCAATAGTCAAATACCTAAACTACGTATTAATGTTTGTACATATAAAGACAGGTTATCTATATGAAATTAAATCCTGATAATTAGTGTCATATAATATTTTTCTCCTATGAACCTGCAGATGGCAGATGTAGCAAAGGACTTAACCGCCGGAACAATTGGAGGGGCTGCACAATTGATAGTTGGACACCCTTTTGATACTATCAAGGTCAAACTCCAAAGTCAACCGGTCCCACCACCGGGTCAACTCCCTAGATATTCTGGTGCAATAGATGCCGTCAAACAAACACTAGCGGCAGAAGGTCCAAGGGGTCTATACAAAGGCATGGGGGCCCCTCTTGCCACTGTGGCAGCTCTAAATGCTGTTCTGTTCACAGTTAGGGGTCAAATGGAGGCCCTTTTGAGGTCTGAACCTGGTGCACCCTTAACCGTGAACCAGCAGGTGGTTGCTGGAGCCGGTGCTGGTGTTGCTGTCGCTGTTTTGGCGACCCCAACTGAGTTAATCAAGTGCAGGTCAGTCCTTTTTCTCATAAGTACTTCCTTTTAGTCACATTTTTTACTCTTTCCTCAGTCAAACATACTAATTTTCAGCTTTTGAATATAACAAAGGATGCTACCAATAGAACAGATAATCGATTAGCATTGTTTTTTGTACTTACAATAACATAATCACTTTCAGAAAGCAAATCCACAATCCTTTAGTTGTTTTGAAATGTAGATTGCAGGCTCAAAGCACACTAGCTGGTGCAGTAGCCGGCGGTCCAGGGGGAGTAGTAACCGCTGCAGTTAAGTATGGTGGTCCAATGGATGTGGCTAAGCAAGTCTTGAGGTCGGAAGGAGGTGTTCGAGGCCTGTTTAAAGGACTAGTTCCCACAATGGCCCGTGAAGTCCCTTGGAATGCAGCCATGTTTGGTGTTTACGAGGCCCTGAAGCAGTATTTTGCTGGTGGGACCGATACTTCTGGTCTAGACCGTGGTTCATTGATCATAGCCGGTGGTTTAGCTGGAGGTGCATTCTGGGCTTCTGTTTACCCTACTGATGTTATCAAGAGCGCGATCCAGATTGATGATTATAGGAATCCTAAATATTCAGGTTCGATTGATGCTTTTAAAAAGATCCTTAAAGCTGAGGGGGTGGGAGGCTTATACAAAGGTTTTGGGCCCGCGATGGGAAGAAGTGTCCCGGCTAATGCTGCTTGCTTTTTAGCTTATGAGCTCGTGAGGTCGAGCTTGGGTTGATCTTGAAGGGTGGTTCTTATACTTATACAAAGACTTGATATTTTGAATTCATGATATCTCATTGCAAAAGAGTAGATTCATTAGTTGCTTCAAGGTTGCCTTTTCACCTTTTATGTTACAAATAGAATCTTGAAATAATTTGGGATTTGTTTTTATGTGGATTTTGCTTAGTTTTCTTTGTTTTAATTTGGTACTGGTTCTCCTTAAAGTTGAAATCAACATGTAAGGCGTGTCCAAGTTAGGGTTGCTTCACGAGCTGAGCCAAGTCGGCTTCAAGCTCCCGTTAGGGATTGACATAACGAATTACTTTGGCTCTACTCCAAATTTTTTACGGCCTTACAATTTAAACTTGAACTTAGCTCGGATAAGTTGAGCCGGCTCGCATTTCTTAAAACTTTTGATGGCTTTGTATATATTACACTTAATATAAACTAGCTACCATCGGGGCTTGGCTTCATGATCTACCTGAAGTTGTGTTGCATCAAAACCATCATCTTCATCTCCTGTGAAGACTCCGACTCGCCGCCATGGATCGATTAAAGTTGGTGAAAACCAAAACAATCACCTCACTTTGTGGGTCTATAGTGGACTTTTTGTGCGCAGACCAGTTGCAACTGCGGCCAAATGCCAGAGTCTTTGGCTTCGCCTCTCTAGACAGCGCAAATCGCCACGGTGGTCTTCGTCTTCATCGTGGCATCAATTCCCAATCACGTCATGTCATCGCCCCCGTCTTCTTCCTTCTAGCACTCTCTTGCATTCTCTCCCCCCCTTTAAATTTCTCTGCTTTTTAGAAGGTTTGCAAATGTCTTTACAGTTGTTCCCTCTTGTACCGGGTGTTTTAACCGTTGTTCCAGACACTATTCATTTGCTCGCATTTAATTATAGAGTAATATGTAATTAAAAAAAAGTTGAGTTTTTCTTGCATGAACATTAATAAATTAATAAAAGGTCATGATGAAGCCAACAACGTTCAATGAGGATTACTTGCAAGATTGTGCGAGTACAAGACAAGCTTTTAAAAAAGGATATGTAACCAAGTAAACTTTGTAAATATTCTTCATAAAGATAAGAATTACATATACTTCATGTACTAGCTGGTACCACTTTGGTGGTGTTTCATACTATGCTGGTAAACTAAAATTTAATTAAATCAATGAAATTATGATCTGAATTTCATTCGTATAAAAAAATTATCAAATTTAGACTATGATTCAAAGGAAAAACATGTTTGGAGGTAATGATTTTTTGGTTCAAGTAGGCTTGTTTCGCATCACTCCAACCAAAACTAGAGATGTAAACGGTGAAAAAGTGAATAGTTCGTCAACTGTTCGATAGAATCATTTGCTAAACAGATGAACACGAACATAAACTTTTATTCTTTTTACTAAACGAACAAACACAAACATCTTCCCCGCTCATGTATTGTTCGTGAGCTTTTATTTACATTGATTCGTATAAGTTATTCATTCCTTTAGATTCGTTTTTATCCATTTATCACGTGTACGCCTGTTTAAGTATTCATTCAAATTTATCTATAAAATCAGTTCTATGATTACCCTGTTTTTAGTAACAATTAACTTTAACTTGCAGTTCAGTAAACAAGCCTCGTTCTTGTTTGTTTACATGCCCAGAAAGAACTTTTACCCACTTCCACTCAAATATACACACAATAATCGAATCAATTTCAACCTCTTATTGTTGAGACAAGATCTGTCATATAAAGAAACATTTATATGACATAAAATGCACCGATCTGTCACATAAAGAAACATTATATGCATATCCTGCAAAACATCTACAGACTGAAAAGAAATTGTATGAGCTACAATTCAACTAATACAGATACAAAACCTCTAAGCAGACGACTAACGGAACAAGCCCAATGTTGATTCACCCAAATTTTCGGGTGAACCACCTAATGTAAAACTTGTTCAAGAAATATAACAGATGATCACTATTGCCAACTATATATTCTAAACAAACATTCAGATTCTATAAACACTAATGAACACAAAAAACAAAAACTTCCAAAAGAAGAGACTATGTTGCAGCCAATTTACCTTGCTGCCAAGATGCATTCATACAAAAGTTAACATATTTCCGCTGTTATCCATCTACTCCCTCCATCTTGGACTTAACATCGAGAAAAACCCTGGAGACGGGAACCCCATACCAGGAGAAGGTGGAGGTTGCGGTCCAGACCCAAATGCTCCTGGTTGGGTCAAGGGCGAAAATGAAAAGTTTGGTGTTAATGGTGGCGGAAGCTGATATCCAGGAGAGAGTAGCGGGTATGGTGATCGAGGTGATAACAGGTTTAAGTAACCAGATGGTGATGGCAATAGAAATTGAGAAGCTGGTGATGGTGAAGGTGGCGGTGGGCCGCTCATCCTTGGTGATGGTAAAGGTGGTGGCGGGCCGTTCATTCTTGGTGATGGAAGAGGTGAAGGACCCTTCATCCAAGGAGATAGAGGCTGCGGCACGAGGGGGTAAGGAAGCAATCCAGATGATTGCTGCTGATGTTGACCTTGACTTTGAACTTGAGGATTTTGCTGGTGCTGATGCTGAGCTTGTGGAGGTCCTTGTGTCGGATCAATGATCGAATGCTGAAGGTAGCGCATATAAGCAGAGATGGGAGACTCTGCCGTGTTTGCCCACCCTGTATGATCACCAGCAGCCGCGGTGCACCCACACCCGTTGGCGGCCTTTGTTGACCATGATGGGCAGGCCTAGCAAGACTACTACCATTATAAGGAACCCCACCAGAGGCTGCAGTGTTTGGCGGGCGGGTAGGGGGCATATGTTCTTGTGGTGGACCATGGTGAATGGGCATCTGGGGTCGGGCTACATTCAATGGGGTCAATGGCGATGGTCTGCTTCGTTGCAGCCGCATGCTAGGTGGCTTAGGAGCGTTTTGCTGAGGTCTAGGAAGCGGTTCTTGCGAATGGCGTGACGGTGAACCAGTAAGCTGTTGAACAATGCTTTGAAAATCATTCTTGTTGATATTGTAAACCTGAGGTTGAGGAGGTTGTCTTGCTGGATTGGTGAAATTGGGTTGATGCACAGGACTCTTTCTAATATTTTTCCCAATTTTGTTCACACCCAAATAATCATTACTCCTGTTTCTTGAATAATCAGAATTATCCATTTTTGACCTAAAAATCCAACCTTTTCCCCAAATTAACAAAAACCTTAAACCCCAACAATCTCAATACATTCCAATTCGACACATAACACGCAAATCTTCACCTTAATCAAACAGACAACAATCAATCAAACCCTAGAACAGTTAGCAAACTAGAAAACGAACACACCTGCGGATCAAATCGGGTTCAATCCCCGAAGAAATTACGGCAAACAGACACGAAATACTTCGTTTGATCTCTCTTTGTGGGCAAGATTAGGGTTCCACAGGCACTTTTACTGCAGCTGGGTGAGGGAATTTAGAGATGATTGTGACTTGACATAAGAAGTGGGAAGAAAATTGCGTAAGGTTTGAATGTTTTTTCGAAATTGTGTTAGTTTAAGAGAAATTTGGGGGGAGAGAGACAGAAAAAAGCCCTAGAGATAAAAGGGGATTTGCAGGTCAATGGATGGATGAATTAGTGAATTAGAGAAAATGAATTGAAGTAGTTGGAATGTTGGAGTAGGTTATAGGGGCAATCGCCATTGGCCGACTTGGATATTTTTGTCTGCGTGTGACTGCGCATGTCACTAAAGTTTATTTTATTTTTTTTAAATAGATTTTGATATATTATTGTTAATCACTTGTATATGTAATTTATAGGATTTTAAACCGTGATTTCTTAAGATTTGTTTTGTATGTGGCAATATATAAAAAAAAGAAAGAACGGGAGAATGAAATGTATCATTAACATTCTATTGTATTGTTTTTTTATATTATTTTATAGGTATGAAAAACAAATGAATATAATACTATGGCGGTGGTGGTTGTGGTGGTGTTGGTGATGGTGCTGATGCTGTTTGGTGGTGGCGGTGGTTGTTGTGGACTTGTGGTGGTGGTGGTTGTTGTGGACTTGTGGTGGTGGTTGGTAGTTACGGTGGTGGTGGGAGTGGTGGTTGTTATTGTTGTTTTGGGGTGATGGCCTGGAAGAAATGATTGGATATCGAATGGAACAAGGAAAAAACAAAGGGGTTAAGGAATGCTTTTAGAGTGTTTTGAGATAATGATATTTTTTGCATAACTGGTAATTCAATTTTATTGCTCAACCAAAACAACTCTAGTTGTATTCTCTCATAATGATTTATTCAATTCTACGTGTCATTCATGTATACGAAACATCACCTTAAATGATAAGAATACGCATTACTATTAAGATGTCTTCTTAGATACAAGACTATAAATAGTTAGCACATTGAGCATTCATAATTAGAAAAACTACTTAAAAACACCTAAAAATGTGAACCATCATGTGCGACGTAGAAAAACAATCATTTTTCATAAAACATAAAATCCACCTCAATAAAAAGATTAAAAAAACATGTCACAACATTACCATCTTTTACTTTCAAAACACATATTTAATACATACAAAAAGTAATTGAGTCCCGTCATACTTTTGTTTTTTCATGTTCTTGCATAAAACACTTTTTATGTGAGTTTAAATAATAAAATCGTGACTCTCACGAGTTTAATAAAAACACCATATAATAAGTACGAACCCAGCTTGTTCATTACATCAATTTTAAAAGTTATGTTTTAAAATCAACGTAAATTTGGAAGCTTACCTCAAACCAAGCTTTCGTAAATTCAAATCACTTGCACCCTATGTTGGTTTAAATTAAAATATTAAATACACAAGTTAACGCTATGCAATTTGAGACGTAGAATACAATAACCTAGAATGCACGTTTCTTTAAACAATTAATTATCATAAACGTCGGGTATTACTGATTACTATAACGTCGGCTTGAGTTTTTTTTTTTTTAAATTTAACTCAAGTTTAGCTTCTAATAAGTCAACATTAAATGAATCAACTTAGTTACACCCTAACTTAGTTAGTAATGAATACACAAGCTAGTGCTATGCGATTTGAGACGTGGACAATATATCATGGAACATACTTTTTATAAGACAAATTTGTACAAAGACTAATCTATAATGTAGTTTAAACTTATTTTAATCACTATGAACCGTACAAGCACGTCCTTTGCCACCCCCCCCCCTTTGCGCTCATGGCTCTATACCCCAACCCAGCTTGCTCTGGCCCCGGGTCCTTCCTTTCTATTTCTCGGCAAGTGAACTATATGAGCATGTAGTATATGGTTTTGACTAATAGAAAGCATCCCTTTTTTATCCATCCTAACCGAACCTGTAAATAAAATAGAAATAGAAAGTTTTAATTATCGGTAGAATTGCGTCGTAGACACGTTTATCTGAAGAGGATGCTTTGTCATCCAGCTTCTCATAAATGATGGCCCATCCTCGTAATCCCAAAAAGAAAGAAAACATAATCACCTTTTGGAACAAAATATTTGTTATCAAACAAGATGTTTTCAAACAAAAGCTTATAGGTAATTAAAAACTTACAAAAAGACTTTTGGCTATACAAGATATTGGTGTGTAAATTAATATCCTTTCTCTTAAAATCAAAAGTAGAAGTTCTACAATGAACACTGATATCGTATTACGAGTAATCTATAAACTCTAATAAAATAAGGTTTTTTAAGTCACATGGCGTTCTCTTAAACCTCTATTTTGACATACGGCAAACTCTTACATCACTTTTATTTTCAAATCCCGCCTAAATCTTGACCCATATTTATGTTTTACGCGGACACTTTTAACCCGTGAGAATACCCGGCTATCTCATCCTCTTTTCTTCTTTCACAAATAAAACCCTAGTTCCAAATCTGTCTTTCAGCTTCACTGGCTATGAAATATAATCTCATCAACGCCTCTCACTTCAAACACAAATCAAACCACACAATAACGCAGCCGCCACCATCGTTCAATATTTGCAACTCTTAGCCCCAAGGTAATCTTCCCTAATTTTCCTCACTATCGTACATAAGGGTCTACCAAAATCACTGCTTTTTTCAATAATCAGTTACGAAATTCCATCTATCTTTACTAACTTCGTACTAATTCAAAACCCTTTAGCTTAAAAGAGGAATCTTTGTTACTGAATCGTAGAAGATGGTGAGGCCGTATGCAGTTAAGGGGCGTAAGAGGAAGAAGAACAAAGCTGAAAGATACGATAAAGAAGAAGATGAAGAGGAGAATGTAGGGTTTGTTGAAGAGGAATTAGAAGAAGGGGAAAAAGAGGGTACTCAGAAGAAGTTGAAGAGTGGGGTTACGGAATCAGATGAAGAGAAAGCAGAAGCAGCTGCAGAAGAACTCGCGGGGATTCCGGTGAATTTGAATGAGCAGAAGGACGATGATAAGAAAACTGGAGGTGTTATTTTTGTTCTTGAGAAAGCTTCTTTGGAAGTTGCAAAAGTTGGGAAGGTCAGTTTTGTTAATTTGTTTAAAGATTTGGTTTTTTGATGATGATGAGCTTATGAGCCTGTTAGTTGTTATTGTATTTGTTGTTGGTATTTGGTAAATCTTGAAGGTGGAATTTGATGGTAATGTGGTATGGATTTTGGTAGGTTAGATTGCTATATGTCTTTGATTTTAGATGACAGTGAGGACATTTATCGAATAGTTCAAGTGTTGTTATAGTATAATAAGTAGTTGAAGGCGCTAGGCGCCAGGCGCACTAAGAGGGGCAAAGGGTGAACTTGTCGCCTAGAAGCATGATGCTTAAAAAGCGAGCGGTTATTTAAGCAAGGTGGATAGTATACACATGCCATCTTTAGGGGCTTTAGACATGTTCCTTCGACTACATAAATAGTATACAACTATGTTGTAATTAAACAATGCGAATGTCATGGGATATAGGCAATAAACACATATTTATGTTCTTATTTTGACATGTAAAACCATTTTTCTTTTTTGTTGTACTGAAAGTTGGACTTGTCACGACCTGCATTGATATCTATACTTGGATTCCGGAATGTTATGGAGCAATCTTGAAGGATCAAGGTGCTAATTGATGTATTTTTATTTTGTCTGTGTTTGTTCAGAGTTATCAATTGTTAAACTCAGAGGATCATGCCAATTTTTTGAGGAAAAATAACCGCAACCCTGCTGAGTACAGGCCTGACATTTCTCATCAGGTTAGTGATCGAAAAGTTAATATCTTAGAATTGTTAAAAAAAATATAGTAAAGATTTCAGTGTGGTTGGATTCTATGGCTATATATATTATGCAGAGTTTATTACTAGGAAGTTAGTTGTATTAAATAGAGTTTGTTAGTGTGTATGTTTGTTTTGGCTTTGATTTTGGGTAACTTATTTGTTTGGTTCAGGCAATATTAAATATCTTAGATAGCCCACTGAATAAAGCTGGTAAATTAAGAGCTTTGTATGTGAGAACTGAGAAAGGCGTACTTATTGAAATCAAGCCTCATGTTCGTATTCCAAGGACATTTAAACGTTTTGCTGGAATCATGTGTAAGTTTAATTGATTCAAACCTAAACAAATTTTGATGATATCTTCGACTTTCTTTTATTTGACTGTGTGATCCTCTCAGTGCAATTGCTTCAAAAACTAAGTATATCTGTTGTTGGAAAACGAGAAAAGCTAATGCGTGTGATTAAGAATCCTGTAACACAGTATCTCCCAGTCAATTCTCGGAAGATAGGTTTGTAATTCTTTCTTAATCTTGTCATTTCATTGATTATTGATCTACAAGAACCTTTTTCCCCCCTACAATTATACATTTTTACGCTAATGACCAAGTTTTTTACATGGTCATGCACTACTGTTACAAAAATATCTACTGGTATGCATATACCATTACAGTTTTTTCTTTTATCTTTCCTGTTTAAAGAGAAAAGAAACTTGCTGTGTGCACTTTCTGTACCTGACTATGTGGCTATATATATTGTTTTTCTTCTCTAAGCATGCATTATAAATAAAGTTGCAATTTTTTCATGATTATATGCAACAGCTGCTAATGTTATCTTATGTTTAATCTTATACCTATTAATAAAAAACAACAAATAAATTTTGTAGAACTGAAAATAATATATTAATTTGGACAAATTGGTAAATTGATAACTTTAAACTGTAATATTTGTTAAAAATGTTACCTGTTTGATTATTAATCTTAATGGGAAATATTTTCCAACTTTCATGGAAGACTCATAAATCTGTTATTATTTTGTGGACCAGGGTTTTCACATAGTTCAGAAAAGTTGGTTGATATGCATGATTATGTGGCTACATTGGACAAAGATGCAACTCTTGTTTTTGTGGTATGTAAAAATATAAGTAGTGCCTGTCCTCTTTTTTTTTTTGAAACCAATGTAACTAGCTTTCTATTGCTGTAAATCATTGCTAAAATGTCAAAAGAAAATACATTTTCTGTAATTATAACTGATTTTTAGACAACCTGTGAAACTGTAAGGAAAAAAAAGCACGCTCAGGGTTTTTAGTCTAGATTTGCTCATTATTGCCAAATGTAATATTCTTTTGACATTTGTGCAATAATAATGTCATACTTGCTACAAAAAGCTGAGTTGATGGTCAATGACTCAAAAAGTCAATTGCTAGTTAGAAAACATTACATTAACTAAATATATGGCTCAGGTTGGTGCAATGGCCCATGGGAAAATCGAAAACGACTACATAGAGGATTTTATTTCAAGTAAGTTTATTCTATACGTGTAATGTTACAAAATAATGCATAATGTATGTTTATTTAATCCTTTGAGACACTAATCTTATTACAAACCCTCCTTTTTGCAGTTTCTGGGTATCCGCTGAGTGCAGCATACTGCATTACAAGGATCACAAATGCATTGGAGCGCAAACACAAGATATTATGAACATGTTACTACAACGCGTACTTGTAACAGTAATATTGAATTAGTAGACGACGTTTCATGATCGTATTTCCTTTATTTTGTTCTCTTGATTAGGTCTATTTAGTGATCATTGTGTGTCTATTTGCCATTTTGGAAACCTGCAACTATTTTGCGTTTGATTTTCAGTGTAGAATATGAAAGAGATGCCAATTTTGAATCATTATCACATGTATTAATGATGAAAAGGGATGCAACAAAGTCTTGACCATTTCAGCGTCACATAAAAAAAAAATGTTAGATCACACAATTTGTGAGGATTTCCATGCTTTTAGATAAAAATTGTTAGGTTTTCTATCCTTCAAATGAAAGATAAAAAAACAGTTATTTCGGTTTTTGAGAACATGGTGAAATTCGTATAGTGTAGGACTCCATCCTTCATCCATCATCCATCTCCCTCTTACCTCGTCTCCTTTATCATCATACATTTACGATATAAACGCACTACGTCTTAATCGCACCTTTACGTGAAATCCCAATTCTACCCTCCTCGATCATACGTGACTTTCTTTTAATCAGTCATGAGCTTGGTTTGTTTGAGGTGCCTAGGCGTTCCTAACGCATTTCTAGAGAGCGAGCTCAAACATGCACGCCTGAGTCATTGTCAAAGTCGGTGCGGGTCATGTTCTAGAGAGGTTAAGGGAAATTCATCTATGAAACTGACTCATGGATCATGCAAATATAGGCATACTCGTGTGTCTACAAGGGACGCCTACAGAGGTAGGAGTTTTGATCAGGTTATTAGTTTAGAAAGGATGGAGTCCCGCAACAATGATCATGAACCAAGGCTAGTAAGAAGCCGTGGTATGAGAGCGGATTGGAGCGCTGAAGATCTAAGACAAATAGTCAGTGCCACGTAACTAAGCAAGAGGGAAATAACCATATATATTGGAATATGATATGTGCTGGTTATTTCTGTTGTTATTGTTGTTTTATGTAGGGCTGTAAAAAGAACGAGTAGTTCACGGTCAATTTGAAGAATGGTTTATCAACTCGCGTGTCGATTTGTAAATGAATCATGGTTTGTAAGAGACTCTACTCGACTTTAAACAATGGATGCTCTAATTTGGTTTGACAATAACTTTGATCATGCATCATACTAATCAGGACTACACGTAAAAGACATGTTTAAATATTTCAGCCATCATGAAAAGTTATTTCTACCATTAAGTGGGTGATTGGGTGTGTTTTTCACTACGGTATTTATTTTATTAAGTAATTATATATATATATATATATAGAGAGAGAGAGAGAGAGAGATAGTTAGTGAGAGAGTACTTGATTGATATCGTATTTGGTTTTCGTTATTTATTAATATGCATAATGTATGTGGTATTGGGACGGTTCCCCTTCATGTATGTTATTATCATTGTGGTCTACTCATGCAAGAGTCGTGAACTTGATGAACAATCCAAGTTAGTGAGGTTATTCTCACACCTTTGATAAGTGTCACCTGGCGATATCCATGGGCGATCTACATTTTTGAGGATGTTCGTATGCCCTTGATATGTGTCACGTGGTCATGTCCATAGGCTATTTAATTATCTGATTCAGAATATATGTTGGATCCAAGTTATATAATATAATCACTTATCTCTTTAGCTATATTTGAGAGCATTTCTCTCTCTCAAATACATGTGAAATTATAACAAAACTTGATAAATCAAATAAACACCTTAAGATAAGTCTAACAGTTATAAGGAAATAATAACAATCATTTATAGATTTTTAATTTACATATTCACACGTACATATTACACAAGTCTTGAAAAAACTTGATAATATATAGTTTGAATCTAGCCTTTAGAAGCTCGATGTCAATTAAAACTCGACACGTGCCAAACTTAAATCAAGTTAATATGATAATGAAATTGGAAATTCGTATATTTAAAATTATTAAGTATATATACATCCAACCAAACTTTATAATGTTATTTATATATTTTTAGTAATTAAAATATCACACATACATATTTTGAATGCATGATAAACATTACAAGTGAAAACTCTAGATGAGCGATATTTCATAAAATCAAAATCGACGCTACTTGCATAATTGATGTAGTCATTATAAATCAACCATAAATGACGATTGATCATGTAATCTAAACGCATCCGATATTACCGAAGTGACCTCCATATCTGATATTGATTCGATAATCCCTCTATCAAACATCCTAGGCATCACGGTGCCTCTCTAAGTGTGTTAAATTTATACAGATTTAAATGGTGATGCTATGCCTAATGATTCATGACTTTATGTAGCAAGTGGATTTTATTGTCATGACAGTAATGCTCTAGTCACCATCGCGAAACGTCGAAATGAATATTTGTCAATTACCTACCAATAAATAGATCAGCTACAACATTTGCATAATCATGTATGAAAATTAAAACATTATATACGAGTAAAAATAGATACACTGATTTTTGGTTCACGAATATTATATCTATAGATTTGATTCGTATATAATATAACTACGTACAATACACCTTTTTACATGATTAAAAGTTAATTACATTCCATTATAGATTTTTTTTAACAATAACAACTTTTCTTAAATCAGGACTAAAAAGGTAACTCACGAATCACTTTTTACCCATATCAAGATGTTGAAAATTACGTAAATAGGGTGGAAAAACGCTTAAACCCAACTAACAAGACAACAACACAACACCAATCCCAAGGGCATTTCCGTAATATCCACTCGCGATCCACATGTCACCGTATTAAACGTAAAGATCCCGAAAACAACACACCACAATCTTTTCGACCTATTTATTATACCCAATTTCACCATCTCTCTTAACAATTTCATTTCATTCTTCAAATTTCCCCTTGTTGTTCCCCGAGGAGTTCCTAAATCTCAGATTCAGTAATCTCCTCAAGGGAACTCTGTACTAATCCTTCTGCTCTCAGCTTCTCCAATGGCTTCCGAAAGCTTCACCGACAAGAACGCCGTTTTCAGGAAGCTGAGAGCCAAATCGGAGAATAAGGTAATGAGGTTTGATTTGATTTTGCATGTGGTCGTTTGATTTCGTCAGATCTGTGATCGGTGTGTGTGAATCTGCGTTTGAATTGATCTGATTTGTGTTTGTTGTGGTAGATGTGTTTTGATTGTAACGCGAAGAATCCTACTTGGGCGTCGGTGACCTACGGGATATTTCTCTGTATTGATTGCTCCGCCACGCATCGTAGCCTCGGTGTTCATATTAGCTTCGTGAGGTGATTGTTGTAATCGGTTTTAATGTTGTTAGGGTGCTGTTGTGAGATCGGTTGGTGATTAGGTTTTAGGATGAATTGAGGTTGATGTAGCTTTGATTGTACTTAAATTTGCTTGTTAATTGTTGAATTTGGATTGAACTTTGCTGTACTTGTAAGTAATCATTGTGAGGATTGCTAGGTCTTGTGAATTTGAAACCTGCTTTAGTTTAGAAAATTAGTTTCAATTGCTGATGAAAACATATTAAGTGGTTGGCATTCAACAGTTGTAGTTTATTGGGATGGTATGTTCGTTTAGGTAGCAAATCTCACCATGCATTGCATTAGGTATGAACTTTGGTGCTTGGGAATGATGGATATGAATTGCCCTAAGATCTTACATGTATGTTGTAATGCTTTATGATTTGTTTCGATAGCAAAGGGAATTATGGTGTCATTAATATCAGTAAAGTTTGCAGGCTGCATCGCCAACGAGCCATATTAACCGGTGTAGGGCAAACCCATAAGAGAACTGGACAATGAGTTGATCTTATACTTTACAGTAATATTCCCTCCATCTTAGCTTCTTTGACTGTGAAGCTCTGGCCAGATTACTTTTTTAGTTAGATACCATTATACTAATATTGATTTAATTGATTAGTTATTATAAACAGAAAAGTTAAAACTTCTGAGTGGCGTTGTCAATAATTTTAGATTCAGAAACCTAATCTCTCTGTTCCAGGATTTTATATGCAACTCTAATCTCTAGGTGCACATTGCTATCGTGTAACCCTGTTGTGTAGTTTCCTATGTTAATCTGTAATCGTGTAGAACTGGGTACTTGGGGACATCTTACCAGTCAAATTGTAACTTTACGCACTTCCCTGATTTATGTAGCAACTGTAGCTCCATTTTGGTTGGTCTGCTTTCTAGAATTATATTTTTGCAAAACACTGCATGAGAAGATTAGATTATCTCAGCCAGGGTATTAGACGGCATCTAATCAATTCTATAAGATCATACTCTGTTAGAAGAGACAGTTGCAACACAATAAACAATACCAATAGAAATACTTGGATATCTTCTTAATTGACTAGGATGCTTAGAATAGGTTCATGTTGTAGCATGATTTAAGAAACAATAACACCCAAAACTATAGTTTCCCTTTCCTTTTAACTGACTAGGATGTTTAGAGTTATCGAGCCGGGGGTCTCTTTGGAAGCGGTCTCTCTACCTATCTGGATAGAGGAAAGACTTGCCACCACCTACCCCTCCCAGACCCTGCTCTTGAGTGGGATATACTGGGTTGGTTTGTTTGTTTGTTTGTTTTGACTAGGATGTTTAGAATAGGTTCATATTGTAGCATGATTTAAGATTTAAGAAACACTAACACCTAAAACTATAGTTGCCCTTTCTTTGAAAGTTGTTTTTCCTTTTTATAACCTACAAAACTGTTAGCTTTCTCTGGTTTGGTTCACCGATGAATTTTGTATAACTCGGCAGTAATATCCCTCCATCTTATGCTGATTTGACTGCTGAGCAACAGCCGGTCTACTTTTTTAAGTTGGATAATAATATTGGCTTACTTAATTAGTAATTATTAACACCAAAATTAGAACTGCCGAAGAGCATTGTGAATCACTGTAGATTCAAAAACTTATTGTGGAACGAAGGAAATTTGCTTTCTGAAATGTTGGGAGGTTTAGAATTAGAACCTTTTAATGATTCTGTTCCAGAATTTTATTTGCAACTCTAATATCATGGTGCACAATGTTATCCCTTAATTCTGATGTGTAGTTACATCTGTTAATCTGTGATCTTTTGGAGCTGGGAATTTGGGGACATCTTATCATTCGAACTAAAACTTTTCGCCCTTCCCTGTTTTATGTAGCAACTGTTGCTGTATGTTGGTTGGATTGCTTTTCAGAACTATATTCTTGCAAAACGCTGCATGAGAAAATATGTATCATCTCAGTCAAGTTACTAGACGGCATCTAAAATAGTTGAAATGCATTCTATCTATTCTTAAAGTTCATACTCTGTTAAAATACAATTGCAGCACAATAACCAATAGCAATAGAAATACTTGGATATCTTCTTAATTGACTTGGATGCTTAGAACAGGTCCATATTGTTCCATGATTTAAGAAGCACTAATATTATAGGAAAACTATACTTGCCCTTTCTTTTTAAGTTGTTTTCCTTTCGTTGACCCATAAAGCTGTTAACTTTTTCAGGTCAACCAATTTAGACTCATGGACACCAGATCAGTTAAAGATGATGAGCTTTGGTGGCAATAATCGTGCCCAGGTTTTCTTCAAGCAACACGGGTGGACAGACGAAGGGAAAATTGAGGCCAAATACACCTCCAGGGCTGCTGAGTTGTATAAACAACTACTTTCAAAAGAAGTTGCTAAAAGTTCTGCAGAAGATGCTATCTTGCCATCTTCACCTGTTTCTGCCAAAGCAGTTGAACCTTTTGATGGACCTTCTGATTTCAAGCTCGCTGAACCACCAAAAGAGACAATATCAGCAAAACCTGAATCCAATGGCTCTGCTTCTGTCAAGACCTCTTCATCAATTCGTACAACTACTGTCAAGAAGCCTATTGGTGCAAAAAAGACTGGAAAAACTGGTGGGCTTGGTGCAAGAAAACTTAGCACCAAGGTAACGATCATATTCTTTTAAGTTAATATTTCTTTTATAATATATATGATTCAAACTTTACTGATTTCACGCAGACAAGTGAAAGTCTGTATGATCAGAAACCTGAAGAACCAGTTGTGCAAGTGTCCACGTCAGCAAGCAGCATATCCGCATCAGCTGCAACACCTCATACCTCTCGCTTTGAGTATGTAGATAGTTCTCAAACTGTGGAGACAGGTCCAGGTGGCGTGAGCACACTTAGTCATGTTGCACCACCTAAGTCATCCAGTTTCTTTGCTGAATATGGAATGGACAGTGGTTTCTCCAAAAAAAGTACCGCACCAAAAGTCCAGGTGAGTGTTATATCATTTGTAATTATTATTTTGTTTGCATCAAATGATTATTAGATGATCTGATATGACTATGTTCAATATTGTTTTTCAGATACAGGAAACTGATGAAGCAAGGAAGAAGTTTTCTAATGCTAAATCTATTTCCTCAGCCCAATTTTTTGGAGACCAGGAGAAAGCTGATCTTGATGGTCAAGCAAGACTTGATAAGTTTAAGGTATGGATTCCCCCTTGGTGCTGTACATCTGTCATACTTCAAATCACATACCTTAAACTTATCAAACTTTTAATGCAAACTTTTATCTTTATAAGGTTTTGAAACACGACTGAAATATTCTCTCTTTATTTGGTGGTCTAGGGCTCGGCAGCCATCTCAAGTGCTGATCTATTTGGTCATGACTTGGATAATTCTAACCTCGATATTAGTGCTAGTGACCTAATCAACCGACTCTCGTTCCAGGTATTGATATTATCAACTGCCTAAATGCGATTCTATTTCTTCCCTAATCTACTTTAATATTTTATGAGATAATGAGAATCTTCAGAAGTTACATGTTAAAAGTAATATAGAAGTTACAGTTACAACTTTCCCACAAAAAAACAGCAAGTGTACTATAGAAACGGTCCAATCAGCTTGGGTCGCTGCTAGTCATTAACAGAGCACTTTGGGCCCTGGCCTATACTCGATACGGGCCACGCGTTTTACAACTGAGGTTGATTCGGATATGTGTTTTCTTTTAAATGCTGTAATATCAGGCACAACAGGACATGTCATCCCTAAAGAATATAGCAGGAGAAACGGGAAAGAAGCTAAGCTCCATAGCCTCTAGTTTAATGAATGATTTCCAAGACAGGGTCCTTTAGGAGGAAGGTTGTATTAACTACAGAAATACTTTTGTTGAAAAAAAAGTTGATGTGTAAAGGGTGAAATTTCGCTCAAGAAATTGTTTTCTAATGTTGTGATATGTGGATTGGTGTTAAAGATGTTGAGACTTGAGAGCTACAAAGTGTCATCGGATTCAGTCAGGACTTTTTACTTTTTATGCAGCGGTTGCCAGGTGATACATATAGTATGTATAAGCTTAAACCCTCCAAAAACAGTCTGTTTTACATTTTTAAGACTATTATATCATATTTTAATTTGTTCATGTTTAAATGCGTTTTTGGTATTCAAGTAAATTAGAACAGAAAGATAATAAAAACTATATTATATATTCATGTTACTAAATTTGTTTATATCAAAATTTAGGAGATAAAAGACATTTGATGGTAGTGTACAAATCAATCAAATAATATCATCTAGTCATCTACAATTTTAACTGATTGCCTAGATCAATGGGAGTTGAGTTTAGTGGGTTTGCTATTTATTTTCACTGTTTTAATTGAAACGATGAAAATAGTTTAAGCTATATTGATGTTCTTTTTGTTTAGTTTAATTATTGTTTTTTTAACGCAAACTCAAATTTACTTGTTCATGACGGAAATTATAACCTTCAACCCATCTGGTGACACCAGACAATACACATTGATATCAACGGTACACATTGATATCTTTGAACCGAAGTCACTTTAGTGTTTAGTTGATTATCGTGTAGTATGAATAATTTCAAGTTTCATCCGCTAGTGATTGTAATTCTTAGTGATTGTAATTCTGTTTATGTATGTATGTATGTATGTATATACCATGCGTGCTCACAAGGGTTATTGATCTTTTAGTTACGAATAACATATGGCCGGATCCCACACGTTAGGTGTAGTTTTCATCATCTACCCTTTTTGGGTGTTACATGCCGTTTTTTATGTGCGAATTATCTAATTCTTCATGTGATATCTACCTTTGTGTTGTATACTTTGTATTATGATTGTTATTGTTATTACCTTTGTTAACGAGTCGGGGGTCTCATCGGAAGCGGTCTCTCTATCTTTCAAGATAGAGGAAAGACTTGCCACCATCTACCCCTCCTAGACCCTGCTCTTCAGCGGGATACACTGGGTATGTTTGTTTGTTTGTTATTTTCTACGATATATCAAGTTTTTCAATTTATGACATATCAATAATTAGGCTATTTACTAGAGATTGGGTTGCATCATAACTTAGAATCAATTCAGAAGCATACGTGATACGTCCCAAAGAATACAAGATCCCACAATATCAATTATTTTTAGGATGATAACAGCAGATATTAACTACATAGAAAAATAGAATTCGACTTTCATGGAATGTAGCCACCGTGACCACCCCCCCCACCATTCCCACCACCACCACCATATCCACCTCCTCCATGTTCACCACCACCGCCGCCACCTCCTCCACCTCCCGAACCGCCACCTCCTCCTCCGCCATACGCACCACCTCCATACGCCCCGCCCGCACCACCCCCTTCTCCGCCACCAGCTCCATACCCACCTTCTCCGCCAGCTCCTCCACCACCGCCGCCACCATGTCCACCACCACCTCCGCCACCATACCCTCCACCGTGCTCACCACCACCACCATACCCACCACCACTACCACCCCCTGTACCTCCACCATAACCTCCACCATGTTCCCCACCACCACCATAGTATCCACCACTTCCACCATGCTCCCCACCACCACCATAGTACCCACCACTACCACCACCACTGCCACCACCTCCACCATAACCTCCACCATGCTCCCCACCACCACCACCACCACTACCACCACCACTACCGCCTCCTGCACCACCACCATACCCTCCATGCTCCCCACCACCATAATATCCACCACTACCGCCTCCACTCCCTCCACCACCACCACCTCCATACCCACCACCATGCTCACCATACCCACCATACCCAGAGCCACCACCACTACCACCACCACCACCACCTCCATAACCAGGAACATTTTCATAACCACCAGCATACCCGCCTCCACCGCCATGTCCGCCACCACCACCGTATCCTCCGCCATGTTCACCACCTCCTCCATACCCACTTCCACCACCACTCCCTGAACCCCCACCACCACCTCCATATGAACCATACCCCGGCATTACATGTTCACCACCACCTCCATAATTGAAAAGTGATCTAGTGGCGGAGCAAATGCCAATCAATAAAAAGAAGATCAAGAAAACACTAAGAACAAGTTTTCGATGAGCCATTTAGGGAAAGTTGAGTAACAACAAAGAGGTTGAAATGCAATTTATAGGCATTTGCTTGGTGTTGAGGCGCTAAATTCTAAGAAAGCATTGGGTGGGTTAGTGTGCACATGGCAAAAATGTAGTTGGGTTTATCAGATATTCCTCTTTAAGTTGATTGATTTTTACATATCAACCAAATTAAATCATATTAGTATACATAAATAATAAGTAGTGCGAAGTGTATGTTTGTTTGAGTTCATTATAAATTTTTATTTTTACTATTTAAAAGGAACGAGCTTCTAATGATCAATGGGGTCCAAGGCCGACCCCCCTAAAGGTCAAGCTATGAAATTTACATGAAATTGCCATTAATTTATGCAATTTGATTTTAAAATGGAAAAAATGAAGATAACTGTTCGAAGGCAGTTTCCAGCGTTCGGCAGTTTCCAGCGTTCGGGCAGTTTCCAGCCTAACCTACGAGTACAATTGGTTTTAGTCATTCCCCTAATTCATGAAATCATCATACTTGTTCTATATCAACTTTTAATTTATCTGGTTGAAAATCCATATTAAACCTCAAAAATGTTTCAATCTGAAAGTGATACACGACTCTTAGATATTCCGCATCATCTTCGGGATTTGACAAATGAACCCCATGTCTGGTCCAGACTCCACCCTACAACGCACTCCTCCGCACTGAGCCTGTGTATCTAGAGCGCATCATGCATAGGTATATACTATATAGCCAATAAGTGTATATATGGTGCGTTTTTGCTGTTACCCACATCTTATCATCTTCAACCATTCACCAACTAACATATTTCACTATCGGATAAGAAGTTAATACATAACTCTGATAACATTTAAATAATATCTATTGGATCATCTTAGCTAAAAGGATATTTATAACTATATATCCTTTTCGTTTCATATTTAATTAATTAATAATGTCTATCGACCGTATAAGATAACGAGCAATTCAACTTGTTTAAAATGTTTTTTTTTTTGATAATAGAATTCTAGGATGTGATATTTGTTTCAAGAAGATTAGTTGTAGTGGATGTAATTGTTAGTAATTAATTTTCAAATAGTAGCATATATTGGTCCACTTACGTGCCTAAAATCTAATCTCATCTAACTCAAGTTAAGTTTGTAATTAAGTTTTCAAGGTACGTGTGAGTTTGAAGCTTACAAAGGTTGTTTGGTTGTATTGATAGATTGGAAAATATATTTTTTCTTTCTCACTTCATTTGTTCTTATACACAACTTACCAACCTTTAACATGTCTTAAACTCGTTTTTTCCAGATAATGAAGTCCAAAAATATTAGCGTTCACGCAAGTTTCAGGCACGCAAAAAACACCCACACCTTGAAAATGTAATAAACACACCGCATAAATAAGTTAAGCTCACCCTTTGTCGCGCAATGAAGTTATCGCGTTAATTATTCAAAAATTAATTTGATTTTAGGAAAAATGATGAATAATTTTATTGCAAAAGGTCAACATAACGAGCAAATCCTAACAATTAAATTGATTTTATCAAAGGCTTAAAAAGTTAGTACCCTTTTAACGATATTTGAACTTTATACTATCCTTTCATTATATATGTATGCGCGTGCACACCTTTTTGTCAATTTCAACATCCATTTTTTATCGCCTTTCACATAGTGTGTTGATTTACACACTATAAGTACACAAACAATCATGCTATGCAATTTTTGTATTGGGTGGAACTTACATTATACATAATGGTGTCTATGATGATGCTAGATTGCTAGTGTGTTGAAAATAAGAAAACGGAAACTAACAAATTAAACAAACCTGAAACTTGATGAATTCTGAAACTTGAATATAATCTTCAAATAATTAAACCTGGATCAATCTCTGAATCGTGAATCATTATCAGATAAACCTATTTCACGGCTTACACGCGAATGATTTATCGGATTAGAACGAGATCTTGTAGATGGAGTAGAATCTCTGTTCAAATTTTGATGTTCTTTGTGATAGATCTTGTAACCGTGAGTTTTACTTTATCCACTGTTTGATCGAGAAAAAAAAAATCCCAAAAAACTTCTTTTCGTTTGTTTTTATCAAGAACATATAAGAGGCACAATACTTTCTGCCATATTCTTTCTTTTGGGCCATTAAAACAAAACCCAATAATGTTTAAAATACACTTTGAAATATACTTTAAAACATATTAAAGCCCATTTGTCTATGTCAAATAATAAAACCTTATATTGATTACAAAGCCGAACAACATTAAAATTAAATCGAGCTCGTACTCTCGTGACACCTAACTTGCTTAATCTCTAATGTTATTTAATCAATCAACAAATTAATCCAATATGCTAAAATATATGTTGAGTGGTGTATAAATATATGTTTTTCACTCACATAAGGTTCATGTGATCATGCCGGAGTGAGCTAATAAGATTAGAAATGTTAAATTAATAGTTCAAGACCAGTTTTATAAACAAACAAAACTCCTATGCTTTAACTTAATTTGAAGATTCAACCAATCACATTTAGTTTTTACGAAATCACAATTATTATACGTGCTCCTAACAACACACATGGTGGATGATGTCAAAGAATTAAAGAATGTGTTTATATACATATTTAAATATCCAACAAAAAGTAAAAATAAAAATTCTTTACTTTTTTAAACTTTAATAACACCACCTTACAAAAAAACAAAAAACAAACATACCCAATACCCAATATATCTCACTGTATTTTGCTTAAAATTGTCACAATAAATGGCTACCTATTTCTTCCCATAACAAAATATTACAATATAGCTAGTGAAAGTTTATGTTCATCACTAAACAAGAACCTTACAAGTTGTTGTAAGGAATAGAATGGAATAAAACCCCATAATAGATCATATGTACAAACCCATAAGATAGAGATATGGGATTGCTGTTAATATGGTAAAAAGTTATGAAAAGCAAACATTAATAAAGAAAAGATTATGTATTCTTTTGGTATTGATAGAAGCTAGTCTAAGAAGACAACAAATATCCCATTTCATTGTGGGCACTATGGCTCATTCCCATGTGATATACCCAATTATTGTTTCAATCAAACAAGGATGCTAAAGTCAACTATTGCCCATTATACACAATCATAATCATTTATTTACCACTCCCCAAATAGCATTACATTCTACAAATCCGGAAAATGTACAAAAGATTTTATACAGTCTTTCATTTTCCTTTAATGTTGATAAAAATAAGATATCAAGTTATCTTACTAGCATAGGTGAGTGGCATAACCAATTAACAGATATCAGTTTTACATTTCAATAAATGAGTTACAACCGAACCATACACACCTTTACTTTAAAAGCTACCCGTAATGGGCATTGTGCATGATCTATCATATTTTACTAGAACTTGAAGCGCGACCAATCGGGAAGCTGAGGGCTCATAGCCAAACCCAGCTTAATCACCAGACCAAGACACAAGCCAGCCTAGTCTAATCCATAGACCATAGGCGCGCCTTATTCCGAAGTCAAGTTTCGGTCAAATCGTCAACATAGCTGGCTAGACCATGATGCAGACCAACCGACTCATTGGCCCAGATCTTGAGCTTCACCTTGACCCCATCACCAGTTTGTAGGCCTATGCCAATGAGCTAGAAGCAAAATGGGCCTTATGCCTAGGCCCATATACAACATCAGGCCAGTCCCCTAGGCCTTATACCGAGGCCCAGTCTCACCACTACCCATGCCAGTGACTTCCAGCATTGCAAAAAGGTTAGGTTAGCACCCAGTCTAATCTCAAGGCCCATACACAAGTCCAGATTAATCACTAACTAGCCCAATTGATGAGCCCATAACAAACCTCAACAGCTCAAACACCCGGCCCAGATGCACAAAAGAACAAATATAATTGGCCAATGGGAGACTTCTAGAGACTTCCTATAGCCACATAATAATATTCTTTTATAAAAAAAAGAGAATAATCATGAGGACTTTCTTTTTCACAAGAAAGGTTTAAAAAGACAAAACCCTCCACTTTGGATTGATTAAAGGTTACATAATAACAGCCACATAATAATTTTTAAAAAAAACAGATATGACTTATGAGGATATTAATTTACAATAACAAAGTTGGAGATGACAAATCATCCACTTAAAGCTATGATTATAAATACCATAACACACAATAAGCAACTTCATCAAAATTACTCTACTTGGCAAGTATGGAGTCTTCTCAAAGGTCTTCTTTATTCACCTAAGCTTTTCATACTAGTGAAATTCTAATAACTGATAATTAGTCACATATCATTTACCACTACCTTGTTCACTCGTGCAGCACTGAAAACAAGCCAAACTGCAAGTGCACAGAAGGATTCAAATGCATCGTAACGAAAACCGAGCCATCCAAGATAGGCCAGCCATACGCTAAATGTGGTGGCAGTGGCTGCACATGTGTAACGTGCGTTCTTTAATAATACTCACAAACAGTTTATTTACTATATGATCTGAACTAACTCTATATGGTGTTGCAGTGAGACTGCTGTGGTGCAACAGCCATTGGAGATCTCTGCAGCAGCCAAAGCATACTGCGAGTGCGGTCCAGGTTGGTCCTGTGTTGTATCCAATGATGCAGGCAAGACTTACTTTGAGTGCGGTGAAGGTTGCATCTGTGTGATAGACGAATCAAACAACGTGAAGGTTGTATGTGCTTGAGTTGCATCATGTCTCACAAAAGGATACACATAACACATCTACTCGATCTCTACTAATAAACTACTTCCAGATGTTGTGTTTGTCCTAAAATAAGCATGTGACATCTGTATTAAGCTACCATGTGTCTGTGTGTTGTAACATATGATGTTTGTGTTGAGCAGCTATTTGTGCACCAGATTACTATATGAAAGTAACTGGTTGTACTCAATTTCAATCAATATATCATTGTTGGGCTTGATAAGAATCTGCAAATGCATATTTTCATGGGTACATAGATTCTCAACACATGTCAATGAAGTACTACAGAATCAGCTTACAAATTATTGCCACTATCAAGATATTGATAAAATGATAACAAAATCTCTGTGTGGCTTCTATTTCAGACTTCCAGTCGGGGATTTTATCCACAGATATACAAATCAGTGAGCTTATATATAAAGTTTTCAACAGTAAACATATACTTACACGTCAACATGGCTGTGAATTTGTATCACAGGATAATCTCATCAATGGTGAAGCTTGAATGAAAAGACATTAAATTATGTGAAGAAAACATTTTGAAGCAGTTCCATGAGGATTACTTTACTCTATCTAGATTAATGAAACTCAAATTCTGATTCAACTATATGAAATTGAACAGACTTTAATCAGATCTTATGATTGCTCTAATCTTGTAAAACATGCCCCAAACCACACGAAACACAATCAGTTGTCCAATAAAATGATCTCCAAACTGAAACAAGTGCAATTGCTTGATGAATTATAAGGCTAGTGAATTAGCATGCAAGAAGAGTCGAATCAAACCTCAGATATTTGGTTTATATCGACGAACAAAACAACGTAAGGACCGCAGGTGAATGAGAGGCGGAGGTCGATGATGTAATCGGCTATGAAAACGGCGTCGTTTTGAGAGGTTAGATCATGCATCAACGTGTGATTTGAAATATTAAAAGGTTTACATTCATCAAACATGTTAAACCAATACAATCATAATTTTTCAGAATTGGAAAATTCTATACATGTTCAATTAAAGCGGCTTTCGAGCATTATCGTTTATTGTTATTACGAACATGTGTCATATTGATCATGTAAGTAGGTATGTTTGTATATTCGTTTTATCAAAAGAATTGAGCCAATGGTATGATGATACATGACGGATAAGATAAACAAAATAAACTTTCTATATATATATTTTGTATTAAAGTTACTGTTTTTAAACAACTCCGTTTTTAGTTTGATCTATGTCGAGATATAAAAACAAAGATAACCTAAACAAATCTTTGTATTTAGACTTTTTGAAATATTAAATATTACCAAATAGTAAATAAAGAATATGATATTAGAGGTGAAAGTAACCATTAGAGAAAGAAAAAGTAAAAAGAAAAAGAAATTAAATGAAAAACCAATAAAGATGACATCCACACACTAATGACACTATTAACCAACTTTTGATATTATTATTGATAAAAAGACTAACTTTTTATACATTTCACTTTAAACCAATAAAGATGACATCAAACCGGTTGTTTTCAATCTCTTCCACAATCCCACCCCTTTCTTATCACTTGCTATGCTAAAATTCATTCCGGTTAATACGTTCACACTAACAAACAAAATTGATGCATCCACTATCCAATCAACTCAAAGATTGATTCTATGTTCCGAGACATTATTTCCAGAAAATATCAATGAGAAAAAACGGCACTTTCAATAATCAATACACATTTTTATTTTAATAAATAACATTTCAAAATTAGAGTAACCTAACAACACTATTATATATTCCTACTCTAATAAAAAGGTAAATTAAGATGTCACGTGTCAGCACCACATTCATTCTAATAAAATGCTTACTGCTTATCTCTCATATTAAATAACCACATTAATTACTAATAATATTTATTTATTTTATATTATAATTAGTTTTTTAATAAATTAAGAAAGAGAACTTTTTATTAATGTTATTTCTATATAGATAGTTTTTATAAAAAGAATTTTAAAAAAAAAAAACTATTTTTACGTAATGTTTTAAAATTGGTTATTTGAAGTAAACTTTTCATAAAACAAAAATAATTAAAATAGGGAGTAAGGAAGTTTTTAAAAATAAATTTTTTTAAAAGGTTACTTTAAAACGAAATGTTTAATTTATCTTTAAAAACAAAAAAAAATTAAAAGTTCATATTATTGTTTTATTATTTATACTTATTACTTATACATAATTTCAATCATATTATGACTTAATTTATCGTTTTATAATTAATAATTTTTATTCTATTTAATATTTTATTTTTTCAACCTGTGTAATACACGGGTTTATAAAGCTAGTTCTTTATCTATACTACTATATAATAGAGAAATCATGGCTAGATTTATAATTTTACATCATCGTTAAGATGTCATATGAAGAGTTGTAAGCTCTAATATGTAATGTCATAAGACTTATTCCTATTATACCCTTTTAAGCTTTAAATACTTGTACTCCATTATTTTCTAATTAAATTTAAAGTATCACTATTATATTTAAGGTTATCTTAATCTATCTATATCTATATTACTATATAATACAACTTTTTGGACAATATTGTAATTTTAATTCATTTTTAAGATACTTAAAAATAATTTTGTTACATTTGATATAAGTGATTATGTATAAACAACTTGTTATTTACAAAATTGCTTATCCCTATAGTAATATAGATATATTTGATATCTCACATCAATCAAATAAAAAAGTAAAATGAGAGTTAGCACAATAAGAGAGAGTTAGCTAAAGACAAAATACTAAAAATATTTATAAACCCGCCGCACCGCGCGGGTTTCACCCAATAGTTTATATATATGTATACTAGATTGATTATTTAATTTATCATATACAAGTAAACATGTTCATATATATTTAAATTTTGAATATTCCACTTTAAAGTTATCATATTCTTTCAAGATCGAGTCGCGATCAAACGCGGGTCTAACCCGCTAGTATAAGTATAAGGGAGGAGGGGGCACAACCCTCACTACCCTGGACTACCCTGAAACTCCACCAATCCCACACAGCCACGTCATTTTTACGCTGAACTACCCTGAAACACCCAAAACAGTTGAAATGCAACCCTAGACTACCCCTGAAACTTTTATTTTCAACCGAAACACCCAAAATCACCCAAAACCACCACAAACCTCCGAGATTACCTCTCGGCTACTACTACCCGGACTCCACTACCCGTCGGGTACCCGCAATGGGTGAGGCGGTGTACCCGTGCGGATACATGCATACCCGAGAGGGTACCCGAATGCGCCCCCTCCTCTTGTAGAGACCATGTTTTCACAGCCCCGTCTTTTCAAGCTTGGTGTGGCATTCTGCGGAACCTAAGTGCCAATCTATTTGACTCGCTTATGATCACGTGTCATTGGTTTTGTGCTACGTTGATAAACGGAAGAGAAATAAAAGTAGGCAAGTAGATCCAGCTTCTGACAAGTGAGATCATACTAGTTTTTTTGGATCCGTGAAAAAAAAATGAGCTTCATATTTCTTTTTGTTGGAAAATGTTTCCCAATTCTTAACTCATGTTTAACATGTAGTGCTAGTTTTTAAAAATAGCAAACACACATTCATCTAACCTTATTCTTAAACCTAAACAATTGCTGACCTCAGAGCTCGAACCCTCAATCTTTTAAGAGACACCACGATGTACACCACTAGGCACTAGATATCATCGGCTACAAACTTTTGGTACAAGGAGTCAAGGACTTGAGGAGTGCTAGTCAGTCACCCAATATTTATTCAGTGACTCGGTGTTAGCAGTTAGCACCCAGTCTAATCTCAAAGTCGAAACAAAACATCAACCAGTCCAATTGCTAAAGCCCATACAAACCTCATCACAAGCACTAGGCCCATTTGCGAAAAGAACAAATATAGTAGGGGATTTCTGGAGACTTCCTCTCACATCATAACACACATAACACAAGTGCACAGCAAGCAATTTCAAGAAAGTATGGAGTCTTCTCAAAGTTCTTCCCTATTCATCTAAGCTTTTCAAACTACTTGTAAATTTCTAATAACTAATTAGTTAATATATTATTTACCAATACCTGCTTCACTTGTACAGCACTGATAACAAGCCAAACTGCAAGTGCACAGAAAGATGGAAGTGCACCATAACCAAAACTGACCCATCTAAGATCAGCAAACTATGCGCAAATTGCGATGGCAGTGGTTGCACATGTGTAACGTACGTTCTTTAATAATACTTGTTTATTTACTATATAATCTAAAGTAACTCTATATGGTGTTGCAGTGAGACAACCGTGGTGCAACACCCATTGGAGGTCTCTGCAGCATCCAAAGCATTCTGTGAGTGTGGTCCAGGTTGGTCTTGTGTTGTATCCAATGATGCAGGCAAGACCTACTTTGAGTGCGGTGAAGGTTGTATGTGCTTGAGTTGTAACATGTCTTCAAGTGGTTTAAAGATTACAAAAAGATATAAATCTACTCGATTTCTGCTTGTAAGATATTGTGTTAGTCCTAAAATAAGCACGTGGGATCAGTTTTGAGCATTTGAGCTACTATGTGCGTGTGCTTTGATATATGAAGTTTGTGTTTAGCTGCTATCTGAGCCCCATATAACCCATATGTAGAAGTACATAACTGTTCAATGCAGATCACGATATCATTGTTGGTACCGCAAAATCAGCATACAAGTTCTTGCCACTACCCATATCTTGATTATAAAACCTCAGTGTGACTTCTATTTCAAACTTGTAGTTTGGAGTTTCATGACTTTCATCCATAGAAATACAATCAATGAGCTTAAACTCAAAGTTTTCAACATTAAATATACACTTACACTGCAATCTGGCTGTGACTTTATATCACAGAATAATGTCATCAATGCTGAAAGTCTGAAACTTGAATGAAGATTTATACACACCACTTAGCAACTTCAGTTGCTTCTTCCAGAAACTGTTATAAAAGACATTAACAATTTAAAACCATAGCAGGTATAAAAGTCCTGTCCTCTATGAACAAAACATTTTAAAACATTTCCATATGGATATTATTCTATTGCAGAATACTAGGAGATCATACTCATATTCATATTCATATTCATTTATAGAAATTGAAATGGAGCACATTCAAGTTATAACTTATAACTGCCCTAATTTCTTAAGTTTCTGATCCAAAACCATAACATACACATAAATTGGTAGTTCAATTAAGTAATCCCCAAATAACACAACTGCAAGTGTTCATAACTTCATATGATTGACGTACAAGGAGAACTGAAATCAAACCTCAGATTTCTGATTCAATTCGACGAACAAAACAACGTAATCTGCTCACGGAAGCTACGATCCTTCGGCCTCAAATCTCTCCTCACGTAACCATTAGCAACCTCATGAGTATACGACTCAAACCCTACCTGACCACTCCTCCGCCACAAGTCCACCGCAAAACTCCGGTGAGCATAATACGCCTCCGCCTCTACCACCAGTCTCCGGCCACCGTCTCCGGCGTCACAAACCTCCGGACACACGGCTATCGGAAGCCTCTCGTAATGTCCAAGGGTGATGCCTTCGAGCACATCGAGGCGGTGGAGGCCGGCGTCGGAGACGGAGTACAGCTCGCCGCGGACGCGGTGGCGGGAAGCTCCGGCGAGGTTCAGGAGGAACGGAACGCCGTAGGGGCCGCGGACGAGCGGGAGGCGGAGGTCGGTGACGTAATTGCCGAGGAAAACGGCGTCGTTTTGGGAGATGAGATCTTGCATTAGCTTGTGATTAGCGAAACCTTGTTTGAGAGTGCCGTAGGAGAAGATTAGGGTTTGTTTTGGTGGATCGACGGTGGCGCCGGAGATCGTCATCGCTTTCCGGCGATTGTACCGATGATTGGTGGTTGCCGGAGGAAAAAATGTGTGGAGGTGGTTTTTTTTCCAAGTATTTTAATGAAGAGTACTAAGGCAAATTGAAATGGGCTTTCGAAGAAGAGGCCTTAGAAAATTTTTAACTGAGTAAATTATCATTTGCTTCCTTAACGTTTGTTTATTTTAACCGTTTGTATTCTTATAGTTTCAAAATTACCATCTACTCCCTGACGTTTTGTGTTATCTTCATTTGAGTGTCTGTCGTTTTATTTTTATTTCAATTTAAGTAAAGATAATTAACACCATTTGTTTTGCTGTAAAAGTTATTATGCAAAAACACTAAACTACCCCTGAATTAAATAAATAAATAAATAAGTTATGGGACCCATTCATCATCTTCTTCTTCAACACCAACACACCCATCACCACCACCACAACCTCAACACCATATCCAAAGCCTTCAATACCACCTCCACAACCCTCAGCACCATCACCGATTCAAGGCAGCCCCCATCACCACCACCGCGACCCCCCTTCACCACCACCGCAACCCCCATCAACACCACCACCGCGACCTCCAATCACCACCACAACCGCAGCCCCCCATCACACTACCACCGCAGCCCCCCATCACCACCACCGCGACCCCCCTTCACCACCACCGCAACCCCCCATCAACACCACCACCGCAACCTCCAATCACCACCACAACCGCAACCCCCCATCACCACCATCACCTTCACAGCCCTCGTCACCACCATAACCGCAACCCCCATATCACCGCCCCTCGATTTGTGGGTCTTTGATGCGTATTTAATCAAACCCACTAACCTTTTTCCGTTTCTTCCCCAAATTAGGACCAATTTAGGGTTTTTCCAGCAACTTGTTGTAGTTCCAGCAAAATAGAAGTAGTAAAGCTAATTACATTGCGGTTGTTAAAGGCGGCGGTGGTGAAGTACTGCGGTAACCCCATCGGAACCCTAGCGGCGAATGATCCCGTATCCCCCATCATCACCACCATCGTCAACTGCTTTCGGTTCCGGAGCAACGTATGGGGGAGGTCGGCAGTGGCACCACGATCGAGGTCGCGGCGATGTCCTGCTGCTTCCGCTGCGCCATCATGGACTTCATGGTGCTGACGATGTATAGGGTCCGGCAGGGCAGTGGTGAGGAGTCTCCAGCGGTGGTGAGGAGTCTCCGCGGTGGTGAGGAGTCTCTGGCAATGGCGACGGAGCCGGTGGCGGCGGCGGCGGCAGCAGCGGTGGCGACAGCGGCGGAGCTGGACAAAGATGTGGTGGTGTTTAATAATGAGATGGGGGAGAAGTTTGCTGAAAGTGGGTTATGGAGAAACAATAATATACTGTTACAAATAAGGGTATTTTTGTCATTTTAAAAAATTAACGGAAAAATCTAACAGCGTTAGTGTGTTGGACTCAAATGGAAATAAAAATGAAAAATCAGGGGGCGGATGACAATTTTAAAACTACAGGGATGCACGTGGTTAAAATGAGTAAATATCAGGGATGCAAATGGTAATTTACTCTTTTTAATTATTTGAAGAGAAAATTTCGGTTTTGGTCCCTTAGGTTTAACCATTTTAATCATTTCAGTCTAAAAAAATTTTTTGATCATATCATGTCCTGTGCTTTTACTTTTATAACTGTTTTGGTCCCTGACACTAACTCTGTTAGTTTTTACAGTTAAATATGAGGGTACTTTGATTATTTTACATTTGGAGTATTAGTTATGTAAATTATACTAGATTAGAATAACTTTTGTAATTTTTTAAAACAACAAAAAAACTTGAATATAATCTAGCACACCACTGGTTCCAGCACACCACCCTTGTGCTCACTAAGAGCATTCACATCCCATTTTTTATTTTTATCCTTATACTTACACTAAAACAACTACTTTTTCTCTCTTCTTTCAATTAAATAATATTTTTCAATACCTTTATTATTATTTTTTCTCTCTCCTTCACTCACAACCACTTTTAAAAATATTAAAAAATTTATAAGGGCTGAACAGTAAATCTTTAAATTTACATATGAACACTAACATTTTCTCTCTCCTCCACTCACCAACCACCCAAAACCATACCATATGATTTATAAACTCTACTAACATATTTTTAAATTTGAATGGGATGTGAATGCTCTAACCACACCCCTTACCTCATCTTATCTCATCTTCTTCACCACCATCATCACATCATCAATGGAAGATTCACATTTCTCTGCAAATCTCACCCCCTTCTTCATCGGTAATAATCTCATTGTATTATGCTATCATCCTAATTTCATGTTTTCCCCCTTTTTATCGTTTGATTGTTTCTTGAAATTTAAAAATCATATCTTTTTTCTAGGGTTTCTGTTTCCATCAATGGAGGTTTCAGTGGGAATCAACTACGGTCTGATCGCCAACAATCTCCCCTCGCCAGAGCACGTGGTTCCGCTGGTCAAAGGCATCGGCGCCACCAGAGTTCACCGTCGTCGACCCCAAAGTCCTCAAAGTCCTCAAAGCTTTCGCCAACACCAAGCTCTACGACGCCGACCCCAAGTCCCCTCACAAGCTCTACGACGCCGACGCAAAAGTCCTTAAAGCTTTCGCCAACACCGGCGTCGAGTTCACCGTCGGCCTCGGCAACGAGTACCTCTCAAAGATGACAGATCCATCAAACGCCCAACAAGGGGTCAAATCAAAAGTTCAAGCCCAACAATGATGATTGATGAACGTTTTGGTTTTGGTGATTGATGTTTGACAGCCTGTTAAAGTATTGATTGTGATGATATGATGATTGCGGTGGAGGTGGCGCTGGTGATGGTGGAAGTGGCGCAGGCGGTGGTGGTGACGCTGCGGTGGCGGTGGCGCAGGCGGTGAAGATGGCGATGGTCGCCGAAGACGGCGGTGGTTGTTCGGTCGCCAGAGACGATGATGGTGTCGCAGAGACGGTGAAGAGATAATGGGTTGAAAGAAAGTAATGTGTTTCACTGTTCAAATGGTGAGGAGATAATTTTTTTTTATTCTTTTATTGTTTTAAAAAACTACAAAAATTGTACATAACTAGTACTCCAAATGTAAAATGATAAAGGTATCCTTACATTTAACTGTAAAAACTAACATAGTTAGTGTCAGGGACCAAAATAATTACAAAAATAAAATCACTGTTCATGATATGATCAAAGATTTCTTTTTGAACTGAAATAGTTAAAATGCTTAAATCAGAGGGACCAAAACCAAAATTTACTTTATTTTAAAGATTACAGTAAGAATATTTATATAATAAATTACTAAATAAATAATTAGATTTTGGGTGTTATCTTTCTATTAATTTAGAATTTTAAGGCCTCTTCTTTGAAAGCCCATTTCAATTCAAGGCCTCTTCTTTCTATTTCTATTAATTTACAATTATTTGAACTATCATTTATATTTTTTATTTAATTTTCTTTTATCAAATAAATAATTTACTTTCTGATTCTGTTTTTTAAATTCTAAAACATTTATATTGACTATCTAGTATTTAACCTAATATTTTTTTATTCAAGACAAATATTTTACATGTAATATATAGATTTCTAGCTTTAATACAAGCTATTTAAGTATACTAGAATTGTCAAATTATTTAAAATAGGGAATTTTTTATTAGGTGTGTGCAAAGTTGGTTATGTGTTGTTTTTGGCATCTTTTATAATCATAATCAATTGGGTGGTTATAACCACTTTCGTAACCGTAACCATAACCGAATGATAGATTATGACAGAGTCTGCTAATTGTTGGTTATGAATTGGCTCGGTTAATTGCTAGTTAATCAAAGCTAAAACATATACGGTTGCTTTTGGATATGTTTTATGTGACTTTTTCAAATTGTAGGCATTGTATTTATATGGTTAAATGATGGAATTCTGAATAAGTACAATAATACATGGTTTTAAATCATTTGGTAACAAACATATATTAAGAAGACTCTAAAATAATACCATGCATATATGATGTATACTAGTAAGACACCCGCACGATGCAGCGATGCCGACAATTTACATTGTGGTAGTCGTTTTCTGTAGTTTATCGAACCTCTTGATATATTGTGTTGGCATTACTTCTAATACAAAATCTATCCTAAATCTGAAAATGCAAGAAAGTTAGTTTCAAACAAAGAACTGAAGAGCAATTAAGAATTTTATTCGCCAAAACCCAAAAGAAGAACACCTGCTCAAGGCGCTGATGGAAAACATCCATGTGAAGTAGTCCTAGGAAGCCACACCTGTAAGACATAACCATGCATATTAGCAAATAAAATCAGTAATGTTGCAATTCCATAATTAAAGCAATAGAAGAAAAAGAATTTACAGACCTGAAACCAAGACCAAGTGCTGTGCTGCTCTCTGGCAACAGAGACACTGGCATCATTGCATGTTAATCTTTCAATTGCATGGCTAAGTGCTTCAAAATCAGAACCATCCGGATAAAGCCCAGAAAAAACCATATGTTTTGCAGGCTTGAACCCTAATCATTAAACATCAACAAAAGATGCAAGTATTAGGTGTTGAAGAACTCATGCCTTTTTTAAACTGATGCACAAACAAACAATTAGGATTCTGAATGTTATATTTAGGTGCTTTTATTTTCAACTATATTTTTTCACTAAAGTAGCATGAACATGGTGCAAGGTTTGGAAATACTTATACTGCTTGAAGTTGGAAGAATCATTTTAATGGTGTTGAACTAAGCAATCATACATGACTGAACTAAGACCAAAAAACAATAAAAACACGTACTTGCAAAACACTTGCTTCAGTCATCATGTTTACCTTAGTGGCTCAACCGTTTGACCTAAAACACAACCCAAACCATCTCCTTCGTTGATCTCATCAATCGACTTTAATCTTCCAAGACGCAACCATGCATCACATAAAGAATAACCTTGTTGCATCTCTATTGCAAATGAAAGACTTAAGGCTTCATTATCCTAATAACCATTATTTCCTGAAATCCAATACACATAATTCAAACAACTAAATAAACAATTGAAATTTGATTTTGTTGCATAAAGTCACACCAATTATTCCAAATCATCATCATTCATCAATGTCAAGTCGTTAGTTTTTCTATTATCTACCAAAACAAATTTGTAAAAGAGAATCGTTTATCTAAAGATGAAGACAACTCAAATTAAAGACCAAAACCTACAAAGTAAAAGCCTGCAAATACATGAATATACCTTCACTTGTATACTGTTACAACTTAAATTAACAAAAGAAAATAGAATTCAAGGGCTAATGATCTTTTCATAGATCACAACAGTAGAGGCAAACACAAATCAATGGTTAGTGATAGTAGTTCAATCAATTTAAAAGGAAAAGGTAAAATACATGAAGCCGAAGCCACGTGGGACTGATATAAAGATTTCACTGCTATGGATGATTTCTTAAAACCAATTTGGTAAATCTTACAAAATATGATTTCACTGCACCAGTCAGGAAGCTGCCTTTAGCTTCCATTGAAATTGAGAATTAACAGCTTTTATACAAAGCTTCTCACCTGTTTATTTATCAATTATCATCCCACCCCAGAATATGTATACAACACACACACACGTGGATTTAAAATGGTAGGTGAATTATACGCCTCTAGAAAGTGGTAGATGAATCATGCTTGAGATTAGTTTTACAGGATTGTTGGTTGGTTTCATGTATAAACGACCATCAACTGAATATAGTTTCTATGCCCTTGTGTTTCTGGTGATTAACTTTAGACATTATTGTAAGGCCTCGTTCCCGGGCACCTCACAGTTGGTCGTCATCACCCATAAAACATACATTTAATATAACTTAATAAAAACCATGCAGCGGAAACTTTGAATTTACTATAAATGCTTTTGTAAAGTAATACAACACCCATTACAAAATATCGTTTGTTTGCATTACAATACAAAAACATTAACAAAAGAATGCCATCCTAAAAGAGCTGAGTAGCCGCCTCGTGCCATCCTCAGCAACACTACCTGCCAACTGGAAAACACATAAAAGTCAGCGTTGCTGAGTGAGTTCTAGTTTTATAATAAAACATACTTTTACTTATTTAAAGTATCCTTTCATGCATGCGTTCATACATCATACGTACACAGAGATAATATTCGTTATTATCTTCATCATTCGTTATACATCGTTATCTTTAACTTCTCGTATGGATTCTGTCAGGCTTTACCCACTTCATAGCACTTGGCTATGATTACTGTGGTCGAATGACAAGAATCCTGCAGGATCGATTCGGGTGGTTCTTCTCTCAACTCACTCGTGAATCAACACTCGGCAAGCAGTCTTTAAAGAGTTGATCACAATATAACAAGTAACAAGCAGTAAGAAAATTAACACAACAATTAATTTTCAAGGTACTTTTATATATTGCTTCTCAACTCAAAGGATTACAAGACACTTGGACTCAAATCACTTACATAAAGAGTTACAGGGAGAAGATATATATAATACTACCTACAGCCGGATATACTTTGATACCAGCTGGACACCTCTAACCTTACATCTATACTACAAGACTCTAGGTGAGGTCTTTCAGACACTGTGCCTGAGAGTTGGTAGTCAGGACATGTCCCTGACTTACCTTTTGTCACCAACTAAAGTTGGTAACATGTACTATCATAAAAAGGTGAACAGTAGAATAAAGTATGGTCAACAACATGGCTCTTTAGGAAGATGCCATGCTGTATCAGAGGTCTGCAGCGGACTGTCAGGGACCATACTTTTATCTGCTGGACATAGCAATGTCTTTCGAAGGATAAAGTGCTTCGGAAGAATAACTTCTTCCGAAGGCACTTATACTTCGGAAGACTGCTTCTTCCGAGGCTTGGAGTCTTCTTTGTCTTCGGAAGCAGACTTTGTCTTCAGCTCTTTCATCAGACTTTGTCTTCGGAAGCTCTTTCAGACTTTGTCTTCGGAAGCTCTTTCAGACTTTGTCTTCGGAAGCTCTTTCAGACTTTGTCTTCGGAAGCTCTTTCAGACTTTGTCTTCGGAAGCTCTTTCATCAGACTTTGTCTTCGGAAGTTCTTTCAGACTTTGTCTTCGGAAGCTGTCCTTCAGACTCTCGGAAGATCTCTTCTCAGCTTCGGAAGCCTTTGAATGTAGTACCAAAAGTGACTATGAAGTGATTTTGGTTGCACCAGCCTTATCATGATCCAACAAACTCCCCCTAAGCTGATGCTTCCAAAACTTCACTTCCCTCTTCTTCTCAAAGCTCTCAGCACCAAGGAGAGCAGGTGTTTATCAGTGTCTTCATTCTTTCCTGCTGTGATGCTGAGAATCTTGTACAAATCTTTGGTGGACAGAACCTCTACTCTGTCACCTTGGATTATGTGTACCCTCTGTTGTGGCCTTCTGAAAAGAGTTAGTTGATAGGAAGTATAGTCATATTCCCATCGAACTATTGGTTCCAATTCAGGACCTTCCACCATCTGTAGAAAGGCTGTGCCTTTGGTGGTTGATCTTTCCTTGTCTTCCACTCTTTTCAGCTTCAACTCTTCTTCAATCTTGGCTCTTCTACTTCGTTCAGCCAAGTGGAGACCGCTGATGTGGTTTCTGATGTGTGCAGCAGTCTCAGAGTTGGAGGGGTTGGGAATGGCTTCTCTGCAAGCTCAGCAAGATCAAATCTGCTGAGATGCAGTAGAGAAGTGGCATTGAGCCTGTTGATTTCACCATTCTCCCTTTCCACAACAAAGTTGTGAGAAGGTTCATCGAACCTCCACTGGATTATTGCATTTCTAGGTCCAGGAGATTGACCAGAAATCCTGTCCTCTTTCCTGGTATCGAGCAGAGTCACCAGTCTTCTTCTTAGCCTCTTCTCCTCAGCATTGAGGGTATCGGAGTTGAGACCAAGAAGTCTTGCAGCCTGGCCCAAAGTGTCTCTAGGCAATTCAAGAAATTGGCCTAGGGTGAGGGAGCTTGAAGAGTTATCAACATAGGTGATGTTGATAACTTCTCCCTCACAGGAGATGCTGCTCAAAGTAGTGCAATTGATGAGCCTCGTCTTGAACTCCTTTATTTCCTCAAAGGAGAGATGTTTAGGAGGCTGAGGGGATGGTCTTGGTTGTTGTTGGGTAGGCTTAGGTTTAGTGGTTTTGGGTTGAGTCTTGGGTTTTAGGATGGGTAGTTTGGGTGGTTAAGGTGATGTGGTAGGTTTGGGTAGAGTTGTGGGTTGAGGGGTGAAGGTTTCATCAGTGGGTTCGGGTTTAATGGGAAAAGGGGTTGGTTCTGGTGTGGGTTGTGGCTGTGGTTGAGTGGCTGGGGTGAGACCGTTCCCTTTACCCTCCTATACATCTCCCTTCTCTTCCCCAAACGGATGTCAGCCTTTATTTCACTGACTATCCGCCGGAGTGTCCTTTCGGACATAGGTCCCACCTGCCTACCAGAGAAGCCATGAGCCCGGAGGTAGTCCTTCATCCAGGCTTTGTCAGTTGACTTCTTGGCAGCAGTGACCTCCTTCTCTTCCTCCCTCTTCCTCTTCACCTTCAACTTCTCCCTAGCAGCCTTCTTCCTTTCCTTCTCCATTTGATCTTGCTCCTTGTTGTGGAGCAGCAGGATCATATCATTATCATGTGGAGACAGTTCAGAAAGACTGAAGCCTCTTGAGAGTAGGAATTTGATCCTCTCCTCTCTCAGCTTCAGGGCTGCCTCCCTCTGCTCTTCTTCTGCCTTCTCCAAGGCCAACCTGGCTTCCCTTTCTTGTTGTAGCCTGGTTGACCTCTCCAAAGTCACCAACTCCTCTAGTGGTAGCAGGAGTATTTCCTCATTGACAGCTCCTAGGCTGATGAGCTGGTCAATGAGTGCTGTTCTTCTCTTTAGGTTGATTTCTTCCTGATTGGCTGTAGCTGCCTTAGAACTAGCAGCTAACAGCTTCTCAGTAGGAAACCACCTTTCTTTTTGGCCTTCTCAATCTTCTCCTCCTCCTGAAGCTCTTCCGCAGTCAACTTTCTTTTGTCTTTGTCTTTGATTGTGCTTGACTGTGGTGGTTCTTGGATGGAGGGTTGTGATTGAGAGAGAAGTTCAGCTGGTGCTTGGGTTGGAGGTATATCAGAAATGTCCTCCCTGCTCACCTCAGATGCAATTTCAGCAATGACATCTGTGATGGTCAGTTCCTCGGACATCTGAAATAGGCCTTCCGCAGCTTCTATTTCGGCCTCGGAAGACTTGTCTTGTTCTTCCGAGGCTTCCATGTAAACTTCGGAAGCCTCAGCTAGAGCTTCGGAAGATGAGACTGCTGCAGATTCTGTCCCATCTGTTTTAGTTGCTGGGCCATCAGTCCCCATTTCCCCTTCGAAGCTAATCTCAGGTTCCATGAAGACCTTAGGTTGACCAACTTCCTCCACAGTGGTAGAAGGTGCAGTCAGTCTTTGAAGCTCCTCAGCCCCAAAGTATGCAAGTGTGGTGTCGGGGCTGGGCTGTTCTAGGGATGATCTCAATACAAACTTTGTGAAAAGTCTGTAGAGATCTTGAAGCATCCTTGAGTCAATCTCCAGAAAGGATTGAGATGACTCAGGTGGTGTAATGATTTGTTGGGTGGAAATGAGTTGGGTCTGTGGTTCCATAGGTGTTTGTCTCTGAACTTTCTCCCCCTTTTTGGTAGCATCATCTTGAGAGCTAGATGAGCTAGAGGAAGAAGTCATTGAGACCTGGATTGGTACATGCCTAACAGACCTCTCCGTCTGTTTCTCAGCTAGTTTAGCCTTGAGAGAGTTAATCTCAAGTTGCTAGGCAGCAGTCCTTGATTCTAAGATCTTCACCTGTGATTCCAGGTTGGAGACCTTAGAAAGCAAGTACTGAAGTGTTAGTTGCATACTTCCCTCATCTTCATAGGAAGAATCACGGGGAGATGAGATAACATACCTAGTATGCTCACTCTCACCACCAGATGTGGTTTCTTGGCACCCTGGTTTCCTTTGCTCAGAGTCATCTCTTTTAGAGATGTCAATGGGCAAAGTTGCCGTAGACTCAGTCCTAATGATGTTACCACTGTCCTGAGAGCTCAATGAGAGACTCTGAGTAGTGGCAGCTGAGTCTACATGAGTCCCCTCCACATCAGTGGGACTCACCTCAGTAGCAGGCTTCTGATGGGGGCTAGAGACAAGGGATCCCTCTTGGCTCTGTTGATCTCTCAGTGGGTGTTGTAGATCAACTTCATGGCCATGGAGAGATGTAATCTCTTCATCAGTTCGGAGTAAAAGGTCAGTGAAAGAGAGGTTAGTCCTACTGACCCGGGACCTTGATCAATGTCTACAGGCATTGAGCCTATGGTGGGGCTGTCCCTAGAAGGCTGCACAGGGGAGTGTAGAGACTCACCCTGTGGGCTAAAGGCTTGGGGTTCGGGCTCAGGGGTTTGAGACTGAGGAGACTCAAAACCCACATTGAGGTCAATTGTGAAGGATGGTGTGACCTCGGACTGAGTGGGAGCCCATGATTCCACTCTAGTCCTTTGGGTGTGAACAGAAGGAGCTTGTTCAATCAAGTAGATTGAACAAGGGTTCGTTTGGGGCGTCTCTGATATGTGGCTTTGATGGGTAAAGAAGGTTTTGGTATTGTGGTGGATGTTGCTGGTGTGGGTTCATCACCTGTGGGGAGAACAGGGATGTCACCAGGAGCTATGCGCTCAGTCATCTCTGGAGGTAATGGAGTGTACCGTCCAGTGAAGTTGGTGGACATCTTCTTCAGTGTCTTGAAGATGGTCGGCCTCATGTGTGGAACAGGAAGAGCAGCTGCGCAGACAAGCTTGCTTGGTTCCATCTCACAGTTGATTATGTGTTGAAGAAATCGGGGATACATGAAGAATGTATCCCTGCTGAGATTGGCGATTAGGTTGTTCAACACGAATCGTGAGTAGTTGAATCTGAGGCCTCTCACCAACCCATGAACTAGGCATCCTAGTTCATATGGGATTTGATCCCAACCCCCTGATTTGTTGGAGAGGCAGTGCAAAGCAATGTGCAGCAGGAACTTCCAATGGTAAGAGAAGTTGAACTTGTATACTGTGGACCTGCTGACATCGCCTCCATATCCCATGAGGATATAGGTGCCTTCCAAGTCTTCCTTGGGGAACTCAGTAGGAGCCCCATCATCGTGAAGCTCGAGATGCTCCCTGATGATCTGTTCATTGATGACCAACTCTTGGCCACAAACTCTGGTTCTCAGGACTCGAACCCCATTCAGCACTGTAGTTTCTCCGTTGCTCCAAAATTCTGACATATGGTTGGAGTATACGGTTGGGTTAACTGTGAGTGCAGTGAGATAGGTGGATTCGGTGAGAAAGGTGATGATTTGGGTGAAGTCAGCATCCCTTGACGAGTCAAGTAATGCGACTTGGTTGTGCTGAGGGTTTAGCGCCATTGGAGAAAAGGTAAGCTTGAAATTTTGAGTGAAATTTATGGTTTGACAGTGAAGGGAACAATTAGGGCTGTAAAGTGGTAAAAGAAGATGAAATTGATAAGTCAAGATTATTAAAATGGGGTGAATAGTGGTATGGTGGTGGTAATAGGGTAACTGTTTTGGGGTTACTGTGGGTGGTACGGTGGTTTACGGCGGAGAAATGATGTTGGCGGCAAGGATAATTTTAAATAATCTGACATTATCAACAAAATCTTTACTTTTTACAGAGTGGGGCCCAAAAGATATCCGTTACATATAAAACCTTAACTTCCGAGGGTAAAACATTTCCGAAGGTATTTTCTTCCGAGGGCAATTTCTCTTCCGAAGCATGATATTGCTTCCGAAGGTAAAATTGTCCTTTGAAGGCACTTTATCTTCCGAAGCAAGGCATTGCTTCCGAAGGTAAAGCTGTCTTTCCGAATGGAGAGTTGTATAAGTTTCGGAAGTAGATCTGATATAAAATCAATCGCTTCTTCCGAGACCAAAAACTCTTCCGAGAAGAAAATTTCCATTGAGGAATTTAGCTTCGGAAGATATTCAAGAATATCTTCCGAGAGTTAGTTCCTCTTCGGAAGGAATTTACACTTGGAATAGTTTAAAGATCTTTTGTAACAGGGCTTAAATTGTATTGACACAAGACATTACTCATTTAAAAAGGTCTTCAAAAGAGGTAGTTATTCAATGTTTATCATCCCAATTGCTGATATGAGATACTTAAATCTTTGTTCATCAAATGCCTTTGTGAACAAATCAGCATATTGTTCATTTGAGTCAACTTTGATTAACTTTATCAGCTGTTTCTCATGAATATCTCTAATGAAATGATACCTGATATCAATGTGTTTTGTCTTGGAGTGCTTCACCGGATTCTCAGTAATGGAGATAGCACTGTTGTTGTCAATATGGATAGGAGTAGTCATGAAGTTGAACCCATAGTCTAACATCTGATTTTGAATCCATAGCAGTTGAGCACAGCAGCTAGCAGCAACAATGTATTCAGCTTCAGCAGTTGATGTAGAGACACAGGATTGTTTCTTGCATTGCCATGAGATAATCCTTCCACCAAGAAATTGACATCCTCCTGATGTTGATTTCTTGTCAATGTTGCAGCCACCATAGTCACTATCAGAGTATCCATAGAGATTGAAATCACTATTTCTTGGATACCAGAGACCTAGTTTAGGTGCTCCTTTGAGGTATCTGAGGATTCTCTTTGCAGCAGCTAGGTGAGACACCTTTGGAGCAGCCTGATATCTTGCACAAATGCATGTGGCAAACATGATATCTGGTCTACTTGCAGTGAGATACATCAGAGAACCAATAATTGCTCTATACTGATGTTGATCAGTATCCTCCCCCTCAAGGTCAGGGCAAAGATTATGGTTTCTGGGTATGGGTTGTCATACCCCAACCTAGACGGCGGAATCGTCGAAGTGTGAGGGTTAAGATTGTTCACAGCCACATAACGCTATCCTTAAATGAAAATAATATTATCATAAGTTTCAAATGAAATACATTCATAAGTCTCAAATATGAAAAAGTTCCAAACAACACAAAACATAACAATAGCATTTTATTCATTTAGCTAGGTCCAAATCCTAGTTTATTGCAAGCTTCAAATGATGACTTCAAGCGTGGGCATTTCCTGAAACATGTTAAAAATAACGGGTCAACTATAAAGTTGGTGAGTTTCCAAGGGTTTCACCTACATAATATACCATGGATTTCAAGTAGCAATTCATGTCATAGGTTATGAGTTAGCAAGTTTATAAAGCACATATAGTACAATCAAACCTCGACTAGATTATATGTTTATATGAGTGGCTAAGTGTACTTGGTTCCCTAGTGCACAAGCATACGGCTCCTAGGAGTCGGCAATACATCGACTTTAGCACCAAATAGGCTTGTCAGGCCCAAAGATCTAAGACGTCGCCAGGCTAGCAATAGTTAATGATTGTAAACAATATATGTAACTCTTATAAGACTTACAATAACACAAATAACCATGACAAAAATAAAAGTATGAATTGCATGTGCTTTTATAAGATCTAAACGTTTATAAGTGTATGTTGAATAATGTAACATGTTTCACCCCAAAACGGTTGTGAAATAGCATAAAAAGGGACAAGGAAAACTCACTTGATCAAATAAATATTTATTGGATGATTAATAAGAAAATAATAACGCGCGTCGTTTCAACGTAGTCCTTCACAATGCACCTAAAATATATGTTTTTACGAGATTTAAGTAATGATTTTAACGAATCGACGAGGACTAGGGTTTTAAGTGGATTTTGGGGGCTTGTCAAATACTTACCTTTAAAAATTGAAATTATTCATGATTTCTTGAAAATTATATATACATATATTTATATATATATACACATATATATATTTTGTTTTAATTCATGATGTGAAAAGAACGTTTATAATAACTTGGAAAATGTATAGAACAAAGTTTTATAATTAAAAGAAATAACTACAATTTAAACCATATTATTTGAAACGAACGTTTGGATCAATAATAATTATCAAATTATACTATTATTTAAAGTCCATTTTATAAGCAATAACCTAAATTAACCTTTGTTATAATATCTTATTAAAAGATATTTAATTATTTAAATCTTGAAACATTTACAGAAAATTATGTGGTGTCTTTAAAAAATGTTTAAGGTTTACAAACATCATTTTTATATTTTTCTAGAATTTTTATAATTATTTTAAGGCTGAAAAGCCTTTAAAAAAAATATATGGAGGTGCCCGGGTTCGAACCCGGGACCTCCAGGTGGACAGTCAAGTGTGGAACCAGTGAACCAAGGCTCTGAGCCGCGGTTTTTCTTGGTTTTAATTTGTTTTAAACATAACTAACCAGTTTCCCCCATTCCTTAGAACCCTAGATCGTTTGATCAACAAATTGAATGGCAATTCGATTGTGTTAAAGGAAACAAACATGGGGCTTTGACTCCCCTTGTAAATACGAACAAAATGATGTATCTAATTACCCGTTTTGTGACTGAATCGATGAAGAACAGGTTCAAGAACAGGTCGCGATTGCCTCAGTTCCAATCGATGATCAAATGTTGATGTTAATCAAATTAAACTTGAGAGTAGTTTCGGATGTGGGTCTTGATGCAAAGCCCTCTGCCAATTTCGTCTCACGATGCTTGGAAGATGGTCCTCGACTAATTTGCAGGTTCGCGACAGTGAGGGTGATCGAAGGTGGGATTTCTTGTGTTTTCAGGTGCAATTGAGGACTGTGTTTGATTATAGATAGATAAACGTTTGATCTGATTGAATTATTGAGTTATTATTGGTGTTTAAGGCTTGAACGGCTATGGGGTTTAAGACGTTTCGGTTAATCATTCGATTGGGTTCATAACCGACGTTTAAACGCATTCAAAGTTCTTAATGGTGTTCGAATCGAGTTCAATAACGGTTTGGAACAGTTTCGGGATCAAGAACGACCAATTTTGACGTTTAAGAGGTGGCCGGAGCCGGCCGGATCTTGGCCGGGAAAGGTGCCGGAAAAACGGGTTAAGGGGGGGCGGTGGTTTGGGTTTTTACAGGATTACCCCCTGTAGTTTCAAAAATTATCATTTTATGCATAAAACCTTTTTTTAAGTTTTAAAAATGACAACTAACCCCCCTAAGTTAATTAGTTCTAATTTAAGGTCATTAAGTTTCTTCTTATTATTATTTTTACTATTAATATTGTTGTTAATATTATTATTTTATTATCCTTATTATAAATTGTATTATTATTACTACTATTAACATAATTAATATTATTTAATATTTTTTTTTTTTTTTAACTTTCATATAATAAAAGCTAGTGATAACCAAAAAGAATAAGATATGAGTTTCATAATTGTCAATAATGACCCTTATGAGAATAAACAAAGTTAACTTTTAATTTAATAAAAATACGAGATGTTACATGGGTGTCTTGGCTGGTTTACAGTCCTTCATTTCAAATCTTTCTAAGATGTCTGAGACATACTTAGATTGACTTATGAAGAACCCTTCCTTCATCTGTTTCACCTGGATTCCTAAGAAAAAGTCCATTTTTCCCATGGAACTCATCTCAAACTTCTGCTTCATAATGCTTTCAAAGTCTTTGCACATTTGGTCGTTTGAAGAACCAAATATGATGTCATCAACATAGACTTGTACAAGCAAAATGTCTTCTCCACTCTTTCTGATGAAAAGAGTCTTGTCAATGGTACCTCTAGTGTATCCATTCTTCAGGAGAAACTGAGACAAGGTCTCATACCACAGCCTAGTGCTTGGTACAACCCATATAGAGCTTTATCCAGCTTGCACACATAGTTGGGGTGCTGTGGGTCTTCAAATCCTGGAGGTTGACACACATAGATTTCCCTATCTATATCCCCATAAGAAAAGCACACTTGACATCAAGTTGGTAGACTGTGAAGTTCTTGGATGCAGCATAAGCAAGGAAGATCCTAACTGCCTCAAGTCTTGCAACAGGTGCAAAGACATCAGTATAATCAATTCCTTCCTCCTGGGTGTACCCTTGAACTACTAGTCTTGCCTTGTTCTTGATAATCAAGCCTCTATCATCTTTCTTGTTCCTGAATACCCATTTAGTGCCTATGGGTACTTGACCAGATGGTAGTGGGCATAGATTCCAGACCTTTTGTCTTTTGAATTGAAGCAGCTCCTCCTGCATCGATTCAACCCAACTACTATCCTTTAAGGCATCTTCTACCTTCTTTGGTTCCATCTGAGACAGGAAGTATGAGTACAAGCAGACATTCCCATGATGAGTTTGTCCTCTTGTTCTCACGCCCTCAGAGACATTTCCTATGATGTTCTCAATTGGATGAGTGTTGTGAATCCTAAGACGAGGAATCACTTCCAATTGCAGAGATAAGTCTAGGTTAGACATATTCTGATCAGGAACTGGATCACTCTGTCCAACTGCTGTTTCAGAGTCATTCAATGAGGACTGATTGAATGATTGAGAAACATCATCAACGGTTGGTTGTGAAGTAGTATTAACGGTTGCCTGTTCCTTCAGAATACCACTTCCCTCAACCTGGTGTTGTAGTGGATCACCTGAGGAACTTTGAGGTTGATCAAGTGATTCACTTGTTGAAGCTTCACTATTTCTGGAGATAGTTACACTGTCAGATCTGTGAATAGTTGAAGCTTGTTGCCCTTCAGCTCTTGGAGAATTTGGAATAGGTCTGGGAAGCTCATATAGTTGACCTGCATCAGCATCAGCATCACTTTGAGCACCTGTTCCAGCTGAAACATTCTCACAAGATGGTTTAGAATAGTTTGGAAACAATTCTAAATCAAAGATATACTCAGGTCCATTCCCCCTAACACAAGGAGTGTGCTCATTAACAACTATGTTGGATGACTCCTCAAATTGTTGATTCTTAATATTGTATACTCTATAAGCTTTGGAGCTAGAAGAGTATCCAATAAAGATAGCATCATCCGACTTCTCAGCAAACTTTGCCAAGTTGTCCTTTGTGTTAAGTATGGTACACCTGCAGCCAAAGGACCTTAGAAAGCCAATGAACGGTGGCCTCTTGTTCCATAACTCATAAGGGGTTTTTCCATGGGGCTTAACTACAAGACCCTGTTCTGTACATAGCATGCAGTGCTGACTGCCTCTGCCCAGAATGTTAGAGGCAGCTTTGAATCAGCTAACATGGTCCGAGCAGCCTCAATAAGTGTCCTGTTCCTCCTCTCAGCAACACCATTTTGTTGAGGAGTTGGGAGCACTATATTGTCTGGCAATCCCTTTTCAGTCACAGAGTATGATTTCCTTCCAATGCTCATTATACTTGTGGGACCAAAAAGATCCATGTGCAATAAGTGTAATGGAGTAGTGATAGAGTTAACACATTTGGATTTATGAGATGATCTGTGTTGTTTCCCTTTCAGGCATGCAACACAGTTATCTTTGCAGAAAAATTCCTTTTTAGGCAAACCATGTACCAAGTTATTTTTAGACAATTTATTCATTGTTTTAAAATTCACATGACACATGCGTTTATGCCATAGTGTTGACTCATCACTATCAGCTTTGGAAAGAAAGCATGATACTTCACCCATAGGAGAAGCATTGTTCATATCCAGCTTGTACATATCCCCTTTCCTGGGAGATCTGAGAAGCACCAATTCCGGAGGAATTGTCATCCCTGGTTTGAGGATAATGCACTCATGTTCTGTGAAAAGCATCTGATTCTTCTGATCACAGAATTGAGAAACACTTAACAGATTGTGTTCAAGCTGTTTGACAAAGTGAACTTTGTCAATGTTTATTCTGCCATTGGATATACTTCCTCTGCCAGAAATATATCCTCCGGCCTCACCTCCAAATTGGACAGGCCCTCCATCAAAGTTCTGGAATGTTGAAGGAGAGATCTGTTCCCTGTCATGTGCCTGGAGCATCCACTATCTACAATCCAGATATTGTTGTTCTTGTCAAATGGATGTCCCTGCACATAAGATGAGATGGTTAGTTTTGTTTGGAAGCCCAAGCCTTGCAGGTCTCGGGCTCTTCCAAAGATAGTGACATAATTGAACCAAAAGATATGCAATGGGGTTCAATAGAGGTCATTGTTGAAGAAGAGGTTTGGGCTGCAGCATCTTCCTTGATCTTCCAATCCATCCTTTGGTCGATCTTTGAGGATGAGCTTGTTGAAGCTTTTGCAGCATAGTCTTCTTCCGAAGCTTCTCTCTTTTCGGAAGAAGCCTTCACCACCTTTTCTTCCGAAGTAGTCTTCTTCTGAGATGGTTTCAAGGGAGCCTTCTTGTTCTTCCGAACCTTAGAAGGTTGGCTTCCGAAGCCATTTTCCCTTCGGAAGAAGCAGTTTCTTCCGAAAGCAACTTGGCTTCCGAGACCAACTTTCCCTTTTTCATCATTTGGACCTTTTGAATTGGTCCAACTGAGAAACCTTCTCTGACTACTTCTTTTCTAACATTATTTGCATAATGTGGCTTGCTGGATTGTAGTAACAATCTTTAGCCATGTGGTTGTGCAGACCACACATTATGCATGCAATGTTAGTCTTCTGGGAACTTGCAGGTTGCTGTTTCTTGGGTTTCTTCTCTTCATCAGCAACTTTCCCTTTCGACTTTTGATCCTTCAGTAGGACAGGAGTGCTGGTACTACACTCCTTTCCTGAATCAGGAGTACCTACACTTGAAACCCGCAGAAATGAAGACACCCTTTTGCTTAGGGTCAAACTTAAGCTTGGACTCTGCAACTTTCTTAGCAGTCCTTCTAGCAGCTTTAGCTCTGCTTCTTCTTGCCTTGGTGGTCAGGATTTGGTCATCATAGGTGGAGATGGGTGTATCCTCCTGTTTCTCCCCTGTGGAGGCCACTATTTTTACTTCATCCTCTAGTTCCAATGGAGAAGGGTCAGCAGTTGGAACCTCTTGCTCTTCAGTACCACATCTAGGTAGTCTAATAGACTCATAAGAGTGTGGTGGAGCTATTTCATTGGTTCCCAACCCTTCTTTGTTTTGATAAAACATTTTGGAATGAGAGGTTGATGCAAGAATAGTTTGGAAGCTTTGCTCAGCAATAGCTTGCTTCCTGGCCTGAGCCTCAGCTGTGACTAACTGGGCTTGAACTTCAGAAAGTTTGGAGATCAGATCTTTGATTTGAGTCTTGTAGTTAGTCTTTTCATGTTTCAAAAGAGACACAGTTTTCTCTAACTCATCAATTTTCCTTTGATAGTCAGATTCAGCTCTTTTAAAGTAAGATTTTAGCACATTTAAAGACTCAACCTCAGATCTGATTTCCGAAATGTAATCCTTATACAATTTAACTTTAGCAATACAGGCAGCAGTACAAAGATGTTCATATACCTGATCATCATCTGTTCCGGCCATGAGTGCTTGAGCGGGAGTCACATCCTGTACCATGAAGCTCCAGTCAACTTCCTGAGCAATAGCAGCTGTTTCAGTTGACTTTTCTTCATGCTTGGGAGCAGTGGGATGTGTGGAGGCCTGTGGGGTTCCCGGGTTGTTCTTGGGAGCCTTGCATTCCCTAGCAAAGTGACCAAGTTGGTTGCAGTTGTAGCACCTTGCTTTGCTTTATCAAACCCAAACTTGCTGTTGACTGGGTTTTGAGGGAATTGCCTTCCAGTTCTCTTGAAGAACTTCTTCGCTCTATAAGTTAAAAGAGCCATCTGCTGGACAATGTCCATGTACTCCACATCATCTGGATTGAAGCACTCAAGATCATCAAAGCAGTATTGAAAATCACCAGAGTGTCCACTTCCAGAGACAAAGGCACAACTATCCTGAAAGGAGTTGTGTTGAACCTTTTGAGACTTTGGAGTCTAAGGTAGAGTGATGAAGGGTCTAGTATGTGAGTTGTCAAGGTAACATAGCAACTGATGTTGTGGTTCGATGCTTTCCCTTTCAACCACATGAAGGGCTGAACTCTGTTGGTTATTGGAGTGGTCAGAAGAGTTTGCATGTTCATCTCCATCTGAAATGCACTTATGTGACAACTCGGAAAATTTCATGATTTATATATATGCAAATCTAGTATTTGTGTGATTTGTTTTTATTTTTTATTAGTATTTAATAATAATATTATTAATAAAAATATAAATAACAATAATAATAATAATAACAATAACAATAATAATATTAATATATTAAAATAATAATGTTAATAATGATTATATTAATAATGAAAATATTGTTATTAATAATAATTTATAAAAATTATTAAATTGATTTAATAAAGTCCAGGGGTTGTTTGGTATTTTTGAAACTTGTTTTAAAACTTGTAACATAAAATGTTAACTGTTGTAACCCCAGGGACCACTTCTGTAATTTCGTTTAAATCACCCAAACCGCCGCCCGATTCCCCGACCACCGCCGGCCACTTCTCCGGCGGCCCTCCGGCGATTCCAAACGCCATTGTAAACTCGATTTTGACCCCAAAAATCAGTACCAACGTTTCTAGAACGATAATCGAACTCGTACCCCACTTGAAATTGATTAATCGGGTCGATTAGGTATGATTACCACTAAACCGAATTATTTCGGCCGACCACCACTACCAAAATGCACTAAACAATAAAATTATCGAATTGATTGCGCACTAGCAGTCGTATGACTATTTATAAACTATCATCGAGATCAATTCGTTTCAAACACAACAAAATATCACATTCAAACACTCTCATCCGCGGACCTGCAACCTATTTGATTTCACCTTCTGAGTTCTATTACACGACAACAATAGAGGGCTTTTGATCATTAGAGTTATTGGAGACTTCCTGTGAAGTTAATTTCATTATCATCAACGTTCAATCATCGTTTGAATTCCACGTTGGGCCGACCTGTTCTTCGATTGTTCTTGACAATCTGAATAACGAAACAGGTAATTGAATACATCAATAAACTCGTTTTTATGCATAGATTAAAGCCCTATGGTTAATTTCATTATCATAACCGATTGGTGGATCAATTTGATACTAATCGAATTAGGGTTCATCGATTTGGGGATTCATTTAAGTTTGTTGTTAAAACTAATTGGAAACGGATCCTAATGCGGCCTTGTGCCTTGGTTCAGTGGTTCGGGTGTGGGAGTGTATGTTTGTGGTCACGGGTTCGAACCCGGCCACCAACAATTATTTTTTTAAGCTCTTTTTATCACTTTAAAAATACAGAAAAATTATTAAAAATTATAAAAATAATTATTATAAACTTTGTTCATTTTATAGGTTATATAATTATTTCTGGAAAATTTATTTCTTTAAAAACCTTATTTATTTATTTAGTTAATTATTACAAATGTTATAAAATATTATTTATAAATGTTATAAATAGCCATTTTTATAAAAATAGACTCTAAATAATAATTTAAATTATTAATTTATTATTAGACGTTATATTATTTGTAATTATGGATAAAAATGATTTTATAAATTAAATCATAAAATCATACTAAATAATACATGATTTATTAAAAATCATAAATAGATTTTAAATAAAATAATAACATAGATTATTACACATAAATAATGTTTATACATATATAAATATGGATAACATAATTAATAATTACATAATTTATATTATTTATTGAACATAAATCTATTATGTTATGATTATTAATTATTGAACATAATAATAATTAGATAAATTATATTATGTTTTATCATGTAAATATGTTATAATTTAATGATATGTTATTATTCATTATTTATACATAATCTATGTTCAGTTATAAAAACATTATCATATAAATATGATGTCTAGATAAATTGTGTCTATTTACAAAATCTTACAAAATTAAATATAAATTTATATTTAACGCCTAAGATTTATTTGGAACATAATGATATGTTAAAAATCATTATTAAACTAATTAAATATTATGAAATATAAATCTTTAGTTATTAAAGAATTAACAAAATAACTAAATGATTTAGTTATATGTTTATAACAAATCCCCGAAACCAAATCCTAGATCAATTGAACACCAGGTTCAAGATCTAACTTATTTAGGTTTGGATTTGTATCTGTTTGCTTACGTGAATATAATTCCTTAACAGGAATTTACTAGGTTGTCAACACCACACAAGAACTGAGGTGAGTTCATAACTATTCCCCTTTTTAATCATTTAAATATTTTGGGCTGGAATACATGTTGTAATTGAAATTACAAATTATTTGTGTATTATGTTAAATAATAATTTAATCACATTTATGATTACATATGGTTACTATGAAAATCCTTCTCTGTATACTGGACTATAAATAAGCAGGGATCTTTTGGATAGTACTATCGGGGAGTGACTCACCCCCACAAAGGTATGGACGTGTGATCCATATCAGATGCACAAAGATCTTGTTGTCATTTGGGATGACTGTTTCTGTAGTGAGAAGGCAGATGTGCACTTATATAGTTTGCATTATAGTTCCATTTACAACCCATATGAGGATAAATGTAAAGGAGGATTTGCTCCCTCTGATTTGAAATTATTATGAAATATAATATACACATGAAAAGGATATAAACTATGGTACATGGACAAATCCTATGTATAGGATTTGTTGGGCTTGTACATAGTGGGTATGTGGGATAGCGAGTTCACCTTAATAAAAAGGGTTCCGACAGGCTATTCACATACCGGTGAGTAAATTAAACTCACACTTTTACGGTAAATCCTAATTGATGATAATTGATGATTTATCAGTATGTTTTACTTACCTATGAACTCACCAACCCTGTGTTGACACTTGATTTACATGTATTCTCAGGTATCTATTAGGAGCTTATGGACATGCACGTAGGATCATATAAGAGCTCAAGATACCTATTGATTATTATCTGAAATATGATTAAGACATGTTGTCATAAAACAATCTATATTTACTTCCGCTACGCATAACATTATCTGAACGTTATTGTAATAATTATCTGAAATCCATCATATAGATATTTGCATCTCATGTGTAACTACTGTGTTCGATCCTGTTTGTTCACCCCTCCGTGATAGATTCCAGACCCGGAATTTGAGGGTGTGACAGATTGGTATCAGAGCCATTGGTTATAGTGAGTTAGGAATTGCATCTAGCCTATAGCCACACACAATAGTTGCACAAAGTAAATTGCCTTAGTTAGAGATTGACTAAGATTAAGAAGTTATATGCTTAAACTTAGATAGTTGTTTTCCTAAACATAACTTTGACTCTTTGACTCATTCCTAAACTTATTCTCAATGACACGTGGGATCTACACTTATCATCGTGCCTAAATCAAATGGTTTTCAAATCTCGTCAAAGTCCGTGTCACATGACCGAGAACATGCAATGCTGGAAGAGTGGGATACCTGTATCTTAAGGTGTTCTGTCTAGGCAAGGTATTCATACAACTTGATTACCTCACCTGGGAACCCTCGAGATGAGTATTCGCTTATAGGTACGCATGTCCTCGTTAAGGTTGTGGTGGACACAAATACTTTGATAAGTCAACGTATTCGCTTTGGTTTGCGAACCGAACGTTTACACTCCTAACCTCTCATTGTTATTCTAAACAATCTCGTTAATGATTTTATTATTTGAAAAGTTTTAGAAACCAATTACCCGTTTTCATAAAGGTTTCTTCTTTCCATATTATTCAGCATGTCTTCTCGTCAAATCCGTTCACGATTTAGAAATTCTGGCCGTAAGATTTCCGCTATTGTAACACGTGAAGTTACTACAGTCATATACAATTCTTTAAGGCAAATAGGTCAAATTACCTTGATATGTTCCATTTGGTAATCTAAGCTACGCTTGTCCTAACCTAAAGCGAGACTTGTTTCCTTAGTACTCGTGCCTTGCCGAATTTAATCAAAAACCCAGTTTTCTTAAATTCCCATCTGTCCTACAGTAATTGTCCATACTTTGAATATTTGATATAAAATGCATCTATTGAATATGTCAAAGTGTGAATTCTCATCAAACAATTTCATGATAGATGGACGCACCAGCGGGCAGAGGCAGAGGTAGAGGACGCGCCAGAAGAACTGACCCAATAGGGATGACTCCTGAAGAAATACAAGCCTTGGTCAATCAAGGTGTTGCTGCAGCCCTAGCCACTCAGGCTGCTCAGAATGGTCATCACTATTCATATAAAAAGTTCCTAGACTGCAAACCAGATACCTTCACTGGTGCAGAAGGGGCCATTGGGCTCATAAGGTGGTTCGAGAAATGTGAATCCATCTTCGCTATATCTGAATGTCCCGATGAGAGTAGGACCAAGTATGCATCCGGAGCCTTGAGTGGAGCTGCACTCTCGTTCTGGAAGACAGAAGTTTCAAGACTTACTCTCTCCCTAGCCAATGCTATGGATTGGGAGGAATTCAAACAGCTGATGATGGAAGAATTCTGCCCAAGAGAAGAAGTACAAAGGTTTGAAACCGAATGCTGGAACCACAAAATGGTGGGATCTGAAATTGAAAAGTATACCACCGAAAATCATGAGTACGCAACTTTGTGTCCTCATATGATGGAGCCTGCTCACAGAAGAATTGAAGGCTACATCCGTGGACTGTCTCCGGTCATTCAATCTATGGTTACTTCCTCCAACCCAACTTCAATCCAACAGGCCATTAGGATAGCTCACAAGCTGACTAATGAGGCTGTGGCTCAGGGGAAGTTACCACCAAGAAACAAGGGTAAGGGTGTTGCTGCTGAAAGCTCGGGGAAGAGAAAGTTTGAAGATGCTAAAGATAGTGAGAGTCAAGGTACAAGCAAGAAGCAAGATCAGAAAAAGCACCAAGACAATCAGGGCATTCCGCCTAGATGTCAGAGGTGTGGCAAGCGTCATCATGGCAAGTGTACCGCAATCATCTGCTACAAATGCAACAGGAGGGGGCACACTGCTCCTGAATGTAGGACCAAGACTCAAGACCAAGGAAAGAAGGATGGTAATCAGCAGAATGGAGGAAAGAAGGAAGTTATTTGTTTCAAATGTGGAGAAAAGGGCCATATTGCTAAAGACTGCACTGGGGAAAAGAAGGATACAGCCAAGGGCAGAGCTTTCGTTATTGGCAAAGGTGAGGCTCTAAAAGACCCTAACGTTATTATGGGAAAATTTTTGGTGAATAATGTTTATGCTATAGTATTATTTGACACGGGAGCTGATAGAAGCTTCGTATCTAATACTTTCTATAATCACTTGAATGTAAACCCTGTACCCCTAGATGAGCCATATGTTGTAGAAGTAGCAAATGGTAAATCCTTGACCGCATCACAAATCCTGAAAAACTGTACACTAGATTTATCAGGTCATATCCTACCAATAGACCTCATGCCCATTACTTTGGGAAGCTTCGATGTGGTAGTTGGTATGGATTGGCTATCCAAAAACTCTGCAGAAATTATCTGTAAAGACAAAATGATTCGTATCCCCCTACCAAATGATGAAGTCCTGTGCGTGGAGGGAGATAAGACTGGTGTCGTGATGGGAGTTATTTCTTACTTGAAGGCTCAAAAGTGTCTTCGAAAAGGACATACTGCTATCCTAGCCTTAGTCACTGACAAAGAGAAGAAGGAAAGGAAGATTGAAGATGTACCCGTCGTCAGGGAATTTCCTGAAGTGTTTCCTGATGAACTGCCTGGATTGCCCCCTAAAAGAGAGGTCGAGTTTTCAATCGAGTTAGTACCTGGAGCTACACCTATAGCTCGGGCACCATACCGTCTCGCACCTTCTGAATTAAAAGAACTATCTGACCAGCTTAGGGAACTCCTTGATAAAGGATTCATCCGACCTAGCTCGTCACCATGGGGAGCACCAGTGTTATTTGTGAAGAAGAAAGACGGAACTTCAGATGTGCATTGACTATCGGGAACTGAACAAAGTGACGATCAAGAACCGTTATCCCTTGCCACGTATTCGACCAACTGCAAGGTTCGAGCATTTACTCCAAGATAGATCTTAGAAGCGGCTATCATCAGCTGAGAGTCAGAGATGAAGATATTGTGAAGACGGCTTTCAGAACTCGGTACGGTCACTTTGAGTTCACAGTCATGCCATTTGGGCTAACAAATGCACCTGCCGTATTCATGGATCTCATGAATCGTGTATGCAAGCCTTATTTAGACAAGTTTGTCATTGTCTTCATTGATGACATCTTGATCTATTCCAAAAATGAGAGTGAGCATGAAGAACATCTGAGATTGGTTCTTGAACTACTAAAGAGGGAGGAGCTCTATGCTAAGTTCTCGAAATGTGATTTCTGGCTTAAAGAAGTTCAATTCCTTGGCCATGTAATTGATGCTAATGGAATTCATGTAGACCCAGCTAAAATTGAATCTATCAAAAGTTGGCCTACACCTTCTAATCCAACGGAAATTAGACAATTTCTGGGACTAGCCGGCTATTACAGGAGATTTATCGAGGGATTCTCCAAGATAGCTCAACCATTGACCATGCTTACCCAAAAGGGGGTAGCATATCATTGGGGGTTCAAGCAAGAGGCTGCCTTTCAAACACTGAAACAGAAGTTGTGCAGTGCACCTATATTGTCCCTACCCGACGGTATTGAAGACTTTGTAGTCTACTGTGATGCTTCTGTTCAGGGTCTGGGATGTGTTTTGATGTAGCGAGACAAAGTCATAGCCTATGCCTCAAGACAGTTAAAGTCTCATGAGAAGAACTATGCAACTCATGATCTAGAACTGGGAGCTGTTGTGTTTGCTCTTAAATTATGGAGACATTACTTGTACGGTACTAAGTGCACTATTTATACCGATCACAAGTCTTCAACACCTGTATAATCAAAAGGAGCTGAACATGAGGCAGAGGAGGTGGCTTGAACTACTAAACGATTATGATTGCGCCATCAAGTACCATCCTGGTAAGGCAAATATTGTGGCTGATGCTTTGAGTAGGAAAGAACATGTGAAACCTCGTAGAGTACGAGCTCTACAACTTACCATTCAAAGCAACCTGCCGGCACAAATCTTGAATGCTCAGACTGAAGCCCTGAAAGAAGAGACATTAAAGATGAAAACCTTCGAGGGCTAGACCAACAGTTTGAAGTTCATTCGGATGGGATACGCTTTATAGCAGGAAGGATTTGGGTACCCCTATACGGGAATCTGAGGAGCTTGATCATGGATGAAGCCCACAAGTCTAGATACTCTATCCACCCAGGTGCAGATAAGATGTATTACGACTTGAAGCTTGTTTACTGGTGGCCAAGAATGAAGGCAGACATTGCAACCTATGTCTCAAAGTGCTTGACTTGTTCTAAAGTCAAGGTCGAATACTAAAAGCCTTCAGGAATGTTGACCCAACCAGAAATTCCCGTGTGGAAATGGGAAATGATAACCATGGATTTCGTCACGGGTTTACCCAAATCTCAAACGGGCAATGACACCATTTGGGTTATCGTTGACCGTCTCACCAAATCCGCTCATTTCATACCCATCCGTGAGAAAGACAAGATGGAGAAGCTTGCAAGGGTGTACATCAAAGAAATTATCTCTAGACACGGAGTGCCAGTGTCTATTATCTCTGATCGTGATGCACGGTTTACATCAATCTTCTGGGGTAAGCTTCAGAAAGCTCTAGGCACTCGCCTAGATATGAGCACAACCTATCACCCTCAAACTGATGGTCAAAGTGAAAGAACCATACAGACTCTTGAAGATATGCTTAGGGCTTGTGTTATTGACTTTGGAAAGAACTGGGAAGGTCATTTACCTTTAGTAGAGTTCTCATATAATAATAGCTATCATTCGAGCATCAAGGCGGCACCATTCGAGGCCTTATATGGACGTAAATGTAGATCACCGCTTTGCTGGGCAGAAGTTGGAGATAGTCAACTTACTGGTCCAGAGTTGATCTTTGAAACTCATGAGAAAATTGTCCAGATAAGAGAACGCATGGCTGCTGCCAGGGATCGCCAGAAAAGCTATGCTGATAAACGCCGCAAGCCACTGGAATTTCAGGAAGGAGATAAAGTTTTGCTAAAGGTATCTCCCTGGAAGGGAGTTATACGCTTTGGGAAACGGGGGAAATTGAACCCTCGCTACGTGGGACCTTTTGAAATTGTCAGAAGGATCGGCCCAGTAGCCTATTAATTAAATCTACCTGCTGAACTTGGTGGTGTGCATAATGTTTTTCACGTATCAAATCTAAGGAAGTGTTATCCGATGAATCACTTGTTGTGCCTTTAGAGGAACTGCAAGTAGATGAGAAACTCAGGTTTATCGAGGAACCAGTTGAAATCATGGATAAAGAAGTCAAACAACTTAAGCATAGCAAGATTCCGATTGTCAAAGTTCGGTGGAACTCCCGGCGTGGTCCTGAGTTCACTTGGGAACGAGAGGACAAAATGATGCGCAAGTATCCCAACCTGTTCAAGAAGGTTGCCAGTACTTCTTAATTTTCGGGACGAAAATTCCTGTAACAGGGGGATGATGTGACAACTCGGAAAATTTCATGATTTATATATATGCAAATCTAGTATTTGTGTGATTTGTTTTTATATTTTTATTAGTATTTAATAATAATATTATTAATAAAAATATAAATAACAATATAATAATAATAACAATAACAATAATAATATTAATATTATTAAAAATAATAATGTTAATAATGATTATATTAATAATAATGAAAATATTGTTATTAATAATAATTTATAAAATTATTAAATTGATTTAATAAAGTCCAGGGGTTGTTTGGTAATTTTTGAAACTTGTTTTATAAACTTTGTAACATAAAATGTTAACTGTTGTAACCCCAGGGACCACTTCTGTAATTTCGTTTAAATCACCCAAACCGCCGCCCGATTCCCCGACCACCGCCGGCCACTTCTCGGCGGCCCTCCGGCGATTCCAAACGCCATTGTAAACTCGATTTTGACCCCAAAAATCAGTACCAAACGTTTCTAGAACGATAATCGAACTCGTACCCCACTTGAAATTGATTAATCGGGTCGATTAGGTACGATTACCACTAAACCGAATTATTTCGGCCGACCACCACTACCAAAATGCACTAAACAATAAAAATTATCGAATTGATTGCGCACTAGCAGTCGTATGACTATTTATAAACTATCATCGAGATCAAATTCGTTTCAAACACAACAAAATATCACATTCAAAACACTCTCATCCGCGGACCTGCAACCTATTTGATTTCACCTTCTGAGTTCTATACACGACAACAATAGAGGGCTTTTGATCATTAGAGTTATTGGAGACTTCCTGTGAAGTTAATTTCATTATCATCAACGTTCAATCATCGTTTGAATTCCACGTTGGGCCGACCTGTTCTTCGATTGTTCTTGACAATCTGAATAACGAAACAGGTAATTGAATACATCAATAAACTCGTTTTTATGCATAGATTAAAAGCCCTATGGTTAATTTCATTATCATAACCGATTGGTGGATCAATTTGATACTAATCGAATTAGGGTTCATCGATTTGGGGATTCATTTAAGTTTGTTGTTAAAACTAATTGGAAACGGATCCTAATGCGGCCTTGTGCCTTTGGTTCAGTGGTTCGGGTGTGGGAGTGTATGTTTGTGGTCACGGGTTCGAACCCGGCCACCAACAATTATTTTTTTAAGCTCTTTTTATCACTTTAAAAATACAGAAAAATTATTAAAAATTATAAAAATAATTATTATAAACTTTGTTCATTTTATAGGTTATATAATTATTTCTGGAAAATTTATTTCTTTAAAAACCTTATTTATTTATTTAGTTAATTATTACAAATGTTATAAAATATTATTTATAAATGTTATAAATAGCCATTTTTATAAAAATAGACTCTAAATACTAATTTAAATTATTAATTTATTATTAGACGTTATATTATTTGTAATTATGGATAAAAATGATTTTATAAATTAAATCATAAAATCATACTAAATAATACATGATTTATTAAAAATCATAAATAGATTTTTAAATAAAATAATAACATAGATTATTACACATAAATAATGTTTATACATATATAAATATGGATAACATAATTAATAATTACATAATTTATATTATTTATTGAACATAAATCTATTATGTTATGATTATTAATTATTGAACATAATTAATAATTAGATAAATTATATTATGTTTTATCATGTAAATATGTTATAATTTAATGATATGTTATTATTCATTATTTATACATAATCTATGTTCAGTTATAAAACATTATCATATAAATATGATGTCTAGATAAATTGTGTCTATTTACAAAATCTTACAAAATTAAATATAAATTTATATTTAACGCCTAAGATTTATTTGGAACATAATGATATGTTAAAAATCATTATTAAACTAATTAAATATTATGAAATATAAATCTTTAGTTATTAAAGAATTAACAAAATAACTAAATGATTTAGTTATATGTTTATAACAAATCCCCGAGAACCAAATCCTAGATCAATTGAACACCAGGTTCAAGATCTAACTTATTTAGGTTATGGATTTGTATATATATACTTATGTGAATATAATTCCTTAACAGGAATTTACTAGGTTGTCAACACCACACAAGAACTGAGGTGAGTTCATAACTATTCCCCTTTTTAATCATTTAAATATTTGGGGCTGGAATACATGTTGTAATTGAAATTACAAATTATTTGTGTATTATGTTAAATAATAATTTAATCACATTTATGATTACATATGGTTACTATGAAAATCCTTCTCTGTATACTGGACTATAAATAAGCAGGGATCTTTTGGATAGTACTATCGGGGAGTGACTCACCCCCACAAAGGTATGGACGTGTGATCCATATCAGATGCACAAAGATCTTGTTGTCATTTGGGATGACTGTCTCTGTAGTGAGAAGGCAGATGTGCACGTTATATAGTTTGCATTATAGTTCCATTTACAACCCATATGAGGATAAATGTAAAGGAGGATTTGCTCCCTCTGATTTGAAATTATTATGAAAATATAATATACACATGAAAAGGATATTAAACTATGGTACATGGACAAATCCTATGTATAGGATTTGTTGGGCTTGTACATAGTGGGTATGTGGGATAGCGAGTTCACCTTAATAAAAAGGGTTCCGACAGGCTATTCACATACCGGTGAGTAAATTAAACTCACACTTTTACGGTAAATCCTAATTGATGATAATTGATGATTTATCAGTATGTTTTACTTACCTATGAACTCACCAACCCTGTGTTGACACTTGATTTACATGTATTCCCAGGTATCTATTAGGAGCTTATGGACATGCACGTAGGATCATATAAGAGCTCAAGATACCTATTGATTATTATCTGAAATATGATTAAGACATGTTGTCATAAAACAATCTATATTTACTTCCGCTACGCATAACATTATCCTGAACGTTATTGTAATAATATCTGAAATCCATCATATAGATATTTGCATCTCATGTGTAACTACTGTGTTCGATCCTGTTTGTTCACCCCTCCGTGATAGATTCCAGACCCGGAATTTGAGGGTGTGACAACTTAGGATACCATACAACTCTGTGAGAGAAAGAGTCTTAAGGTCCGAAGTTCTCTTGATAACAACACAGTAGTGAGTCCATAGTTTAGGAAGAGAGGACATGAACTTCCTAACTATGTCTCTGTTCTCAAGAGCTACTCCAATATCCGCCAGAGTATCTACTAGCTCAACATACCTGAAGTATTGTTGAGTCAAGGTCTCACCAGCCTTGAAAGTAAAGTTCTCAAACTGCTGCTTCAAGAGATCTTCTTGTTCTCTTGAGTTTCCTTGGATCCCTCATACATCAGCTTCAAAGCTTCCCATAAATCTTTAGCAGTCTTGCACTTCTTGAAGCGTCTGTAGACGGAGTTGGGGAGAGCAGTTTGGAGACAAGTCATAGCCCTTTGATCTAGCTCTATTCTCTTCCTATCTTCCTCTGAGTAATCATCAACATCTTTTGGAATGATGCGATTACCAGTGGCAGATGTAGTGCTTGGTATGAAAGGACCATTGACAATGGAGTCCCACATCCTTGAGTCTTGACACTTGATGAAGCCTTCCATCCTGATACACCATGTGTCAAAGTCTTCAGGGGTGATCATAGGGGACTTGGTCAAGGTACCAGTTTCCATATCAGCCTTGGAGAGAGCAGCCATTTGAGTGAGTGGATAGTGGTGAGGAGTGAAAAACAGGTTGATTAGGATGGTAAGATCTCACAATCAAGAGCCTGGAGCTCTGATACCAATTGCAGGATCGATTTCGGGTGGTTCTTCTCTCAACTCACTCGTGAATCAACACTCGGCAAGCAGTCTTTAAAGAGTTGATCATAATATAACAAGTAACAAGCAGTAAGAAAATTAACACAGCAATTAATTTTCAAGGTACTTTTATATATTGCTTCTCAACTCAAAGGATTACAAGACACTTGGACTCAAATCACTTACATAAAGAGTTACAGGGAGAAGATATATATAATACTACCTACAGCCGGATATACTTTGATACCAGCTGGACACCTCTAACCTTACATCTATACTACAAGACTCTAGGTGAGGTCTTTCAGACATTGTGCCTGAGAGTTGGTAGTCAGGACATGTCCCTGACTTACCTTTTGTCACCAACTAAAGTTGGTAACATGTACTATCATAAAAGGTGAACAGTAGAATAAAGTATGGTCAACAACATGGCTCTTTAGGAAGATGCCATGCTGTATCAGAGGTTTGCAGCGGACTGTCAGGGACCATACTTTTATCTGCTGGACATAGCAATGTCTTCCGAAGGATAAAGTGCTTCGGAAGAATAACTTCTTCCGAAGGCACTTATACTTCGGAAGACTGCTTCTTCCGAGGCTTGGAGTCTTCTTTGTCTTCGGAAGCAGACTTTGTCTTCAGCTCTTTCATCAGACTTTGTCTTCGGAAGCTCTTTCAGACTTTGTCTTCGGAAGCTCTTTCAGACTTTGTCTTCGGAAGCTCTTTCAGACTTTGTCTTCGGAAGCTCTTTCAGACTTTGTCTTCGGAAGCTCTTTCATCAGACTTTGTCTTCAGAAGTTCTTTCAGACTTTGTCTTCAGAAGCTGTCCTTCAGACTCTCGGAAGATCTCTTCTCAGCTTCGGAAGCCTTTGAATGTAGTACCAAAAGATGACTATGAAGTGATTTTGGTTGCACCAACCTTATCATGATCCAACAAATCCCGTTCATACTTACTTGCACATTGAAAGGTGAATTGTACCAATACCATATGCTACACCCCGATCGTTATTAGCTACCGGGCCGAAGTCAACATATGGACAACAAAACGTATGCCACGGTACTAGAGGTAAGCGGTAGAGGTACCATGACCATGGTCAATCACAGAGAAGGACCAATCGCGTTATTCAATGCTTGCAAGACATAATTCGTTCGTTCATTAATGCATGTATTCATCATCATTCTTCTTTTCGTTCATTCGTTAATACATGCATTCATCATCATGTTCCTCTTTCATTATCTTTCACTTTACGTTACATAATACTTCATTTGTTCATTCTCGTTATTCGTAAAGTTTCGGAAAGATAAGCATACACAATTACAAGGAACATACACACTCATCATACATTCATCATCATACATTCATCATCATACATAGCATCATACATACGTAATCATACATAGCATCATCACTCACATTCAATAACGTCCTAGTCAACAGTCAGGTGAAACCCTACTGCACAAACTCCAAGGGAAATATGTTAAAAAGTCTAAGTATTTTGGGCGTATGAGCCCTGTTCTAGGCGTTTCACCACTGTCGGACTCATCAGCTACACTTAGAAAAATTTCAGGCTCTGGGCGTATGAGCACTGCTGGGCGTATGACCCCTGTTGGTCGTTTTAGCCTGTTGGTCGTATTAGCCCTGTTGGACTTTTGAGCTTACACTTGGAAAGTTTTCTCTGGTCATACGACCAAGGTCCAGACTTTTCACCCTCATACTTAGTAAAATTTTCAGACTTATAAGTCCGGGTGTTTTAGGACTGTTGGACATATACATGCTTGGACTCATAACCTTACTTAGAATATTTCTAAGGCAATTTCCTGGGCGTATAAGCACTATTGGACACATTACCTTGCACTTAGTTATTCTAAGTCCAAATTTCAGGCATATTACTACTAATTGGGCTTGTTAGGCGTTTTAGTAACCTGTTCATGTGACTAATTCATATTCCAATTCCCAAACATCATAATGCCTAGTTCTAAACATGCTCACATGATTCTAGGCAAAACTTAACATAAACACATACATTCATACATTCAAATCATACGGGTATAAAACCCAAATTTTATAAAAACATACTTACATGCATTTTCCAGCCCCAAAACGTTTAAAACAGGTAAAAAGGGGGTCTAGAAACTCACCTTTGCAGTCCCTCGGGTATGACTCCTTCAAAACCCATTTGCTACAAGTTGAACACCTATAAAACCCAATGAACGCGCCCGAACACAAAAACACGCATATAAGAACATGCATTCTCGGTTTTTTAGCCAAACACAACTTAAAAACACTAATTCTTACCTTGAATCCGATTTCTTCTTCTTTCTCTCTCTAAGAATCGAAGTCCCTGCTGTTTCTCTCTCTAAAAAACCGAATGCAAAGAAGTGTGAAGGGGGTTATGGGCGGCCATACCTTCTTTTACACCAACTTTTCAATGATTTTGTCCTTTTGGCACTTTTTACCCCTTAACTTTAAGTTGACTTCCGTTTCCTTCCTTTTTTTTCTATTTTATTCTTTTATTTCTTTAAAAGAAATTACGGGTGTTACAATTATGTTATGTTTTTACATTCAAGTAAGGCAAGACATGCCACATGTCTCAGCAGACGCATAAAACCAACATTATATAGACAACAAAATCATAAAGTAGATTACTGATTTTAAATTTCAAAGTGAAAATTTTAAGCTTACTTGAATCTCTTATACTCAAGAATACCCACAATATAAATCAACCTGCAAGCTACGTGCACAATAATACATTAAAAGTAATGGAATTCCAAATAGGGGCCAATGTTTTTCAATTAATCAAAAGCTAAGAGCAGTAGATCACCTTATGTACCGTAGCACCATTTAGCAAGATATAACAAACCTCAACCTCAACAGGTAACAGTGTCAGGCTGCATAGCGATTAACACAAAACAAGTTAAACAATGTTAAAATCATAACAAACGAAAGGAAATACCAAAATAAAAATAAGAATAAGAATTTTACAGCTTCATCAGCCTCTCCAGGGAATGTTCTTCGTACATTCTGCATACCCTTCTCCACATGCACTTCCAGTACTTTCTTCTCCTGCATGAGTTTCTCACCCTTGCATTGGGTGCATCGATCCTTATCATTGATGGTTTCTCCGGTACCCTTGCATTCATTACAAGGATGTTGCATTTGCTGGATCATAGAAGGGCCAAGATGTCTGATAGAGACTTTCATTCCAGAACCTTGACAGCCAGCACATTTCATTGAAGCGCCTGACTTTGAACCCTTGCTGCAAATACGCAAGTTGAGTAAGTAAAACAAAAAGATCAAACTATTACAAAAAAGGGAATGAATACAAAAAAAGTGAGCTCTTACCCCTTACACTTGGAGCAGATTACATTGCGTGAAAGAGAGAGTTTCTTGGAAGTTCCATTATAGAGATCCTCAAGAGAAACTTTGAGAGGATGAACAACATCTTCTCCCCTTCGTTGCCTTCGTCCCCTGCTGCTACCACCACCGCCTACAAAAATATTGCAAGTGATCAGTGATGAACTTTTATAATCTATTTTGTAATCATATGATGCTAAACTACTAATTAGCAAAATCCAAAGGGATTAAATCTTCAGTCGAAACTTCATAAATCAAGCAAGAAAAAATGTAAACTAAACACATCAAGAGAACCCAAAAAACTAACAAAGCAAGAAAAAATGTAAAACTAAACACATCGAGAACACGTATCAATTAAAAACTCTAATGTCTTTTCAAGAGAGAAAACGTATGGATCCACCACATAAACCACCGATGAAACTAAACAATTACCCAGATTATACACATCAATTTCACATCCTGATGATCTGAAGACAATCATCTACAACAATCAACATATAACGTATAAATCTAATCAACAAGGACACCAATCACATCCTGATTGTGAAGTAAAAAAATCAAATATGACCTTAACACATCCCGATTGCACAAAACCCAGAATTCAAATCAAATGAAAGTCAAGAACAGTAACATAAGATATCGCAACATCAAATACATACACATGAATTAACAAATAGGCTAAACAACAAACCAATCCCCAACCAATCGATGAATCCGTCAAGCTGGAAACAAAAATGACGGAAGCATACTCATAGTTAAACTAACAACAAACAGACCCTAAACACAAATTTTTAAGGTTTATGGTGACTTACCTTGAGAGCGCTCCGATCTACAAAGTCATTACCATAACGAATGCCACTTTTCCGGTTCGATTAGGGCCCTTCAAAGCTTACCGAGCAAGAATGGAAACCGGACAGGGAAAGAAAGCCGTCATCAAGGGTGTGGAGAAGAATCAGTAGCGGTGGGCTGGTGGTTCTGAAGATTGTAGGGAAGCTATAAGATTGCGTAACCGGCAATCCGTGAAATAAAATTTACAAACCGGAGCACTCCTGGTCCTCCCCGTCTCAGCCTCTTTGTCGGCTCTTCTCCTTGATCCATCTATTTCTCGTTTCCTCTTACTTTGAGAGTGATTAGCTCCGGAAACTGCAAATCAAGTGCAGATCTAAGAACATGATGGCTGTGGGATCGGAATCTGAGATGCAGATACAAGATTAGATGGAGAAACTAAACCCCCATCAGCATGCGAGAGAAGAGAGAGCGCAGTTTTTGAGATCTGGGGTTTTGAATTTTGAAAACATGGGGTTTTAAATTTTGAAAAGCAATGGGTAGATGTACATCTCCGAAAGAAAAGGCCTTATGCTTTAATGAGTTGTAAGTTACGCTTTAAGAGATGTACATCTCTTAAAATTAAGACATTTGGGTGAAATTACCCTTGTCCCTCTTCAAATCAATATATATAGTATAGATATGATGTAGTGAAAGACTGCACACTCACTCTATATATATATCTATACTATATATATATATATTCATTTGAGAAGGGCACCAAGGTAATTTCACACAAATCTCTTAATTTTAAGAGATGTACAACTCTTAAGGCATAACTTACATCTGTTAAAGCATAACTTAAAGCATAAGGGCAATTTCTGCAAAAGGAGTGTACAAAAGAAGGTCTGCAACCTTCTTTTCTTCTGCAGATCGAAAAGCATAAGGGTAGCCATGTTTGTGACAGGTGATTCAAAATTCAACCTCTCTGAAAAGCATCACAACAAGATCACCAAGAGCATGGTTTTGAAATTCAACCTCGCTTACGTTTCTCATCTCTCTCTCTAGCCTAAATTAAAATTCCAGGTTTGTTTCATCTTCTTGATTCACTACTCGACTTCTAAAATGTTGTTTTTCAGGTACGATTCCACCATTGATGATTCCACATCCACCATCGGTTAGATTTATTTTGCTTATTGTTGGTTCCGTTGATGATTCCACATCCACCATCGGCTAGGTTCTTTCATGTTATTGTTGGTTTTTTGACCAATTAGGGTTCCTAACATCTTAATTTGATCTGCAACGAAGTTTTATTTTATTCGTTTTTGCTCTTGAATCAATCGATCCAATTGTAAACTAATTTCGTTGCAATTTCGAAAACAGGACACACTAGGTTCATAATCCTGTGGTACCATCAGATTAATGGGTTTTGTTTATTAGGTTTTGTTTATTAGGTTTTGTTTATTGCTGGGATTCTTCAGTTACTTGGGGATTGCTGGATCAACATGCGTATTTACTGAGGCAATACTGCTCAATTATGGCTTTCGCACAGGGCTTTTCACGTCCCAGTGCAACCCAAATTCACCGCCTTCCGGTCCTCTCTAGCGATTTCAAGATGATATTACTTCTCTATCTCTTTCAATTGCAAGGTAAATTGTGATTGTGGTTTGTCGTTATGAATCAGGGGCAAACACGTTTGCTTGATTTCACACATAGGCGGGTTTTAATCACTTATGTGTGCTTTCTGTTTTCTCAATCGTGACTTCTGAAACCCCTTTTACTTTTATTGTTAGTCTTGTTCTTGATTCGTCTGTTGAGACAATTTATGCATTTTTGTTGTATTTGAAAAGAACTTGATCAACCATTGATTAATTGATTAATGTATGTTTAACTAATGCAGGTTCAAACTCTAATTAGTTTTAACACTGATGAATTTTGTAAGATTATTGATTCTGTTCAACCAAACATTGTGTATTTTGCAACGAGAACGACTTACACATGATGAAGTTGGACCTCATGTGGGAAGGTGCAGAAGATTTATCAGTGCTTTTTGGTTCGTCATGACCCCAACTATGTTGTAAGTGCGTTATTTGTCTACTCTATTTAGAACTGCATTGCATGAATTATCAAGAAAATTTAAAAATAGGTGTATACGTTTGTTAATCATATGCTGACTATATATGTTTTCGGTGTTTCCATATTGCTGCCATGTTTAGTGAGCATGTTATTTGCCATTTTTAGCGTACATGATATGCCACTATCAAATGGTAAAAAAAAAGTAGCTTATTTTGGGTAAGACAGAGTATCGGTTCTTCCATTATAAGCTATGGTTATATACCCTTTCTCAATATTTATATTTGGTGTATCATATTCTTTTATTGTTCCAAGTTTCCTTAAATGACAATCTTTACTGAATTCGTTACATGACTCAAATAATATTGCATTTACTTGTAAAATGTGGGGGATAAGAGCTATTGATATGAATCATAATATATTTTATGGTGGGAGGACATATGAGACTGAAAGGCATAAAGAACTTTATAAATAGATTTTATAACAATGGAGCATATGGAACGGCTTTAAATAGATTTTGTGTTCAGGTAGCAGTTCCCCTTACTGTTTATGCAAAGTAGGCCGGGTTAGATCTCTCAAATAAAAGCCAAATAAATCTGTTAAGTTACATTGTACATCTTTTGAATGCCTAATTGAGTTCATTTTGGTATTTTTTTCTATTGTGTTGAGTGAGTACTAATTGAACCAGAGTTGATTAAATTGAGTTGGGTTAACGTGCCAAACTATTTGTCTATATTTTCCCAAATATTAACTACAATTATGAGAAGGAGAAAATGCATGAAATTGAAATGAACTTTATATTTTCCCCTATTTGGGTGGTTTATAACGGTAAGCAGTGGTATGCTTAATTATCTTCGATTAGCATGGTGACTAAGGTGTGCTTAATATTGCTTTATGAAGTTTTTAGATTGTTTAATTATTTTCTTATGTGTTACAAACTAGAATCAATGTATTTCTGATGTACTCAGTACTTTAGATTCTTTATACTAGCATTTTCAAAAGAACATTATTCATGGTGTTGAAGGTTTATTGAGTTTCTTCACTAATCACAGCAAAGGGTGTTTGGATGTTTGTTTTGCAAAGTGTTTAGTTAACAGTGTTTGAGATTGGATTTGTTGATTATTTAGGATCAAACAATAAAAATTGAAGATACATGCAAGAAGAAAACATAAATTTGCATCTTTCTGTTACCTTGAATACTGACTTTCTGATCCTTGTTGTTCAAGTTGCTATTATCACTTCAATAAGCACATTCAAAATCCCCATAGGAAAGATTCGGTTGGGTTAGGTGGAAGGTTTGATGCAATGAATGTGGTATGCAAAGATATGGCGTATGCACTATATTAGATTGTAACTTTAAATAGTTATATGGATTTATCTAGGTGTTGTGCATGAGTTTTCAGGTTCAGGCACCAGTAAGAATGCAATTGCTTTAGAAATCAAGAAAGCATACTACGGGGTTTGTATTTTTTTTGAAACCATTATTTCTTGATCTTTCTTCAGCTGTAATTTGGTTTCAAATGAATGGAACTATTCATGTGCATTGATTTTGTGTTCTTTTGTTTGTCTTATAAAGTTGTTGTCAACTTATAATTACTGAGTGATGATTTTTTTAAACATATATTTGGCATTTCTAGCTAGCAAAGAAGTGGCATCTAGATGCAAACAAAGATGACCCAGAAGCGGAAACTAGATTTCAAGAAATTTCAAAGGCATATGAGGTATTAGGTTTGTTTAATGTTAATCAAACTATACAATTTAGGTTTTTATCAGAAAGTGTATATAGTTTTAAGTTAACACTTCTATTAAATTAGTCCCTCCTTTATATTGCAGGTTCTGAAAGACGAGAATAAACGAGCAGATTATGACCAGGTTGTGATATGCATTTTTTTTACAATATACCTTTGGATTATTGATTTTGCTGTTGTATTTACATTTTCTCTGCTGGATTAATGCTTCTATAGGTTGGCCATGCAGCTTATGAAGCAAGTGGTTATCCATCAACTGCTTATCACTATGGAGGTACTTTGATACAAATTCATATGTAGATTTGAGATGTTTTAGATTTTATATGTTTAATTTCTATCAAGTTTGTTACCATATGTTTTATTTAGTTAAATATATGTTCAATTATTGCTTATCTTGTTTTAGGTTTTGATGGTACTACCAATGATTGGAATGACTACTCAAGATATGTAAATCCTGAGGGAGTCGATATGTCTCATGTAAGATTTTTTGTATAATCTGTTTATTTATATTTAGTTGATGGCTTTCACTATTTTTAAAGATAACAATTGGTTTGTTTTTATTACAGGGAGTTTATGGTGATATGTATCATGGTTATGGTTATGCACCATATGGTCCTTATTCACCAGCCGCCTCACCCGTGCCAACAGTTGGTCATGATGGCCAAGTTTATGATGCGCAACATTACCAATACCCGAGCCCCTATTTTCAACCAATGACTCCAACTAGCGGAAACTGGAAACTGGATCCCTACATGGGCTGGAAACTGGAACCGAGTAGATATCCATTTGACCTGAAAGCGAGCTTTTACACGCGTGTTTGAGGGTTCTTATAATTCTTGTATTTTGAAATGCAAACAATACTTTTCAATATCGATAGATCCATCGAGTTGTTTGTTTCACTTTAAAAGTAACCGTGAATCGTATTTTTCTTAAAAGTATGTTTTGGAAGGTATAACAGTCGAACAAGTGAAGAAATGTGTTTGAACATCAGACTACTATGTAAAGTTCATCGTATGAATGGCACCAAAATTTATGACAAATGGGAATCACTAACTATTCATTGAATGAGAACTCGTGATTGATTCTTGGATTTGAATATTGATCGAACATCAAATGATGCATGAATTTGCATTATAATAATGCATCAATCCTATATATGAAATTACTATGTTAGTGATCTTTATTTTTATGAACTACGGTACGTTGAGTTTATTTTTATTTATTGTTTAGATTTTTATATGCCACTCATAAAAAGAAGGTTTTATACCCACATACACACAACAAGTCTTGTGAGCTCAATACCGACGAAACCACTTTAAAATCAAAACATTCTTTCATAATTTGTTGTTTAGTGGTAGAGGTAGTTACTTCGATTATGAATGAGTCTATTTGGTTTATGTTTTATCTCAAATGCGATGTTGAATGCAATGACTAAAAAAAGCAACTTATGGTTGGTAAACATCTGATTATTTGGGTATATACGAGGCGGGCCTTGGCGCAGTGGTAAAGATGTTCCTAAGGGACCGAAGGTCTCAGGTTCGATCCGTGGAAACGGCCTCCCCATAAAAATGTGGGGGAAAGACCGCGTACATTTTCCCTTAAATGGGACGGACCCTCCCTGGACCCTGCGAAAACGCGGGAGCTCTTTGCAGCACCAGGTACGCCCTTTATTTGGGTATATACTTTAAGCAACTCTTAGACCATTTGGCCTATTGTCCAGGTTTGATCTGTTATTAATAATATACAGCCAAAATTTTCTCCTTTCATATAAACGGGGTGAAATTGGTCAATGTATATACCTGTGTAGAAGACCCTCAATTATCAAGTCCCCATAATCGCTATCGGTTTTAAGTGCAGTAATATAAGTTAGTTTTTGGGGACCTCATATTGCAAATTAAATTAATTAATTTTTACAAAAAGGTGAAATCTTTACTAACATTTTGTGTAATTTTGCATAAACCAGGTTCATAAGCTTGTGGGGCATGAGTTGATGATTTAAGGGGAGCAAGCTTACTGAAGTGAAGATAACAGATACATAAATCAAGATTGTGTGTTTCTATTTATCTGTACTTTGAAAACCGCACAAGTATTCAGAAAACGAATATCGCATTGTAAAATATCATCGATGCCGCCGCCGCATCGCGCGGGTTCCTTACTAGTATATATATATATATATATATATATATATATATATATATATATATATATATATATATATATTTGTGATAGAATTAAAACGAGCTTTATATGAACTTAAAGTTTTTTTCTGTTTAGGTTAGAAGTTCGGTAACGAGACACCCTCAACCAGAGTCATTACCATAACAGATCTATTGGTTAATTAAAAAATCATTAACTATTTGATTTTTGGTTATATTCGGGTGTTGTTGTGGTTCTTTAATTGGTTAATGGTCAATTATGGTTAAAGTTTGCTCACCCCTAAATATTTATATAATAAGGTAAGACAAATTTAATTACCTTTATTTAGTAAAATTAGGTAAGATAATTGTTTGAAACTAATGCCCTTTTCTTTTAGTTGGATATTTTTTCTATTATTATTCTTTGAGAAAAGAAAAATATTAATAAAATTTAACCATGAAAGTAGCTACACATAAATTAAAACAAAGGCAACATCGACGTAATCATGAAACTTATGGAGTACTCAGAAAAGATGAAGGGTCAAGTTTGTGCTTATTAAATAACATTTGTTTACGCGTCTTGAAGAGCCAAATTTGATATCACCCTTATTCTTGACCTTTAAAGAAAAAGAAACTTGGCATATATTTGTACTATTATAGTATTAAAATTGATTGAGTTTGAATTCTAATACGTGTGTATGTATATAGGCATGTTATCACTATTACCTACTATGAAAAAACAAACTTTGAAATGACATGATGAATAGTAAAGGGTAATTTTGGTATTTCCAGCCCACCATCCACGCGATCACCAAATATCTTCACCCTAATCCCATTGTTCATACACAAAATCATCAAATCCCTAAACCTAGATCTTCAATCCGTTATCTTCCACCACGATCGAGGAACACGAGGTTTACGGCGGAGAGATCCCGGACGAAGCCGAGATGGACACCGATTTCGACATGTCAAGGGACGAACCCGAAGACCTTCAACACAACAACTCCGGGGCTTCGGCCGTGTCTACGCCGTCGTCGTCGTCAACTGCACCTTCCACTTCGCCGTCGGCCACGACGGCGCCGGTGGGCGATTACTCCTTCACTCCTCCACCTCCGCCGGCGGCGACACCATCGAAGCATTGACAGAACCTCCGGGAAGCTTAGAATCAGGAACTGTTATTGGCCCCAACGTGACCATTGGCCAATCGACAAAGATAGGGTATGCTCATATGCCCCTCTTAAAACAGTTGTTTTTTGGTTTATTTCCCATCGTGATCTCTCGACATTCAAATATATAGGAAAATTTGAATGAAATTGAATCAAAAGATGGAATATGTTGAACAAATGCCTGTATACGTGCCCATCTTGAAATAGTTGGATTGACCCTTTTACAATACTTAGGTCTCAATTTATATCTTTGACTTTTTTCATAAGTTCCTTGCGAATTGCACAATTGGTGATTCATGTGTCATCCATCATGGGGTCTGCATTGGTCAAGATGGTAAAATTAGTTTGAATGAAGTCAAGAATTTGTAGACATTATATTCTTTATATTTATACTTTCAAAATCTGTAATGAAGTCATTAGTTTCAGGTTTTGGCTTTTTTGTGGATGAGAATGGGGACATGATGAAGAAGCCTCAAGTTAGTGATCTGTATTTGTTTAACATGAAACATTTTTCCAGTTTTCATATTTATGCTCTCATTATGCTTTTTTTCACTAAAACTATCACTGTTAGACGTTAATTCAGTTTTGTCTTGCTTTGTCCCCCCTTTAGGCCCTGAAGGCTCATATAGGGAATGATGTTGAGATTGGTGCAAATTCATGCATTGATAGGGGCAGGTGAGGTTATATTATTTTCGTTCTGTGAAGCTCTCAGGGTATGAAGTATTTTATGAGTTGATGCACTTGCATGGCGTAATTTGAGAAATAACATTTACCTATTATTTGAAGTTGGAGGGACACTATGATAGGTGATCATTCAAAGATAGATAATTTAGTTCAGGTATGTATCGAGTTCCATTAAACTTTTCTTCAGTGATGACCGAACATGAGTTATTCAACTTTAATTTCCAGATAGGTCACAATGTAGTGATTGGGAAGTTTTGCATGTTATGTGGGCAAGTTGGCATCGCGGGTTCTGTAACGTATGCTATGTTTTTTTTATTTCTTTTGTTTATTTAGTCTTTTGATGAAGTTAATTAATTGATGTACTACATTATTAATGGGCTGCATATGAATACATCATCTTCTTTCTTTTTTTCTGTGTTACGAATTCTGATTATAATTTTTATCAAGCATTATGCAGATTGGAAGAGTCCACAGGGCTGGCCTTCAGGTTTGTTATTGGTAAAACGCGTGATAAGTTGAAAATGGCAGAGCTCAAGAAAGAGGTGGAGGAATATGACGATTTCTTGCTTTTGGATATCGAAGAGGAGTACAGTAAGCTTCCATACAAACGTTAGTGCTAATGACAGTGTTAATTAAGCTAATTATGCTAACTATCTAAAATCAATTCTAATTTTTGTGTTTGTTACAGGTTGGTTTTCTTTAAAGCCGCCTACGCGCTATTTGATTCTGATTTTTATGTTAAAGCTGATGATGACATATATTTGCGCCCAGGTGACCGGTTTTTTCAAGAAACAGTTTGTTATAACATAATCTATAGTATAAGTCACTGTAATACTGTATAATATTTTCGGCTTTTTGTTTCACTGAATGGTAGATCGCCTCTCACTGCTTTTGGCTAAAGAGCGTCATCACACACAGACATATCTTGGATGCATGAAGAAAGGCCCTGTGTTCACTGACCCGAAGCTATCATGACAAAGTAACAAACGAGCCTAAAGGAGATGCTACAGTGACATATGAGGATCCATATGCTGCACAAGCTGCTGTGGAATGGTTTAACAAGAAGGAATTTCATGGGAATATCATTGAAGTTCTCATGGCAGAGTCAAAAATTCATCTAATTTGGTGACACCATTAATTGACTCAAATTTGGGCAATGGTGTGGGTTCTGATGAAAGTGGGGCCCGAGGTAGAGGTCGTGGCGATGCTTCTGGAAACATTCCACCAAAAGCATGGCAGCAAGATGGTGACTGGATGCGTCCAAATACAAGGTCTGTGATATGACATTGGTGAGCAGCTCATTCTTGCTACTTTCAGTGTATATGTGTTTGTATTTTGTTGTGCAAAAAGTTATGTATATTATTATTATGTTATGATGATGTTATTGTTACAGTTGTACGAATGTAATCTTTGTATTTCTTGGTGTATGCAACCGTCGTGGAAGTGCTAGACCCGCTGGTGCATCTGGTGGTGGTGCAGGCGGTGGTGGGCGGGGTAGCCGTCGGGGTGGTGGTACTGATTCAGGCGGCGGCCAATGTGGGGTAGGTGGTCCTACGGGTCTTTTTGGTCCTAATGATTAGTCTTGTCCAATGTGAGTACACAGGTTAAACATTGTTTTTCAGTTACTTTACCACTACATAAACATAGTTATTTCACAATAATTTATTAATACTTAAACTGTTTCTGTAGGTGTGGTAACATCAATTGGGTAAAACGATTAAAATGCAACATCTGCAACACTAATAACCTGGTGTTAGTGAAAGCAGTGTGAGGTATTTCAACTGAACTGAAACATGATATTTCATGTTTCTAATTTTTATTGTTAAATGTTCTCTTATATCACGTTTTGTTTTGTTTTGGACTGAAAATATGATCTATATGTGATTTTTCTATGCAGAGGAGGACGTGCAGGTGGGTACAAAGAACTCGATGAAGAAGAATTAGAGGAAACAAAGAGGCGTAGGCGGAAGCTGAAGAAGTAAGATCACTTTTTCTTTATTCCTCTTACGTTGATCTATATGTGATCTTTGCGGCGTTCCCAAGACGCGCAACGTGCGTCTGGGTAATAACACTAGTTGTTATTAATAACTATGACTAGTGGAATCCATTACTGACTAGTAGCTCAAGTTTAAAAATCAAATTTAACTTGTTAGATTCAAATTAAGTTTCAATATGATGTAGTTTCTCTATTTATTGAAGTAGGGTTAAATTTTCAATCATCTCACTTTCTATGGATCCTACTATCTTGTGAGATTTTACTAAACATGTGTAAATACGAGGATCTCACAAAATTGAATGATACCTTCGAATCCCTAATTCACCAACTTGAAAATCTTTAGTTCCTATTGATCTCCTGCACACACACAAACAATGCCGCTTAAGGTGCCACAGGAAGAAAAAACCCTCTGATATGAGTAGATAGTAAAGAGAGAAAGATGAAGAGAGGGAGCAATTGTGCATGAGGAAATCATTACCTTTACCTCATATTTACATGTTTAATGATGTATGGGTGATGGTTATGCGTAGTAACTGAGAGTGATCCCAAAGAGTTTGTTACATATGTGGGCCCTGTTGAATGATATGGTTCAAAGTCCTGTCCCCTCCTTTCATTGATATTGATAATATATACATAATACATTCCCTCATAATAGGGAAGTTAGTTAATGCAAATTAATACTATCTATAAATACAAAGGCATTAGCTGTATATGAATGTATATTCTATTACACCCCCGCAGTCGAAGCAGGAGGTGGTCGAATGTTGAGACTGGAGCGGAAGTCAGTGAAGAGGATGCGTGGAAGGCCTTTGGTGAAAATGTCAGCAATCTGTAGACGAGTGGGAGTATGAAGAATCCGAATGGTGCCTCGTTGAATGTGCTCGCGAACAAAGTGAATGTCAAGCTCAATGTGTTTGGTACGCTGGTGTTGCACGGGGTTGTGGGATAGATAAATGGCACTGATGCTGTCACAATAAACCAGGGTGCCGAAGAGAGTGGTCTGCGAAGTTTGAGAAGGAGGTTACGAATCCAACATATTTCTGCAACTACATTGGCGACTGCACGATACTCCGCTTCTGCCTGGAACAAGAAATAGTCGTTTGTCTCTTGGAAGACCAAGAAAGAAGGTTAGAGCCCATGTAGACACAATAGCCAGACGTGGAGCGTCGGGTGTCGGGACACCCTGCCCAGTCGGCATCTGTATAAGCCCGAAGAGAGATAGTGGGACAAGAGGATAGCGTTAGCCCGAAGTCTGTCGTACCACGAATGTACCTGATAATACGCTTTAAAGCGTTCTAGTGATCGGTGGTGGGGTTATGCATATGAATACATATTTGCTGAACTGCATAACTAATGTCCGGCCTTGTGAAGGTCGATTACTGTAGGGCACCCGTAAGGCTTCGATAGAGAGTGGGGTTATCGAAGGGGACACTGGAGGAAACACTGAGCTTCGGTTTAGTGTCGACGGGTGTGGCCACTGGGTTACAGGTGTTCATGCTAGCTCGGTTCACAATGTCTAGAGCATAAGATTACTGAGAGAGAAACATAGAGCTACCGAATTTGGTGACAGAGATACCCAAGAAATAACTGAGAGGTCCAATGTGACATCCGTCACCAAAATGGGGCTGTTGACTTTGACTTTTGTCCCTATTTGGGCTTAGTCTTGATTTATGGTACATTTGTTGTTGGGCCGGAGATTTTGTCCCAATGGGCCTATGTCTTTAGAATGGGCCTGGAGTCTTTATCTTTATGTGACTAGTGGGCTTGTCATCTTATAAAGTCCTGTGTAGTGAGTCCGATCAAGGTTTCTCTATAATGTAAAACTCAAAACTTAATCGTAACACAAGTAACCTTACGTCCATGGGCTTTGCCTAAGGACTAGCAATAAACCTAAGTGGGCTCAAAACAATATAAATTAAATAAGTTATATAACATATAATAGTTCGTTGGAATCGTATTAACTCGTAGAATTTTAAAAACGTAAAAATTGGACGACATGCGAATCGGGACAAGACGTATTCGACGAAATGGGCTAAGGGCCCGAAGGCCCTTGCCCCTCCCTTGTTTCGGCCGAAACCCCATAGGGGTTAGGCTCATGCCCCCTTCTTTTCATTCTAGCAAAACCCTAATCCTCCAAATTCCTCTCTACTCCTCCTTGTTGCCTCCATCCTCCAAGTTCTTCTTGTTCATCTACTTCCATCGATTTCTACAAGGATCAAGACATTCAAGATTGAACTTTGTTCAATATCATCCATCTTCTTTCCTTCCGGTAAGAAAAATCAAGGTTTTTGATGTAGTCTCTAATCTAAGCATGTTTTCATCATTATCTATCATCTAACATCATGTTTTCTTCGTTCTTCCAATGTACGAATCAAGCCTCTTGAGTAATTGGGGCGTTCTTGTGTAGGATCATCAAAGTAAGTGAAACCCTAGTTCATACGTGTAAGACTCTTCATATATATTTTGGTTGGGGTTGAAAATCCTTGAAGATCTGTTCTCAATGAATGATTGAATGTAAAAGTTCAGTAAAAATTGTTAATTTTGTTAATGGTTCAATAGGAACAAAGATTATGAAGATTTGATAGTTAAAAGGTGAATCTGAAAACCTGATAGCATACTGTGTAAAATTTGGGTCAATTTATTCTGGACGTAACTTGGTCATAACAAATCGAATTGGGTCAAACGTTTCGTCTAAATTCAATTTCAAAGAGTCCTCTGTCTAACCCAAGTGGTCTCGTACGTTTTCAATGTCGTTTGGTCCTCCAAAGTCAGTGTCTAAGTTCAGGTGTCGAAACTGTTAAATCCGAGCAGAATGATAGGCTGTATTGACATATCTTCTTCGTTCGTGACCCGTTTGAGATGTTTCTTCTTCTGGGAGTTACTTCCATGTTTTAGCTTTCCATTGACATCTATTATGCAATGAACCGTAACCGTTTCAACCTCCGGATAATCTACACAAAACAGGTGCGCGATCAGCTATTCAAACTGAGTTTATTTTACAACTAAGTGATAAGAATTTGCGGGTATATTATTAAATAAAAATAATGAGTGGGTTAAATAAGTAAATTTAAGGTGTATAAGTTGTGAATAGTTAAAGTTTATAACTTATTAATAAAATAATAAGTTGGTAAAGGTTCATCGAGAGATGTTAAGGATCTAAATATAATTATTAAACTAAATTATGAGAAGGGACTTGAGACACTAATATTAGCAATGGACTTAGAAATGGAGTTCACTAAAAACAATAATCGTAATAAATAATAGGACTGGACTTCGAGGATTACACCCAACCAGGTCGGTTTGACCTTGAGTAATTCTTTTGTGTTTTGTGTTTTTTATAGTTATCGTGCATATTGTGGACATTGAACTTTGCTACTTCAAGGTGAGTTTCACGGCCCCTTTTTAATTATGTTTTCTTGGGGGAAAAGCTTGCTCAATATTTTGTTCTATGCTGTACTTTAAAGAACTTGTGTGTGGTTTGAGTCATAGGATCGAGTCTTGTCACACCCCAACCTTGACGGCGGAATCGTCGAGGCGTGAGAGTTACGATTGTTCACAGCCACATAACGCTATTGCCTGAAACATGTTAAAATAAAAGGTCAACATATTGTTGGTGAGCATTCTATAGTTTTAAATACATAAGTGTATAAAAGATGGCAATTCAAGTTGTAAATTAGTGAATAAAGTGATTAGGGATGTTATGAACAATGCAACAATCAAACCTCGACAATGTTTTACAAGTATCAAACGACGTTAATATTCTATTAACATTAAAAGTATATACGATCAGCTAAGTGTACTTGAATCAACCAAGTAGGCTTGTCTTACCCATAGATCTATGACTTCGCTGGGCTAGCAATAGTTAATGATTGTACATATAATGCCATAACATGGTAACCACAAAAGTTCAACTAACCACAACTCACAAGTAAATTGCCATAAGTTTACAAGAATCAACGTGTTTACAAGTGCAACGTTTATACAGTAACATGTTTCACCCAAAAGTGTGAATATGATAAAATGGGTATAGAAATACTCACGTGGCGATTAAGTATATGAATAACGACTAATAAGGATAATAGACGACGTTCCAATGTAAACCTTCACGAGGTACCTAAGAATATATATATATTGACGAGATTTAAGTTTAAATATTAGAATTAACGTTTTAACGTGAACTTGGGTTTTAGGTGGAGTTTGGGGTTTTTTATAAATAAAATTAGTTATCAAGATTATATATATCTTTATACAATAAAGAAAAACTTCATTATCCATTTTATAAAATTTTTAAGAAATTACATTCTTATAAAATGATTAAAGTCTTAAAATGTAAATAAGATTCATAATTGACGTAATGATATTAACGTAATAATTTCAACTTTTAAAGTTTATTTTTATAAAATAAACTAATTATAATATTTATCCAAACTATTTATTAAAATATTTAAATATTTTATTAAATAGTTTTTACAAAAATTAATATGGCATCTAAACTATTTAAAGTTTGCAAAGGAAAACCATTTTTATATTTTTCTAAAATTTTCTATAATTATTTTAATTTTTAAAAATATTTACAGAAGGTAATTTGTTGATTTAAAATAAACAAGTTTATAACAATGATTTTTATGATTTTTAGTAAATTTTCTGTAATTTTTAAAAGCTTAAAAGGTTTTTAAAAAAATAGTGTAGGTGCCCGGGGTCGAACCCGGGACCTCAAGAATTGCAAACATACACTGAACCGGTAAACCAAGGCTATCAGCCGCGTTAGCAATTGGTTCCAAGTTAATTTAAACTCTAATCCACGAAAATCCCCAATTTTCCATAACTAAACCCTAGAAATCGATTATCCCCAAATTAACCATGAAATCGATGTTGTTACTGAAATTAATCTTGGGGTTTTTGATCCATAGATGAAATCGAGTATATGGGTGTGTGTAATTACCATAATGATGATCGAATCAATGAGGCAATGTGAAAGAACAGTCGCGACCACGGTTGTACTTGATTCGGGTGCTAACGATCACAAAACTCAAATTAAATTTACAGGAAGCTTCGAATGAACTCAAGATGAAAAGCCCTCTGTTTAATTCGAGTTAGGAAGGTCGGATGGTGGTGTTCGACCCAGTTGCAGGTCGACGAGGAAGATGATGATCGATGGAGTGTTTTGTGCGTTTTTAGATGTAATTGAACTCAATGGGAGGTTTCAAATGATTAAACGATTGTGTGTGCGTATTCAATTTTGTCATTTTTAATGTTCGAGTGGGTTAACCGACCGTTGAACGGTCGGGAATAAAGTTGGATCCAATGTGGTGCTGTAAATCGATGATTAACGCGTGTTTAAAGGTGCTTTGGATTCGAATCTTGGTCGCGAGAGTGTCGGACCTTTAATATGAGTCAAAACCGCGTGATTTTGTGTTTTTGGAGCTCGCCGGAGCTCGGCCGGCGGTGGTCGGAATTCTGGCCGGAAAAACGAGGGGGAGGAGAGAGAGAGCAGTTGTTTTTTTAAATATTTACAGAATTGGTCCCTGCGGTTTCTATTTTGTTATTTTATCCATTAAACTTTCTTTTTAAGTTTCCAAATTTACGAGAATGACCCCTGGACTTTTATTATTATTATTATTATTATTATTATTATTATTATTATTATTATTATTATTATTATTATTATTATCATTATTATAATATTATTATTATTATTATTACTATTATTATCATTAGTATTATTATTATTATTATACTTATTATTATTATTATTATTATTATCTTATTATTATTATTATTATTATTAACACGCAGATTACGAGCTGTCACAAGTCTAGATTTCTATCATAAATGTGTACTATACTTGAACTGTACTTGGACTGAACTGGACTATACTTGGACTGGACTGTCATGGAGATGTATTGTTAGTACTAACGGGTTGACACCCCCCCCTGTCGTTGGTATGCTAGCTAAGACCGACTTGGCCTTGTGCGAGCCCTTGGGTGAATATAATCCGTTGTGGGCATGGACATGACACTTGATTTGTATGAATTCTATGACTACTATGCTCTCTTACCCACACACTTATTTTATTTACTACTTTTACGGCAACGGCTTTTGGTACTTATAACCTGTGAACTCACCAACATATGTTGACTTTTTAGAGCATGTCTTTTCAGGTACTGAGGCTTAGGTGCTTGGCTGTGGACTTTAGACAAGACCGCTCCTTTAGGAGCAACAGACATTTTATGGACTTTTGGACATGTTTGTTTTGTTGAATTGTAATTGGTTGGATTTGTACTTGGGATTGTTTTTTTTGTACTTGTGCTTCTTTGTTTCTGAATGGAAACTTTGGATTACTTTTGCATTTATGGTATGATGTTTTGGAATTGACTATACTTGACACGTGTCCCTATGTGTCGGGTGACGTCATGACCCATTTACAGAGAATACCTTTAGTGATTCTCTTAGACCCCCAATGTGTTATGACGATCCCGTCCGTCGCATCCTCGTGTTTCCGCTTCTAGCGGGGGTGTGACATCCAAGATCTTTCATAGCAAATTCAGCTGCAAGGCTGCCCATGAGTTTCATCCTAAGAGATTCGGATGAGGTGGTGAGAATGATGTCATCCACGTAGATTAGAAGGTAAGCAATATCACCCCTGTGGTGGTAAGTGAAAAGAGAGTGATCACATCTGCTCTGTATGAACCCAATAGATGTTACAAAGTCTGTGAAACGCTGGTACCAGGCCCGTGGTGCTTGCTTAAGGCCATACAAAGATTTCTTGAGAAGACAAACATGATCCGGAAAATCGCGGTGCCGAAACCCCATTGGTTTGTACATGTACACTGTCTCAGTAAGGTTACCATGTAAAAATGCATTGGTAATATCCAACTGGTGGATGGACCAAGATTGAGATAAGGCCAAGGTTAAGACAGTGCGAATAGTAGCCGGCTTGACAACTGGACTGAATGTTTCCCCACAATCGATACCAACTTCCTGGTTTCTGCCATCACATACGAGACGAGCCTTGTATCTCTCGAGAGTGCCATCGGACCTGTATTTATGACGAAAAAGCCACATACTACGAATAACATGCATGTCAGGACGTCTCGGGACAAGTTCCCAAGTCTTATTTTTAATTAGGGCATTAAATTTGTTTTCCATGGCAGAGTGCCACTCCGGGTTGGACAAGGCGTCTTTAGGATTTTTAGGGACGGGTGTGATGGTGGTTGTGGATAGGTTAAAAATATGTTTGGGTTTGGTGATGCCGGACATGGCACGGGTGGTGATTGTGCGAGTTGGAGGAGGCGGTGCTGGAGGTGGTGTCGGGCTGGGTGGGACCGGTATGGACAGGGATTGAGTGGTGGGGAAGGTGGGTTAATGGGTTGGCCGATTTTAGAAGAGTGGGCCGGTGTAGGGGGAGTGGGTTGTGGAAGATTGGGCCGGGGTAGGTGGGAATTGGGTTGTGGAAGTGTGGGCCGAAATAGGGGTGGATTGGGTTGTGGAAGATTGGGCCGTAGGAGGTGGGTCATTTGAACGACCGTGGGTTGGCAAAAGATGGACGGTGGGGACAGTCGTCTAGGAACGTGTATGTGTGGGTGGTGGGAGGAGAGGATGTGGAGAATGGAAAAATGGTTTCATCAAAGATAATGTGACGGTTGATGGTAATGGTTTTGGTTTTAAGGTCAAGGCACTTATATCCACGGTGGTTGGGAGGGTAGCCGAGGAATACACACGGGTAGAACGGTAGGCGAGTTTGTGGATTGAGGTGTGTGGGATGAGTGGGTAACACATGCACCTAAACACCCCAAGGTGGTCATAGCTGGGTAGACATTTATATAATCTTTGGGTGGGGGTTTGATAGTTATGTATTTTGCTTGGGATGATATTTAGCAGGTAGGTAGTGGTTTCGAGGGCATGATGCCAGTAGGTGTTAGGCATGGAGGAATGGGCGAGTATGGATCGCATGTGGTTGTTAATGGTACGGATTTTTCGCTCAGCTTTACCATTTTGGGAAGAGGTGTGAGGGCAGGAGAAACGGAAGTGCATGCCATTGTTGTTACAAAAGGTATGAAATTGATTGTTGGCATATTCGCCTCCATTATCACATTGGAATTGTTTGATTTTGGTGTTGAATTGGGTTTGGATAAAAGTGTGAAATTTAGTGAACATGTTAAAAACTTCAGATTTATTTGTTAAGGGGTAGGTCCACAAAAATTGGTGAAATCATCCAAGAATAAAACATAATAACGATGACCCCCATTTGAAATAATAGGGGAGGTCCACACATCACTATGAACAAGATCAAATGGCATGAACGTGCGTGTGTTAGATGAAATAAAAGGTAGTCTAGTATGTTTTCCATAAATACAAGCAGAGCAAACATTATTATTTAAAGAACCAAAAGAAATTGAACGAGAAGTTTTTAAAGTTTGCAAAATGGTTGGGCCTGGGTGGCCGATCCGTTGATGCCAGATGTCTTGAGAGATTGCTGCATAAGTGGAAGCAGTGTTGAGATTGGTGATGTTAGATGGGCTGAGAGTGTAGAGATCACCCGAGCTATTACATCGGTTGATAGGTCTCTTGGTCTGGAGGTCCTTCACAGTAAACCATACGAATCAATTCAACAGATAATTGATTATCAGTTGTGAAACGACGAACATAAATTAGATTTTAACAAGGTTGGGGGCATATAGGACATTATTGAGTTTAAATGGTAGGAATGGTGGTGGTAGGGTAATATTGCCTTGTCCTAAAACCGGGATGGTTTTGCCATTCCCAACAATGATGTTGCGAATAATGTCAGAATTAAAAATAGACGGAAACTTATCGTATTGGGGAGACATTGTACCTGTCGCGCCTGTGTCCATAGTCCAAGAGGAATCATTATTCTGAAGCGCCAAGTTGTAAAGGGCTTGAGCAATGTCGGTTGGCGAGTATCCAGCAGCATAGGATTGGGCCGATCCAGAGGAGGTAGGTTTCGGGTGTAATATTCCTGGGCCAGCAGCATTAGAGTGGGTTGTATTGGGCTGTGGGGAGGATTGGGCTACAGGAGCAGATGGGTATGGAAAGGAGGAGATGACTAAGGCTCCATGATGGTTGTTGGGTCGGCATGTTGGGCCAGGGATGGTGCTGCCAGAAGTGAGCAGGATAACTTTGATGTGGTTGGAAGCGGCCACGGCCACGACCCCTGCCACGACCCCGATAACGATTGTCCGATCTGGTGCTGTTGTCCGATCGGGGTGGGTTTCGGTTGTCCGAATGTTGTGCGGTGGGTGGTTCGGGTGTAGTTAAGAGGGCCGTTCTAGCATTTTGAGCAGATTCTTTTGCTTGAGTTGATTTCTGATCTTCGACTTGACATAATTTTGACCGAGTAGTATAGAAGTCCGGGAGAGGTTGGGTGTTTTGAAGAATGAGAGAGATGCTTTCGAAGGGTCCAGTCAAGCCGGTTAAGATTTGTAGGACGAGTTGGTTTTCAGTGACGGGCAAGCCGAGACTCGTGAGTTGGTCATAGAGGAGCTTCATGTGTTGGCAGTAGGCAGAGATATCGGGAAATTGATCAAGACGAGAGTTGAAGAATTTATTTTGAATGGCGATGGTACGAGTGGTTTGATTGTCAAGAAACAGGTTCTTAAGTCGTCGCCATGCGTCGTACGCGGTGGTGTTGGGAATCATGATGGTGTGGACAAGATCGCGAGAGATCGTACCATAGATCCATTGTAAAACAATGGCGTCTATGCGTTCCCATGATTCTTGGGGAGTGGTTTTGGTGGGTTCCTTTTCTTTGTCAGAGGACGAATGGGAGACGGTTGTGGCTGGTTTACGGGGTTGAAGATGATCAAACACATCATACGCTTTGCAGTGAATAACAAATAATTCGGCCCAGGTATTATAATGCTCGTTTTGGCTGTCAAGAATGATAGGAATAAAGTTTTTAATATTTGTCACAGTCACAGCAGGGTGGAATGAGGATGCCATGAATGTGTGTGGATGAAGAAGAGAACACGACAGAAAAGAATTTGTAGGCGGCAGAGAGGGTGATGAGGAAGAAACTAGGGTATGACTCGTGATACCATGTTGAATGATATGGTTCAAAGTCCTGTCCCCTCCTTTCATTGATATTGATAATATATACATAATACATTCCCTCATAATAGGGAAGTTAGTTAATGCAAATTAATACTATCTATAAATACAAAAGGCATTAGCTGTATATGAATGTATATTCTATTATCTCACACGATAAGGGGTGTTGTATTTCAATTGCTCAGATTGATAATAATTATTATGTTTTAGATGGTTGACACATTTCCTTGATTTGTTTTAGCGAGAACCGAGCCGACCCTGAAGTTCCCCGGTCCAGGTCTTTAATTCCCTTACGCCAACATTATGTTTGTTTTATTTAACTTTCAATTTAGTCAACTTCTAGCTAAATCAATTCATAGTTTGAAGAATGTATTTGCGTGTATGTCATGTTCATGTTTATTGAAAGAATGGCGCAAAATTCGACTTGGAGTGTAAGTGTTTACCTTAAGCAAATTAATAATTTTAAATCTGGTGTGGATTTGGGATGTCCGTGACCCAAACAAACAAATAAAAAATAATAAAAAATATGGTAACAATATAAAATAAAATGTGATTAGTGTGAGAACACCTGAAAAACAAGTGGTAGGGTGAAGAGTCAACGTCACGGTGAAATGGTCACGACTGGTGTGCCGTAGCCCGTAAGTGTTGGGGTCAGTCAACTCATAAAGAGCGATTCTTTGGTTTGACTCATTATTTCTAGATAATATCAAAGAGCAAATGTATTGATGTCACCTTCAATCATTAATACTTTTATTTGTAAACGGGAATTTTAGACGCACCGTAGAAAATTTAAAAAAAACCGATTTAAATCGTGACATATTGGTCAAACCGTGATATATTGAAGCCTAAAGGTCACGGTTTGGCCAAACCGTGACATATTGGGCTTCAGAAAAAGCTCTGCACCTCGGGATTGGGTTAATTATTAGGAGTGGGTTTCTTGGTTTTGGTGGTGTATATGTCACGGTTTGGCCAAACCGTGACATATTGGGTATAATATTTAATTTTTTTAATTTTTTTATAATAAAATGTAAGATATTTTGTTCAATTTGTAATATATAATATTTTATAGGATTCAAATTTTCTTTTATTAAAATTTTTAGTATTACGTACATATATAACAAACAAACTAACACTTAAAAACTAACTTATAAACGTCAATTTTTACTAAGTGTATATGAATCCTAGTCCTCAAAAATTGATTTATTCAATAACATAACGCATGATTTGTTTACCAAAGTTTAATTAATTTATGTAAATATTAAGCACAATATTTTAGTTTATTCTAGTTCACAAAAAATATGAATTAATGCATTTTAGCTTTAAAGAAGTAACTTTTAGTGTATTTTAATTTTCAAGAAATATGAATTAATGTATTTTAGCTTTCAAGAAGTAATTTTTAATGTATTTTAATTTTCAAGAAATATGAATTAATGTATTTTAGTTTTTAAAAATAACTTTTAATGTATTTCAATTCTCAAGAAATATCATTTAATTTATTTCAATACTCAAAAAAATATCTCAAAAATATCTCAAACCGTGACCTTTTGGCCAAACCGTGACCTTTTGATTCAAAAAAATATCTCAAATGTCACGGTTTGGCCAAACCGTGACATTTTGATCCGGTTTCTCCCCAAAGTGTCACGGTTTGGCCAAACCGTGACCTTTTGATCCGGTTTTTTCCTAAAAAACACCTACGGTGTCCCCAGCAGGACCCTTGGTAAAATAAAAAAAACTTCAATAATCAGTAAAAAGTTTCAGCTCAAACATGGCTGATTATGTTCAATAGATTTTAAGCTTGTTATTTGTCCTTTTTTTTCTTGAAATTTGCGACAAGATATAAGAATCTACCTATTATAATAAAAGAGTAATTTAGTATAACACGTGTCATCACCATAATTTTTTTCATCAAAATTTTTCCGTCTCTCTCTCCTATTAAATAATTATCTTAATTACTAATAATATTATTTAATATTTTTTTAGACTAAAATATTTTTTTATAATTAAGAAAAAGTTTTTTGTAAATGTTATTTCTAAATAAACAAATGTTTATAAATAATATTTATTTTAGTGTTTTTAATAAGTAAATTATTTAAAAACCAAAAATAATTTAATTTAGGAGTTACGATAATGAAATATTTTATAAAATGATATTTTTATAAAGTTTGTTTTAACACAAAATATTATTTTTTAAAAAAATTAAAAACAAAGTTAAAAAAAGTTGATATCACTGTTTTATTACTTATAATACTTACTCATACATAATTCCATTCATATCATATCTTGGAATATCATTTTATTTTTCATAAATTTTATTATATTAATATTTATTTATACAACCCGTGTATTACACGGGTTTTGCTAAAGCTGGTTTAGTTATAAAAAAAACTTTCTTAAAAAGGTAGATAGTTGATAAAATGGAAAGAAAAACGGGAATTTTAGACGCACCGTGCTTTTCCTGAAGAAAACCGACCCAAGCGGTCACGGTTAGGTCTCCCCGTGACCGCTAGGTCAGGTGTGACATCTAGCTGTCACGGTTTACCCTAACCGTCACAGTTAGATCTGGGGATCCGTAGTCAATGATTGGGTATGTAATTATGGGGGTATTGATTGTGCGCAGGGGGGGCTATATGTCACGGTTTGGCCAAGCCGTGACATATTGCTTTTGTTTTTTTTTATTCTTTTAAGTATTAACATTTATTTTTATTTCGTGTATCTTTCTTAAGCATTAAACATTTATTTTTATTTCCGTAATTTTATCACTGTAAACTTGAGAATGAAAAGGCGGGAAACACCGTTCGATCGGAGTTTGATTTCGTGTATCTTCCTTAAGCATTAAACATTTATTTTTATTTCCGTAATTTTATCACTGTAAACTTGAGAATGAAAAGGCGGGAAACACCGTTCGATCGGAGTTTGATTTCGTGTATCTTCCTTAAGCATTAAACATTTATTTTTATTTCCATAATTTTATCACTGTAAACTTGAGAATGAAAAGGCGGAAACACCGTTCGATCGGAGTTTGATTTCGTGTATCTTCCTTAAGCATTAAACATTTATTTTTATTTTCGTAATTAAACATTTATTACGAACAGAATCATAATAGCCAGGCATCTCACGGTTCAAATTGCTCCGCCAATACCGCATGTTTCTGTCCATCTCCGACAACATTTGACGCCTAACCCATTCCCATTCATTTTGCTTTCTCCCTAAAGCCACCGCGATCGCCCGAAAACCACAGTTACCATCAGGCCGCACATCTTTTATCGTCGAAACGTACCGGTGAATCCATTGGGGCAGCTGATCCTTAAACCTCATAACTTTTATCACGTCCTTTGGTTTCAATATTAAAGGAAACCCTAGGGCAGCTCCCGTAATCGGTACATTTGAAGCAACCTTAGTAGTTGGGGAAACGTACCAGTGAATCAATTGGGGAATGCGCGCCACATTTTATACGAAGTAGGATGACAAAAGAAAACATCTTCCACGGTCTTAGTAGTTGCATTCGTTCGTGTTTCATACACGAACTCTTAGATTGTAGCAGGTTTTTAAATTCCTGCATTGGTGTGATGCCTTCTCTCCCCTCAGCCCTAAACTTTGACGTCAGATTGTATATGTCTTGAACAACACAGACGCTGTGGGGAAACTGCTCCCTTACGGCTGAATGGATATGTCGTGGCCGCACGTGCTGCCTGTGTAATTTCTCGACAAGATCAATTTCTTCGACGGTCATTTTCCTAAGATGCGCGTGGCCCTCCTCGTACACAACAGGATCGTGGTTGTACGTCTCGTTTCTCACCTCTAACATCCAACTTTCATTCTTTCCTACGTACTTCCCTACGAGTTTAAAGAGACATCCTTTCTTTATGCTCCCAGTACGTCTACTTGTGCCAGTGAATTTAGGTTCACCACTACGATTGCATATTAGTTCCACATCCTTTTTTCGTGACCGACCCACCACAATGACGCACCCATGCTCACGTCTTCTTGTTTTAGCCCACTTCTCCAAGTCCTCACGAGAATCAAAATACTGAAAAAATGATAAAGCTAGACATAAAAAAACAATATATAAAACAAATAAAAAATAAAATAAACAAAAGAATAAAAACTCTTCGTACTTGATTGGTTTTATAAGAAACCGTAGCCTTTCTTATCCGATCCTCATCCTCATCATGCTCCGCGGTGTCCCCATGGTTTTCTTTGAGGTGAACCGAACCGTCACTCTCATCTGTGTCATTCCCATTAAAGTATCCGAAACATGTGTAATTTCTAGTTCTGACTGGTACGGGGGATGTCCGTAATCCGGCTCTGTTTGCGAGTGGTACGTGTTCGGGGCATGCCCGTAAGAATTGCAAGGGGGATATCTGTACCCTTCATCGTAACCTGTCGGTCCAAATAAAGAGTTGTACGCCTCTTGAGCAAATGTGTTCGACGGGTTGGTTTCCTCCTCCCCACACGGAGGGTGACTCCCGTATACATAATATTTCTAAAAAAGATAATGGTTAGATATTTTAAATAATAAGTTATAATAAAACTATACTAGTTCAACCTGGTTCGAATCTTCGATATGTGGCACCTCATTCAAATCTGGAAGCTTCGGCTTTTGATAATGATCTCCCGAACCCAACATTGTTTTCGAATTAACGCGTTTTTGGAATGACGAAGGTTAAAAAATCTCGAGTGTTGGATGAATGAAAGCTCAAAATCCAAGGTCGATTAAAAACTGAAAATTTGGATTATGAAATTACGAAACGGAAGTTTGGAAATAGATATGCCGATTGTTCGAAGCTGAATGGTATTTAAGGTGAAATTCTGGGGCACAAACCGTCACGGTTTGGCCTCCACGTGACAGTTTGTGCCTGGAATCCCGGCCTTTTGTCAAAATCACGTCTACGTCGTACCTTAAACTGAGACCTTGTACCCTAGAGGTCACGGTTTGGCCTCCACGTGACGGTTTGGTGACCGTTTTTCAACTTTAACAGCCCATTTTGTCATTTTGTCGTTTTGTTGTCACGAGGTCACGGGAGTACCACCCCAAACCGTGACAGCAAGACCATGCGGTCACAGGGACAAATACCCCAAACCGTGACAGCAAGCCCATGCGGTCACGGTTAGGTGCCAAAATGTGACCGCAAGACCTAACCGTGACCGTTTGAACCGGCACACCCCCAAAAACCCATGCGGTGTCCCCAATAGGACCCAAGAAAAATGGTAGTATATAACACGTTTACATTTATTTCAGTAGATAATAATGACATTTCTTTAGATAAATGAGAATGTGTCATCTCAAAATTCAAATCTTTAATTGGGTCATGGGTCATGGGCCATGGCAATAATTGTGGTAGTCAACACCCTTTTCTTTTCTCTTGAAATCATTTCAAAACAAAGTTCAAGTTGCACATTGATGTCTTTTAGTTAAATTCTTTGGTGAAATAGTCAACAACCACATTGCAAGATTCACACCATACTACCCTTAGCACCATCAACAACCACCATTGTAAGAAACACTCACTCCTTCTGTGTTGTATAATTATCAAAATCTTCTCACAGCTCATTGTATTACGTCTTTATACTCGTACAAGATCATGATTAGAGCGGACCTATGGGTTTTTGATAGGAAAGAATCACTCAAGATTGATTGATTTGGTGTGATTTTTTTTCATTTTCTATCATGTCTATTTATAAAATACACTAGGCCGCTCTTAGGCCCCTTTTATCACGAACTCACTTTTCTGATGAAGTTTTTGTATTTTGTTTTTTTGCTCAACCCACTTGTTTGTCTTTAAACTTGACTGTTAAAACTCACTAGTCTATTATAGTTGCACACGATAGAGATGATAACAGACAGATTAATCTAAACTTGACGGATTTTTGGGTGCGGAAGTTTCAAATTGACGGAGCTGATGATAGATTTCAACTTTCTGTTTAGTGTTTTGGCCACAAAAACAGTCAACGTCATCCAAAAACTAACGGGGTTAACTCTCAGTTAGTAAGGGATCGTTGGAGGAAAATAAATTCAAAGTTAGGAGTATCTGTAAACTTTACTGAGTTGGGATAAATCCCGACCAATAAATAAAACCTAGGATTATTAAAATCTAATAACCATTTTCTTTTTTTTAAACGGCTAAGATCTTGGGTGTAAAACTACCCTTTCGGGGCTATGTCCAAGGTCAACTACTCGACCGCCCACAAGACCCAGCCCCCCCGATGCGCAGGAACCCCGTGGAATGGGTAAACCTTCGCCCCCTGTCAGGTTCGAACCCAGGATAAAGCCCAGATTCATCCTCTCACCCAGATGTCTCTCCAACTGGCACTTGTTGGATTCGAACCCAGCACATCCACTTTGAAAGAGGAGACTCTTAACCACTAGACCAAGTTGTTGGGACCAATAACCCTTTTCTAATGTTTCAAATTTGTGAGATGTTAATGCCATCATTAGTATGTTATAGTAAGTTTAGATGAAAACTATTTTGAAATCACATTGAAATAACTTTAAATTAAAAAAGCATTATATTTTTTAGCATATGTAACAATATAAAATAACGTTGCATATCGTAAACTAAATCCATATTTTTTTTAAACAGTTTTCAAAATCGTTAAGGCGCATAATATGTACGGATTTGATATGACGAATACTTTATTGTTATCATTCTAATGAACGTTATATAAATGAGCTTATGGTTATGATTTTAAGTCATCATCATTGGTTTGTTAATAGATATGTTTATCAATTTCCTGAAATATATAATTCAATTTCTAGTCTCCTCTGTTTGAAAATGTCAATTCAAAACCAAATGCAGTATATGAGGACATTAGGTCATAAATTAAAAGAAAATCAAGAAGAAATATATAACAAATAGATTTGATTTCGATATAATTTTTTATGTGGTTACTTTTTTTTTATTGTTGAACAGGTGGTTACGCTACTTTATTCCCTCATTATTATTTGTTTTGTTTTATTTATTTTATAAGAATGTTAAGGTTGTGAGGGACACAATTAGATGCCAAATGCACCCAATGTTATGTGGCATTAGAAGTATCACGCATGTATGGTTTAATATTAAATTATTCTATAGAAATTGTTGTTTTAAAATTCAAGTGTTTATCACAAACTGCAATCTTTTGTTCTAGTTGTGTGTCAGAATTACGATAATGGTCTCTTGACTTGCATAAGAGGTCCTTATCTTATTGTTTTAGTTGCGATTTTGCTCTCTCTCTTTCTCTCTAGCTCTCAGATTTCATATCACAGTCTACGCACAACATCCTTATGACAATCTATTACGTATAGACTTATGTGCTAAGTTCGACAGATGCTCTAACAAATCTGCACCCTCATGACAAGTTATCACATATGGTAATTTGAACGTCTTATGATTAGGTATGAGTAAAATAAATAACTTGTTAATATATGTCAAATAAACTACTATTTTTTTTAATTTTAACTAGTGTTATTCTACCTCGCGCGCTGCGCGAGTATTTTAAAACCGATAATTACCGGTACAACCCTAGTTTCAACCATTGGCTCAGATCCGGCTTCTCATTGTGGCTGCAAACCATGTACACAAACATCAGGAGTAAAATGACAAGCAGGTAAACCTTTTCCCTTGTGTATAAAATATAGATTATGAAGATGAATAAAACCAAGGTTTTAGTTTACCTGCATTTGATGAAAGGCAAGAATATGCAAATTTCAAGAAATGCAAACCTACCTCATTCAACATCCTGTACAATTCATCTCTTGCCTCAACAACTCTGTCCCTATCGTTGCTATCAACCACAAAGATAAGACCCTGTGTGTTCTGGAAGTAGTGCCTCCATAGTGGATGGATCTACATATAAAACACATAAATGCACACGGTACTCTGCAACATTAAGAATTCAAAGGTCATAGAATCTCTACCTTGTCTTGACCCCCAACATCCCACACAGTGAAGCTAATGTTTTTGTACTCAACAGTCTCCACATTAAAACCTGCAAAGAATAATCTCATTAGCTATTAAACTTCTCACTCTATGTATATGTGACATAATACCTTGTCAATATGTCAGCAACCACTCCATATTTGTAACTCAAATTTGTAGCTAATATGATAAACACAACAATCTGAGACTGTTAGTCTGTTACAGAAATGATTACCTATGGTAGGGATCGTGGTCACAATCTCGCCGAGCTTGAGCTTGTACAAAATGGTTGTCTTACCAGCAGCATCGAGACCCACCATCAATATACGCATCTCTTTCTTGGCAAACAGCCGGCTGAAGAGTTTGGTGAAAGTTAGCCCCATCCTCTTGCTAGTGAGGATCCCTATAAAGAACGACACCACTTAGTCAACACTGTAAGATCAAAACAAAGTTTAAACTGCAACTAAAATTTTGAGCGTGGCGTGAAGAGTGCGAATAAACTTTTTATATCAGATACCAGTTTATAGAATACATAAACAAAAGTGTGTTTGATATAATACCAATTAACAATTTATTAAAATGCACGATATGTTAATAGATGAAGATGCCCCTACAAAAAGAAAAGACAAGATCCATGCTTGACTTGGCACTTAATTAATGTTTTAAATATGGCTAAGTACCTATAATAGACAAAGCTTAGAAACATGTGAACCAAAAACAATACTACTGGCATATTGTAAAGATGTCTAATTAACTAACAGATTATTTACAGAAGTGTCTTTCCAGGATAGCAAAGTTTGCAATTATTGGGACGTAAGAAATATTATTAAAGACAGTTTTACCAATCCTGCTCAAATGATATGTTAAGAAAGAGGTGACAAAAGAAAACTCAGTGAAAAGGTTTCAAAAAATACCACTTTAACAGCTCAATGATACATGGATAAAATTTAGCAAACTAAGCAGCAATGCACTCACATGTGCCATGAAAGCTAGAAGATTTCTTGAGGTCAAATATATATAACAAAAAAGATAACAATATTGTCGTTTCTTTATTTGGAGTGATAAAAGAACTTCAATAATTTCTAACAGTAATCTGAGTCAACACCTTCATACACATAAATGGAAAGTAAAAAATAACGATATACTACAAACTGTATAGCATTAAAAAATTTACATTAACAAATAAAGACATACGACAAAAGGATGAAGGTACCCACTTGCTTAAAAGGCTGAGATGCATAAAATTCGCTTGCAACTCTTTTGCCTGATTAAAGAAATAAAAAAGAAAACTTAAAACAAATTCAAGAACTATATAGCCGGACATAGAGAAGCCACTTGCAAGCCCCTCAAGTTACACAATCTTGTTTATCTGTTATGTTTGTACCTGAAGTCTAGTTTCCAAATCACAACCATAAAGATTGCTTAAAATAGGACCAGTCTTGACTACATATTGAGGTAGCTCCTTGAAAAAATCCACATAACTGCGACAAAAATATATATATAAATCAGCAAATAACAAAATTGACAAAAAAGCTACCCTCAGTTCATTCACAACATACTTTAGTTTTGCCACTCTCAGTATTTGACACAGGTTGAAGCCATTATCATTGATATCAGCAACATCTTCTGCAGCGTCTTTCTGGCTTAATCTTTCATGGAGAACAAAATAAATGCAGCTTCATCGCTTCCTCTAATTCCTTATCATCCATCGTTAATTTACCCTGTGAAGATACCAAACCAAACAAATCAAACTTCGCAATAAAACACATATTACATGAACAAAACGAAAAAGAAACAAAATCAAACAAAAACCTTGCAGAAGTCTCTAAATCTAGCTTCAATGTTAGCTCCAGTTTCCACAGAACCATCAACGTAGGATTTATCGGTTTCAAATCTTCCATCGAGACAAAATCGAAGTAGTCAATCGATTCACGCGAATCTCGCCCACACGAAACAAACAAGATGTTCCTTGGAAGTGGAAGGATGAGCACCAGCAGCTCCTGCCTCGTCCACCAGGGCAGCCTCGCCGCCTTGCTCAGGTCTTCTTCCACCGTGGGCGCCCTCAATCGCTCAACAGCCGCAAATCGGAATTGAGGAATTTTGATGAAGATAAGGACTGATAACCAGGTTATGTGAAATACCCATAATACCCATGCACTGTTCATACTGTTCATTTCCCTTCTTTATTAACATATATATTAATATTTTTAATAATTAGGGCATGTCTTATATAGGTTTGCTAAAATGATACTCTACCATAACGATAAGAAAATAAATAAAACGATTAAAAAGGGCATAAACATTAATAATGTGAAAACACATTAGTGCATTTTTTTTCCTTTTAACGCAATGTGTTATGTGGCTCTAGCAAGACAATATATCAAACAAGACTTACCAACCACTTGCAAAGAGTAGCACAAAATCCTACCCACAATGCAGAGAGCCACAGACCACAATGAAGTACAGGTTGACCCAACACATGATCCACATGGTCACCATGGAGTCGTAATTTAAATAGTAAACACGTTACAACCAGGTTAATGCCTAGAAATGTAACGAGACGGCGTAAGTGGGTATGATTAAAATTCCTTGACGTACATAAACATTTATATTACGAATACATACATTTTCAAATAATATTTCAAAAATTCTAAACGTGAAATAAGAAATAGCATCTCGTTCTCTTTTAAGATATGGTCTAGAAGATGCTTGATTTGGACAAAAACAAAGGTTGCTTTCCAAAGGAGTCCATAGTTTTTACCAAGAACAACAAAGCAATAAGGTTGAAAACCGTTATTTAACCTTATAGTAATGTTAAAGACATATATGTAGACACACAACGTGGGCGATGGTAAAAATAGAAATAGAGAATCATTTAAATCTTGCGAACTACGTAAGTACGTTATCTCGTCGGATATGATTGAAGAAATATTTTTACGTGGTGACATTTTTGCAATTAATTAGTGTCAACTTATGTTCATTTATAATGTGTTCGCTAGTTGTTTTCATTGATAAATGCAACTTGTCTTAATGCTAATTATGAAAATATTATATCATAGGTTTCTTTTATGAAACAGTCATCATGATTTGAAATGTATTTCTTTACTTTAAAATTATAATGAATACTAGATGGTTTCAAATTTAAAGCCTATAAAACCTTACTAAAATAATCATAGCATGCCAAAAGGATGGCTTTACAAGCATCAATACCATGAAAGGGAATAAAAGTTTAAAAAATCCCAATAAAATAAAAAAGAATAATTTGCCAACGCATCTTGTGGCTTATGGAATAATGATCTAATCTTGGCAATAGTTCTCGAAGAGTGGCCACTAAGCCATTTTGCTCAAAATGACTTACCTTGTAATAGTGATTAATTATATGTGTATAATAAAAAATAGTCAAAATTGTAACACTCGTATAATTAGCTGACTCCACAATCATAATAAAACCTATACACTTTTATATAATAAACCCTTAATTTGTATGATTATTTTATTTACAGTAAATCTTTTTTTTTAATTATTAAATTAATTATTATTAAGTCATTTGATTATTGTGAATGATCCAACCAGTCACAACAGCGAAGCAATATTATGGCATGTTAGATGACTCATTCAGTTTTAAAACATTGGTGATGTTACATTTTGAAGATAAAATTGTTTAGAGGCAGCATATTAAGTAAATCATTCAAAAACATAAATTTCATATTTACCACAAATACACCCACATAGAGATTAATTACTACATGTTTTACACATCATAATTTTAATTTTATGATTACTAAAAGTAATTTATTATAAATTTTCAATTTTATACTAACAAATTACCCAACCAGAGTTAACATGAAAATCCATCTGTGTGGACAGGGTCAAGCGAGAAATGACAAGAAAGGAAGAGAGGAGATGAAGAAGAGAAGTGATCATAGAAGAAGAAAAGATGGTGCTTGTCTTTTCGTTGAAGATGGCCTAATTGATATAGTAAGTTATAAAAGAAAATAACAACCAATAAATTTTCAAGCTAAAGATATCATAGAATGTAACAAAAGTATCACTCATAACCAGTTACAAATATAATATCAAAATAAACATTAGTGCATTTTCAAGAATATATCTAAAGAGTATTTGAGTTAACAGTTTGTAAATAATTTAGTACTTTCAAACAAAACAATAAAGGGTTTATGAAAAAGGAATATGAAAAAGGAAAGAAGAAGGCCGGTTCCTTGCGCCGGACATTGTCTTAGGTTCGGTTTCCCACACAGGCTCGTTCCCGGTTCGGTTTTTTGTCTACTCCTTTATCACACATTACAAAACCAACTCAACCACCCCCCTCCTCCCTCATTTCAACCCCAATTTCCTCCGCCGCATCGCCCCGTCACACTGGCCATCGACCACCAACAACCCACCGTGGTCCGTGAAATCAACCTTAAAAACCGCCGTATCATGGTTCGTATTATTATTATTTCACGTTCTTTTACTTATAGGCTGACAAATTACTATACACGATACATTAAGGGGTTGCAGTGTCACCTTATTGTAACCTTTTTTTAAATAGGAAAAAATAAAATTCTTGTTTCATTCATATGCTGATTGCAACATTTCATCATGTTTGTGTGTTTGATGTAATGCAGGGTGCTGGAGGACCTACAGAAGAAGATAAGAAATGGCCACCATGGTTGATACCAATGCTTCGCGAAAGTTACTTTGTTCAATGCGAATTACACGCGGATGCGCATAAATCTGAATGCAATATGTATTGTTTGGATTGTATGAACGGCCCTCTGTGCTCTCTCTGTCTCCATCATCATAAGGACCACCGTTACATTCAGGTTGATTTTCATCTTTTCGCCATTGATGATTTGTTCCAGTTTATTCTCCAATCATCAAATTAATCTGTTGTAGATGAATCTAATGAGATTGTTGATTGATGTACAGATTCGGAGGTCGTCATATCACGATGTGATTAGGGTTTCTGAGATTCAGAAACACTTAGACATCAGTTCGGTACAGACGTATGTGATCAACAGTGCGAAGGTAGTGTTCTTGAATGAACGACCGCAGCCGAAGCCCGGAAGGCGTTACGAACACCTGTGAAGTATGTGATCGGAGTCTTCTCGATTCGTTTCGATTCTGTTCACTTGGTTGTAAGGTAAGTAGAATCGATTAATCAAACTAGCAAGTTCCAATTGTTTAAATGTAATTGTTACAGACTAATCATGTGAAACAAGTCTCATACCTTGCAATGACACAGCTTCATGGCTTGTAATTAATTGTGTTATTTTGATATGTTTAGATAGTTGGAACATCGAAGAGTTTCGTGAGTAAGAAGATGATATCACCGGAGAGTAATCGTTTGATGATGCCGGTGTCGGATTCCGATGATTCTTACGGTAATAGTCGCCGGATGATTAACTTTAGAAGCAGAGTTCGTAGCTTTACTCCGGCGACTTCTCCGGCGACGGCGACGGTGGGCTTCAGGGCGGCGAAAAGGAGGAAGGGGATACCTCATAGAGCACCAATGGGAGGACTAATCATAGAAGTCTAAACACACCCCTATACTTTTGATTGATTACTATAAAGTCCCTTTATTTTCAACTTTATTCGAAATGCGCCTCTTTCCCACTTTCTCTGTGGGAAATGCCCATATTGCCCTTTAGCTCTCCTTTGTAAAAAAGAAAGCAGCCTTAGGATATAGATTGTATCATGGTAGTGTCTAGTGTCTCTAAATATGTGGTTTGGAAGTAGGAAGGAGGGTTAAAAATGTCACAATAACTAGTTGAGTGGAATTATATAGTTTTCATTTTTTATAATAATTTAAGATGAAAATGTAATTATAGTGTCTTGGTTGATGGAATGGTGGTGATGTAACTTTATAAGAATTGGAATAATGTGTTTCCTTTATAGTGATATGAATTTGTGTTGTGTATTATTGAGGTTATATATATGCATTATTAAATGATATTTTAAATTTTATGATTGATATTAAATGTGAGGGTCGTTTGGTGTCTTTAAGATTGGACTTTAGTTTGATAACTACAAATGAGTCGACTCCATGTTTAAAAATATCTGTTTGTTGATTTTATCCTTGGCTCTTACGTGTTTTGAAAAGATATATGAAATTGTCACTAGATTTATATTAAATTTTCATTGAGTCATTATTACAATCAAGATAATAATGTATAGTTGTTGTTAATGTTGTTGTTAATGTTTTTCTGAATTAAGATCGTTTACATCTACTAAATCTACTCTTACATTTACAACATGTATTTACAAGACATGCGTCCTAAAAATTTTAGGAGTGACGTAATTTTAACACCTTGAAACCATTAGAAGTAGGGTTGTTCACGAATCGAACCGAACCGAACCGAACGCAGGCTTGCTCGAACTCGGTTCGTTTTCAAACTGATGTCACACCCCGACCGACGGCGGAATCATCGGAGCGGACGAGGGAATGATGGATTGTTCATAACACATGGTTGTCTAATAGTGGAAATAATATTAAAATCAGATTACATGATAGAATAAGTACAACATACACAAATACAACAATTGAACCCACAAATAATAATTGTCTTTTATTTTAACTAGGTCCGTGTCTTAGATGAGCACGTAGAAGTCCACTATCTTGCTTAACCTGAATCATGTGAGAAAAATAAAGTCAGCTAACGAGTTAGCTGGTGAGTAATCACAGTTTTGAATATACATATAGATTGATTGATTGATCCATCGATTGTAATTCAATTCACAAGGTAATATTAAGACTTATATGGCAACCGCGAAGCATATAGATAACCGACACAATATAAACCCTTGACTTGACACTTGCATATAATAGACTCCACACAAACACCATAGATTGACTAATTGCCTCTGGCACAATCACCACTCGTAAGCCATATGGGGTGGGTTATCCAAACCAGTAGATCTACATTGTTGCCAGGATTGATTGATTGATTGCATTAGGGTTCTACTGTCGTCCAGTTTATCACAGTATGTTCACGTAATTGCAAGTAATAACATAACCTGTCTGAATTGAATTGAAAATGAAATAACAATAGAATATCATGATAGAATATATTGTATCACATGATTTCCCCCAAATAGGAAATGATATAAAAAGGGGATATGAATACTCACTTGATTGATGAGATTGAAACTTGGACGTGATAGTTTAAACACCAATGATTTCCTTATGATTAACCTAAGGAACGGTGTCTCGAGTTAGAATAATAACGATTTGGGAATTTGGGAATGTATTAGGATTTCTATGGTTGTTTAAGTTGATAAATTTTATTTGGTTTGAAATGTCTTAAGTAAACGAATTTATTGAAAGTGATTATGTCAAGAATTTTAAATAAAATTTATACGTGTAAGTTATACGTTTATACAATTTATTAATAAATTGTATATGTATAATTATATTCATAATTATATAAATCAAGTAATTATATATAATTATATGTATAATTATATACATGATTATATGTATAATACATTTATACATAAATGAACAAACTATATATTGTATGTTAAGTATATACACGAGTGATAAATTGTATACAATTATATAAATTATATACATGTAATTTAATCAAATAAAATTGTTTTGATAATTGGATAATATATACCTATGTATATATATTGGATTCAATCTATTTATTGTATAATTATATATTATACATTAATTATTAATTGGTAGAAAATATAATTAGCTATTTTATTTGTTTAAAACAATTAAAAATAAATAAATAAAATATAAAAATGAATTTCAGGAAGTAGTTAAGTTGTTTTAAAATTTTTAATGTTTGTAAAAACATTTTTAAAATTTTTAGAATTTTTTCAGAATTTTTAAAGGCTTAAAAAAGCCCAAAAAAAATGGTTGAGGTGGCCCGGGGTCGAACCCGGGACCTCCTGTTTGAAATGAAGCGCAGGGACCAGTGGAACAAGGCATACAGCCGCGAAAGAATCCTGCTTCAAATTCTTTTAAACCCATTAACCAGAACCCCCAATTCCCATTCGAGCCCTAGATCGAATCCGATCAAATTGAACTCGAAATCGATCTTGATAGCTTCTGCAATCATGGGGCTTTTGTTCCCCATGAGAAACCGAATGTATGTGTGTGTTCAATTACCTGTATGGTGATTGATTGAGGCTATTCCCGATGAAGAACAGTCGCGACTGTGGCTCTCGATTGATTAGTGCTCAAACGATGTTATAATCAAATTAAACTTAAGGGAAGCTTCTAATGATGATCTAGATTAAAAGCCCTTAACAAATTCGATTAAAATCGACTGGAGGTTGGTTCACATATGAGTGGCAGGTCGCGATGAAAGTGACGAGTGATTTCGATGTGTGTGTGTGTGTTTTAGATGAAATTGAGAGTACAGAGAGGGTTCGTAACTGAGAAGTGTTTGATTATATGAATTCAATTTGTTTATTTTAAGTGTTTGAGTGGGTTTCTTTGTCGGTTTAGAATCCGAGATAAAAGTAACAATTATAGCCGTAATTTGACTAATTCAACATATTTCGTGTTGGAATTCAATCTAATTGGATCCAAGGAAACTTTCGGTGTGATTGTGGGGTTCCAATTGGGATAATTTGACTGCTTTGGTCGGGAATTCCGTGGTTTCGAGGTTGAAGCTTTGGATCCGATTATTCTGATGATTAAACGTGTTTAATGCTTGTCTTGAGTTCGAAACTAGTCCACGAGTGTACTGGAACCGGTTTTGGAGTTGAAATGGTGAAAATTTGTTGTTTTCGGCTTCGCCGGAGTTGGCCGGAATCTCGCCGGCGAGTCGCCGGAAAAACGGGGGTCGACGGGGGGGAATGTTTGGGTTTTAAAAATTTACAGATTCGGTCCCTGTGGTTTTAACTTTGTATTTTATGTTTGAAACTTTTATTTTAAGTTTCATAAATTACAATAATACCCCCTGCACTTGTTTTAAAAAATATATTTTTATAAACAATTGTTATTATTGTTATTATTATTATTATTATTATTATTATTATATTATTATTATTATTATTATTATTATTATTACAATTATTGTAATTATTAATTATCGAAAATTTACAATTAAAATTCCCATGATCATATTATTAACAATATTAACAGAAGTTGATATATAAAAATACGAGTGGTTACAGTCTCCCCTGCTTTAGAAATTTCGTCCCGAAATTTGTTCACGAGGAGGCTGAAACGAAAAGATGAGGATACTTGGATTTTATTTGGTCCTCGCGTTCCCAGGTGTACTCTGGCCCACGTTTAGACTCCAACGAACTTTGACAATGGGTATCCGACTGCGTTTGAGTTGTTTAACTTCCCGATCCATAATTTCCACAGGTTTCTCATAAAGTGCATAGATTCATCAATCTGGACTTCGTCGAGTGGTATGTGGAGATTTTCATCGGCAAGACATTTCTTGAGATTTGAAACATGAAACGTCGGATGTATATTGCTAAGTTCTTGAGGTAGTTCAAGCTTGTAGGCCACTTTCCCAATTCGCTCGAGCACTTTGAACGGACCCACGTAACGAGGTGCTAGCTTCCCTTTCTTTCCAAAGCGAATCACTCCTTCCAAGGTGACACCTTAAGAAGTACGAGATCACCGACATTGTATTCCATGGGCTTACGTCTTTTGTCAGCATAATGCTTTTGACGATTTCTAGCAGCGACCAAGTTATCACGGATCTTATGAATTTTGTCGGTTGTTTCTTGTATCAATTCCGGACCAGTAATCTGTGATTCACCAACTTCAGATCAGCAGATGGGAGATCGACACTTTCGACCATACAAGGCCTCAAATGGTGCCATCTGGATGCTGGTATGATAACTGTTATTGTATGAGAATTCGATCAATGGAAGATGAGAATCCCACGATCCACTGAAATCAATGACACAAGCCGGAGCATATCCTCGAGGGTCTGTATCGTTCTTTCAGTTTGACCATCGGTTTGGGGGTGATAGGCTGTGCTGAGATTCAGTTGTGTCCCAAAGACGATTGAAGACTTTGCCAGAAACGAGAGATAAACGACCATCGCGATCAGAGATAATATCTAAAGGTACACCATGCCGACTGACTATTCATTGAGGTAAATACGAGCCAATTCTCGACTTGATAATCTTCCCGAATTGGAATGAAATGAGCCGACTTAGTCAATCGATCAATGACAACCCAGATACTATCGTGACCACTAGCGGTACGAGGCAGCTTGGTAATGAAATCCATGGATATGCTCTCCCATTTCCATAATGGAACCTCGGGTTGTACGAGTAATCCAGAGGGACGTTGATGCTCGGCTTTGACTTTGGAACATGTAAGGCATTTAGATACATACAAGGCTATATCCTTCTTCATGCGGGCCACCAATATTGGTTCCGAAGATTCATGAACATCTTATCTGCTCCCGGATGAATAGAATAACGAGCCTTGTGAGCTTCATCCAGAATGGTTGTTCGAAGATTATCGCGATTCGGAATCCAAAGTCGATTTAGAAAATACAGTAGTCCGTCCGACTTGGTTTCCAATTGGAGTTCAGCACCGCATGACATTTCCCATACATGTTGCCCTCGGTGATGATTCGTGTTGAGCTTCGAGTATACGGGTTAAGAGGTCGGTTTGAATGGTAATACTTTGAAGCATAACGTGACCCTTTCGACTTAATGCGTCGGCTACGACATTCGCCTTTCCTGGATGGTAGCGAATTTCACAATCGTAGTCATTAAGTAATTCAACCCATCGTCGTTGTCTCATGTTTAATTCCTTCTGATTGAATATGTGCTGAAGGCTTTATGATCGGTAAATACAATACACTTGGTGCCGTAAAGGTAGTGCCTCCAAATTTTGAGTGCGAATACCACAGCTCCTAGCTCGAGGTCATGGGTTGTGTAATTTTCTCATGAATTTTGAGTTGTCTTGAGGCATAAGCTATGACTTTGCCTCGTTGCATGAGAACACAACCAAGACCTTGCTTCGAAGCATCACAGTAGACAACGAAATCGTCATTCCCATCGGGGAGAGTCAAGACTGGGGCATCACACAACTTCTGCTTGAGGGTTTGAAAAGCTTTCTCCTGATCTGGTCCCCACACGAAACTCTTGTCCTTATGTGTCAAGGCGGTGAGAGGCACAGCGATCTTTGAGAAGTTTGGAATAAAGCGACGGTAGTAACCGGCTAAGCCAAGGAATGAATGAATCTCGGTAGGAGTTTTGGGTTCTACCCAATTCTTCACTGCCTCAATCTTTGCAGGATCCACGTGAATACCTTTGTCGTTTACGATGTGACCAAGGAATTGGACTTCTTTAAGCCAAAATTCACACTTTGAGAATTTTGCATAAAGCTTTTCCTGTTTCAGAAGTTCAAGGATCGAACGGAGATGATGTTCGTGTTCGGATTTTGATTTTGAATAAATGAGAATGTCGTCAATGAAAACGATCACGAATTTGTCCAGATATGGTTTACACACGCGGTTCATTAAATCCATGAACACAGCAGGTGCATTGGTTAACCCGAATGGCATTACTGTAAACTCGTAATGGCCATATCTTGTGCGAAAAGCTGTCTTGGGAATATCATCATCGTGCACTCGTAATTGATGATAACCTGAGCGGAGATCGATTTTGGAAAAATAAGAGGCACCTTGAAGCTGATCAAATAAATCGTCGATCCTGGGTAGAGGATACCGGTTTTGATAGTAAGCTTATTAAGCTCCCGGTAGTCGATGCACATTCGAAAAGAACCGTCCTTCTTCTTCACAAACAAAACTGGGGCTCCCCAGGGCGAGGAACTTGGTCGAATGAAGCCTTTATCGGAGAGCTCTTGAAGTTGACTAGCAAGCTCTTGCATCTCAGATGGTGCAAGTCGATAGGGAGATTTTGCCACGGGAGTTGCACCAGGTACAAGATCGATTCGAAATTCAACTTGACGAACGGGAGGAAGACCGGTTAAATCATCGGGAAAGACTTCAGGAAACTCTCGAACAACCGGAATGTCTTCAATCTTCTTCGGTTTCTCATCTGCCTTCACGATATGAGCTAAGAAAGCCACGTAATGTTTGCGGAGGTACTTTGAGCTTTGGTGCAGGACATGAGTTTTAATCCCTTGGAAAGCTTTTCCCCGTAAATATTTAAGACACTTCCAGATGCGCGAGGGATCCGGATGATTTTCTCGAAACAGACGACTTCAGCATGGTTCTTTGACAACCAATCCATGCCTATAATGACGTCAAAACTTCCAAGTGGCATCGGTATAAGATCGACAGGAATTCGTGTTCACTAAGTTTAAGGGTACAATTTTGGATGACAGAATCAATTGTGACGGATTTTCCATCAGCTAATTCTACTGTAAACGGTTTCCCTAACTTAGTTCGGGTATTAACAAGCAAAGGTTCAAATTCTAAGGATACAAAACTTTTATCGGCACCGGTATCAAATAAAATTGAAGCATATTGATGATCGATTAGGAACGTACCATTCACCACATCATTGGCAGCCTGAGCTTGTTGGGCATTGATGTTAAAAGCACGCCCTTGTGCTGCGGGTACGGCATTAACGAGCTGAGGACATCGGTTACGGAAATGAGTTGGATCACCGCATTGATAACATGCACGAACTTGAGCAATTGCAGGAGGGTTTTGTTGGACTGGCGCATTTACCAATGCCTTAGCAGCATTCCTGCATATGTTGAATGTATGGCCAAAACGACCACAACTGGTGCACTGACGACACTTAGCACCAGTAGGATGATGATACTTGCAGATGTTGCATTGTGGAAATGGCCCGGTGTAAGGTTTCTTTGTTGGGGCTTGATTATTCATGGTTGGTTGATAGGTCGGTGCGACTTGGTTGATTGGAACAGCAGGGGTAATTACAGCAAAGTTTTTAGAGTTAGCCTTCCTCTTCCGGTTCCTGGAAGTTTCAGGCTTGTCTTCCTTGGTTGTTTCAGTAGAAGACTTCTCCATTTTCTTCTTGTCACCCTTCCTGGTCAAGGTACCGGCCTTGACATGGTTGTCGGTTAACTGAGCTGCTAGACGGATAGCATCTGCCAAGTTAGTAGGGTTCCTACCCCACACGGTATCCTGAATTTGCATAGGGAGACCACCTATGTACTTCTCGATAGCTCGAGATGAGGGAGTAACTAGATGAGGAACCAGAAGACTCAACTCGTGAAAACGGTTGGTGTAAACCAGATTCTCGCCGCTTTCCTGAGCCAAATCCCAAAATTCAGCTTCTAGTCTTTTGATTTCATTTCGTGGGCAGAATTCTCGTGTCATGAGTTCCTTTACTTCAGCCCACGTCAACGCCAGGGTAGCATCAGTGCCACGGGTTCGTTTCTCCCCGTTCCACCAAGTTAAAGCTCTCTTCTGGAAAACACTGGTAGCGTAGCGAACTTTGAGATTTTCAGGACATTCGCTGTTAAGAAACGTGTTTTCAATACTCTCGAACCATTGCAGAAGACCAGTGGCACCTTCGGCTCCACTAAACTTAGTGGGATTGCAGGAATTGAAATGCTTGTAAGTACAAGTTTTGGGAGGGTTTGGTACAGTTGGGTTTTGGACAGTGTTTGGTGCAGTTGTGTTTTGGACAGCATTGTTGCCTTGGTTCAAATGAGTAAGCAGTGTTGGAATAACCGCAGCAACTTCACGTGCCACCATAGCAGCAATCTTGCGACCAGAGCTTCTAGATCGGGAGCGGTTTTGACGAGAAGACATGCTGTATAATAAGGAACGAAGAAACCTTTATGAGTAACGGGTAATTGGTTTTTAAAACTTTTCAAAATAATGAAATCATTAATGAGATTGTTTAAAACAACAATGAGAGGTTAGGAGTGTAAACGTTCGGTTCGCAAACCAAAACGAATACGTTGACTTATCAAAGTATTTGTGTCCAGCACGAGGACATGCGTACCTATAAGCGAATACTCATCTCGAGGGTTCCCAGGTAAGGTAATCAAGTTGTATGAAATACCTTGCCTAGACAGAACACCTTAAGATACAGGTATCCCACTCTTCCAGCATTGCATGTTCTCGGTCGTGTGACACGGACTTTGACGAGATTTGAAAACCATGAATAACAATCGAGTTTTGGAGTTTGAAATCACTTGAATTAGGCACACAATGCCTTAGAATATGAGTTAGGATTCGTGTGTATATTGATAGTTTCAAAGTATAGGAAGAATCACATAAAGATATAATCACATAATCAAGTATAAACATGTAAAGCACATATAATCCTATCTATGCATATAAAATACATGAGAGGACTCATGTGTAAAGGTACCTAGTTATAGTCTAGGTCATTCCATTTCTGATAACCTAATTCCCTATAACCATGGCTCTGATACCAATCTGTCACACCCCGACCGACGGCGGAATCATCGGAGCGGACGAGGGAATGATGGATTGTTCATACACATGGTTGTCTAATAGTGGAAATAATATTAAAATCAGATTACATGATAGAATAAGTACAACATACACAAATACAACAATTGAACCCACAAATAATAATTGTCTTTTATTTAACTAGGTCCGTGTCTTAGATGAGCACGTAGAAGTCCACTATCTTGCTTAACCTGAAATCATGTGAGAAAATAAAGTCAGCTAACGAGTTAGCTGGTGAGTAATCACAGTTTTGAATATACATATAGATTGATTGATTGATCCATCGATTGTAATTCAATTCACAAGGTAATATTAAGACTTATATGGCAACCGCGAAGCATATAGATAAACCGACATAATATAAACCCCTTGACTTGACACTTGCATATAATAGACTCCACACAAACACCATAGATTGACTAATTGCCTCTGGCACAATCACCACTCGTAAGCCATATGGGGTGGGTTATCCAAACCAGTAGATCTACATTGTTGCCAGGATTGATTGATTGATTGCATTAGGGTTCTACTGTCGTCCAGTTTATCACAGTATGTTCACGTAATTGCAAGTAATAACATAACCTGTCTTGAATTGAATTGAAAATGAAATAACAATATAATATCATGATAGAATATATTGTATCACATGATTTCCCCAAATAGGAAATGATATAAAAAGGGGATATGAATACTCACTGATTGATGAGATTGAAACTTGGACGTGATAGTTTAAACACCAATGATTTCCTTATGATTAACCTAAGGAACGGTGTCTCGAGTTAGAATAATAACGATTTGGGAATTTGGGAATGTATTAGGATTTCTATGGTTGTTTAAGTTGATAAATTTTATTTGGTTTGAAATGTCTTAAAGTAAACGAATTTATTGAAAGTGATTATGTCAAGAATTTTAAATAAAAATTTATACGTGTAAGTTATACGTTTATACAATTTATTAATAAATTGTATATGTATAATTATATTCATAATATATATAATCAAGTAATTATATATAATTATATGTATAATTATATACATGATTATATGTATATAATACATTTATACATAAATGAACATAACTATATATTGTATGTTAAGTATATACACGAGTGATAAATTGTATACAATTATATAAAATTATATACATGTAATTTAATCAAATAAAAATTGTTTTGATAATTGGATAATATATACTATGTATATATATTGGATTCAATCTATTTATTGTATAATTATATATTATACATAATTATTATTGGTAGAAAATATAATTAGCTATTTTATTTGTTTAAAACAATTAAAAAAAATAAATAAAATATAAAAATGAATTTCAGGAAGTAGTTAAGTTGTTTTAAAATTTTTAATGTTTGTAAAAACATTTTTAAAATTTTTAGAATTTTTTTCAGAATTTTTAAAGGCTTAAAAAGCCCAAAAAAAATGGTTGAGGTGGCCCGGGGTCGAACCCGGGACCTCCTGTTTGAAATGAAGCGCAGGGACAGTGGAACAAGGCATACAGCCGCGAAAGAATCCTGCTTCAAATTCTTTTAAACCCATTTAACCAGAACCCCAATTCCCATTCGAGCCCTAGATCGAATCCGATCAAATTGAACTCGAAATCGATCTTGATAGCTTCTGCAATCATGGGGCTTTTGTTCCCCATGAGAAACCGAATGTATGTGTGTGTCAATTACCTGTATGGATTGATTGAGGCTATTCCGATGAAGAACAGTCGCGACTGTGGCTCTCGATTGATTAGTGCTCAAACGATGTTTATAATCAAATTAAACTTAAGGGAAGCTTCTAATGATGATCTAGATTAAAAGCCCCTTAACAAATTCGATTAAAATCGACTGGAGGTTGGTTCACATATGAGTGGCAGGTCGCGATGAAAGTGACGAGTGATTTCGATGTGTGTGTGTGTTTTAGATGAAATGAGAGTACAGAGAGGTTCGTAACTGAGAAGTGTTTGATTATATGAATTCAATTGTTTATTTAAGTGTTTGAGTGGGTTTCTTTGTCGGTTTAGAATCCGAGATAAAAGTAACAATTATAGCCGTTAATTTGACTAATTCAACATATTTCGTTGTGGAATTCAATCTAATTTGGATCCAAGGAAACTTTCGGTGTGATTGTGGGGTTCCAATTGGGATAATTTGACTGCTTTGGTCGGGAATTCCGTGGTTTCGAGGTTGAAGCTTTGGATCCGATTATCTTGATGATTAAACGTGTTAATGCTTGTCTTGAGTTCGAAACTAGTCCACGAGTGTACTGGAACCGGTTTTTGGAGTTGAAATGGTGAAAATTTGTTGTTTTCGGCTTCGCCGGAGTTGGCCGGAATCTCGCCGGCGAGTCGCCGGAAAAAACGGGGTCGACGGGGGGGGGGAATGTTTGGGTTTTAAAAATTTACAGATTCGGTCCCTGTGGTTTTAACTTTTGTATTTTATGTTTGAAACTTTTATTTTAAGTTTCATAAATTACAATAATACCCCTGCACTGTTTTAAAAATATATTTTTATAAACAATTGTTATTATTGTTATTATTATTATTATTATTATTATTATTATTATTATATTATTATTATTATTATTATATTACAATTATTGTAATTATTAATTATCAAAAATTTACAATTAAAATTCCCATGATCATATTATTAACAAATATTAACAGAAGTTGATATATAAAAATACGAGTGGTTACAACTGAGCTGCTCGGTTCGGTTCGAATTTACAAATCGAGCACAAACATCTTGCTCGAACTCGGTTCGGTTTACAACCGAACGCTCGGTTTTGCTCGGTTTCGCTCGGTTCGAATACACACCCAAGCACACACAGAGTACACACCCACGCATACTGTCACGCGCACGCATCGAATTCGTACATACATACACATCACAGTAATATACACACATGTTTCACAAACAGAACCCGAACGTGACCGAAAAACAGAACGAAATGACAACAACTGATTACGAGTCTAACCTTCGAACGGGTTTACGAGGATCTTGATTGCAGCTAGTTTCCGCGGCGGGGGAGGGGCTGTCAAATTCGGAAACGAGAGGCACGACGACAGCAGGCTCACTGCTGGGGCAGTTCGCGAATGGAGGAGAGGGTCGCACGGTGGTGGTCGACGGAAGTGGGGGCTTAGGGTTATGGTTTCATAAAATGTGTATATATATTTAGATAATTACTCAACACCCTCTCAACTTAGCTTAACTGAACAATTAACCTAAACTATTTATGATTACGGTTTTTATTTTTTATTGAAGAAATAAAATAGAAATACAATTAAATAAATTAACATATATAGAATATATAAAAACTAACTAAAATAATTCGAGTGAAACCGAACGAGCGTCGAGCGAGCTTACCTTTGCTCGTGCTCGTTCGTTTTAAAACCGAACCAAACGGCTCGGTTCATTTAAAACCGAGCTGAAATCAAACGAGCAAAATGCTCGTAATTAGAAGTCTAAACTAATTACAAAAAACGATCCATGCGTCTAGAACATGTTTTAGTTTATATTTGGTTTTGAGACTGACTTTAAATAAATGGCTTAGGTACGCATATCAATTATCATTACTCAATAAGATATATATTAAATAATTTGAAAACTTAGCAAAGATGTAGATGCTTTTGTGTAAATATGTTTCCTAAAAGAACACGTTTCTTTTCTCTTTAATTGTTGGCAATCGTGTGAGTAAGCACTAGCAATCATCGAAACGTGGGTTCTTTTTCCTATGGCTATGGTATATAAATGGCATTCCTCTTTTGCTTCTATTTTCCCTTTAAGTAATGCACAGTGCATTAAACTATTGATGCACCCGACTTTGAGTTTTATAATTATGGGATAATAAAAAAATCGAATAAAGAAGCAGTGTAAAATATTAATTCAAACGTGACTAGAAGTGAAATATATAATTATTTGATTATAATTTATCAACATGTGAGTGTTGCTTGATACCAAAATCTCCAAATAGTTAAATCACGAGCGTAATGAATCTTGTGAATTTTTTTTAGAATAGTTAACTCGTACATGTTCTAAACCTTCTAATATTTCGACATTATTATATATTTAGACTTCAACCCTCAATCATTTGTGAAGAGAGCCACGTTTACGTTATACATCATTAATGCTAGTCCACAAACACCTTGGTGTAAATCTTGCTAAGTGGGATAACCTCTGAGAGGAATGTATATGTATAATAACATAAAGTATAAATGCAACAAGAAAAACGGATCGATAAAAAAGCTTACCGATCAAACTTAACTAGGTTTATAAATTAATACGGGTTAGCCATCCTTAAATGATATACTAACTGTATTATTATAACAAATGACGTGTGAGTTAGCCGTAGCGAAAGAGGGAAAGAGTTACTTGTGAGTGTGAGCACTAACATGAAAAAATATATGTTCAAATGTTTAAAATAAATACAGTCTTATAAATGTAAAAGTTACTTAAGGGAGTGGGCGTTAATAAAATATTTGTTCCTGAATTCATGCCCGTATTATTTTCTATTGATTTTTGAACGGCGTTTGAAACCACCCTCATTACCCTAGTGAATCTTATTGAGACGTGATGTCAAGTGTCATATTGATTTGGCGTTTCAGGCCTGACTAGTCCAGAAGCACAATCAATAAGAAAAACCATCATTATAAAAAAAAAACTCCCTTAAGTTAGATATAAAACTAAAACCTTAGGGAGGAGGGGGCGCAATCCTGAAGTACCCTGGGCTACCCTGAAATTCACCAATCACACACTGTCATATCATAAGTACCCTGAACTACCCTGAAACACTTAAAAAGCTGAAAATGCAATCCTAGATTACCCTGAAACTTTTATTTTACATTTAAATATTCAAAAGGAAATTAGCTTTTACTAAAAATTAAAAATTATATAATTGAAAATAAAACATTACATAACTAAAAATAAGTAGCTCGTGAGCCGTTACTCGATCGCTTATAAGAACTACTTGTCGTATCCTTCAGGGCTTTGTGACAAGATTTTTCATTAAATACAAATTGACATCATTCGAATTCAACAAATACAAATCATTTTCGGGAATGTACAAATTTGAAAACTTATCAGATATTGTTGTGTTTGTATGATTTTGTTTGAGTTTGTTTAAGTAATAGTGTTTATGTGTGAGTATTTATAGGGTAAAAAATAATTTTTTTTAATGAGACCCCCCCCCAAGGGTACAATAACGGCTATATAGCCGTTGCATCTTCGGCTTCACCTTGGCGGTTATAACCTGAAATCAAATACCCGCCAGGGTAGGGTGGCGCCGGTGTACGCGAGCGAGTACCCCCTACCTAAGAGGGTACCCACGAACACCCCCTCCTCCCTTAAAGATATGAAGCTCAAAATCACCTTCATTTATTTTATATCTTTTATTTCTGCCTTTAAGGAGGTGGAATATAGATTAGGGGCCGTTAAAAAAACAGAAAAAATCAAAAATAGAGGAGAAGTAGTCAAAGTCATGCAACGTGGGCGGGTGATGACTGATGAGGATCAGCTCATCAACATCAAGATGAGATTCGCCAATATCAACTCGACACATGGCACCCCTTTTTGTTGACTCTCCCGCCAAACCAGCACCGGTATGCAACACGTGCGACTAGCTTTTTTTAACGGCAAATAGCATATATATATATATGATAAAACGGGACTAGCAAGGAACTAAAAACCCAAAGTACAAATGCAAAAACAGAAAACTAGCTAATACTGGTAAATAACAACAAACAACATCATTAACCAGGATCAAATGGAAGATTGTTCAGTACTCCAATACCGCGGCTATTACTCCTAGCCTTCAACCAAAGAGATGCTATGACCCTGATTTCGCAAATAACCTTGCACACCGATGGGCTTTATCCGTTAAAAATAATTCGTTCCTATGCCTCCAGACACACGTGCGACTAGCTTGTTCTTTGTTTCCTATTATTCTCTTTTTAAATTTCTTGAACATAATTTGATAATTTTTTCAGTGTAATATGTGACGAATGAAAAATCAAAACTACCCCTCAAATGTTAGTGGTACTGTAACCACCGACGTAGAGGTTTAATATAAAGTATAATATATTAATGTACTAAATACAACATAACAACCAAGTATCTTTAGTTTAAATGCTTAATGAGAAACACTCCAAAATCTTATTAAAATAAATGAAGAATTTGGGTTTAAATCATACATGTGACAGAAATAATAAAGTGTTTGAGATGGGTTAATGAGTTTTCTTGTCTAATGTGAGTTTTCTTCTAAGAGTCGTCTCAAGTTTCGTATTTAGGTAACGGAGATAATCGAGTGGGCCGCTAGCCCGGTCAATGATCCAATTAACCGTTAAAAAAATAAATAAAAATAATAACATAACGAGCACGGCTGACTCACGCGGTACGGCATGATTTTCAGCAGGATATTTGTATATTACAAAATAAATTACACAAAAGACGCCTAGTGCGACCAAAAGAGACTATAATAAGATCTTTAAGAAGAGTAGTAGGACTTTTATGTTTCTTGTGTACTTATTTTCCGAATGTGAGAAAGAGAGAAAAAATAATAATAAAAAATAGTAATTAAAAACATCAAAAGTACAGTAGTTGCTCGGCTACAGAGGAGGATGTTTGATTCTTTAATGAAATAAATATATTATATTAACAAAACGAAAAGCATAATAGTTGATTGGGCACAAAGGGATGTTCATTGTTTAAGAAAATAAAAAGTAATTTGCTAAAGAGGTGGAAGCCCTAGACCACACACATTGATTTTACTTGTTTTCTATTCCACGAGCTAACTAAATCTATATGCACACATGGAAAGATCATATTTAGATGTAACACCCGGCCTTTTTATACTGTAAATATTATTTGTTTTGCCCACGAATAGTTTACGTATTTGCTTTTGGTTGTGCGGGTGAAAACTTCCCATGAAGATCACTCATCATTGGATTGTTATCACCTAACCAAACTTAACTGTGAATTTCACCTCTCATACACAGCCAATACGCTCAAAACGCGTTGATTATATTAGATGCAATACATTCCTTATGAACCAGAAATCTCTCATGTACACGGCCAATGTAGGATTTGCCTAGGGTGTAACAAACACCCTCCCTGGACTCATCGTTCTTGATAAGAGTTGCCCCACCATCCTATCTATGGATTTGGGATTTGCCTAAGCTGACCCTCTGAACACCCATGTGGACTCACTATCCTTGATAAGATTTACCTCACCATCCTGAATGACACAAGAGTGGCTCTGATACCATTATAACACCCGATCTCTCCTACCACCAATATTTTTCGCTTCGCCCACGAGTAGATCACATATTTGCTTTTGGTTGTCCGGGTAGAAACTTTCCAGAGTGGTCACCAGTCCCTAGATTGATGTCACCTGAACACGCTTAACTGTGTATTTCTCATTTCATCCACAGTCAATACGTACAAAACGTATTGATAATATTAGAATCAGGACATTACTTATGAACCATTAATCTCTCCTGTGCACGGTCGATGTGGGATTTGCTTAAAGTGTTACATAGTTAGTATCTACCATTTACACAAATTAATAATAATAATAAAATAATAATAATAAATAATAATAATAATAATAATAATAATATAATAATAATAATAATAATAATAATATAATAATAACAATAATAATAAATAAATAAATAAATAAATAAATAAATAATAGTAAAATAATAGTAATAATAATAGTAATAATAATAGTAATAATAATAGTAATAATAATAGTAATAATAATAGTAATAATAATAGTAATAATAATAGTAATAATAATAGTAATAATAATAGTAATAATAATAGTAATAATAATAGTAATAATAATAGTAATAATAATAGTAATAATAATAGTAATAATAATAGTAATAATATAGTAATAATAATAGTAATAATAATAGTAATAATAATAGTAATAATAATAGTAATAATAATAGTAATAATAATAGTAATAATAATAGTAATAATAATAGTAGTAATAATAGTAGTAATAATAGTAGTAATAATAGTAGTAATAATAGTAGTAATAATAATAGTAGTAATAATAATAGTAGTAATAATAATAATAATAATAATAATAATAATAATAATAATAATAATAATAATAATAATAATAATAATAATAATAATAATAATAATAATAATAATAATAATAATAATAATAATAGTTATAGTCTTATTCTGATTTAAAATGTTGTTTTTTATTGGTGTGAGACACTAAACTTTTTCAAAAATATCTACTTACCAAAAGTTTGGTATAATTCTTCGATCTTCATCACAGCCCTTTTTCGATATATCACATGTTTAAAATGTTTTAAACATATAAATTATATTTAATAGCCTATTTAATAAGCTGATAGTACATTTTGTTTGAAATTTAAATATATATTTTAACCCTTAATTATTAGAGTAGTGTTATATAAAATACTAGCTTTAGTAAACTCGTATATTACACATGTTGAATAAATTAAATATTAAGATAATACAAGTTATAAATTATAAAATATTAATATAATAAAATATTAAAAAATAAAAAGTTAATATAATAAATGATATGACTGAAATTACGTATAAGTAAAGACTATAATTAATAAAACAGTGATATCAACTTTTTAAAATTAGTTTATAAAATTTATTTCCAAAACAAATAAATAGTTTATTCTAAAACAAGCCATATAGAAATGTCATTTAAAATTTTCTTTATTATAACTCTCAAATTTAACTAATTTTGGTTTTTAAAATATTGACTTTGTAAAAGTACCAATTCTAAAGTATTCGTATTTTAAAGAAGTTTGATGCTTTAGAAAATTTATTATTTTATAAAAATTTGTTTATTCAGAAATGACATTAAACAAAAAAAACTCTTTCTTATTTATTAAATCTAAAAAAGTATTAAAAATATTAGTAATTGAGGTGATTATTTAAGGGGCCTGCTAAAGGGACGCCCTCCAGGATATCTGGACGCCCTGCTTACGGGCCGTAAGGCCCTTCACGGGCCGTATGGTCTGTCGCAAGTCAAATCGGTCATTCAGAAACGTAATTCAAAAACGTAACGGCCCGTGAATACGATCACGGTCGTATGGATTTACGGCCCGTGAATTCCTTCACGGCCCGTATGGAAATCTTCTTACGGGCCGTGAACTTGCTTACGGGTCCTAGTTTCACTTTTATAATTGACGATATATATTATTCCTCGTTTTTTGTGTAATTTTGTATTTATTACGTTATTCGATATGACGTAATATTTCTCGATAGTCGTGTAAATTTGTATTTATTACATTATTTGATATGACGTAATATTCCTCGATATTCGTGTTAATTATGTGACGAGATGCAATATTCCATTTCAACTACTATATAAACGTTAGTTTATAAATTCATTTCATAATTCAACGATATAAATTCATTTCATTTCAACTACTACATAAACGCAATATTCCATTTCAAGTACTATATAAACGTTAATATCTAACGTTACGATGTCTTTCTGGGATAGCAACTATTTATTCGGTTCAGAATCTAACTATTACCCTCAGGAGGTTACGGTTATTACGATGAGGCTGCTTCAAACTATCTAGGACAGTTCGCGTCCAATTACGGCGGGAATGACGGCGGCGATGACGGGGGTGATAACGGTGGCGATAGCAGCGGGGATAATGACGGTTCTGGTTCCGGTAAAAAGGGTTTATACGACACGAATCAGGTTATAAGATATATCATATTTAATTTAGTTTCATTTTACTATCATTTAGTAATAACTTACTAAAAATATTAAATTGATTAGGTTTTCTCATCTCGTGAAAAAATTAGTTGATTGGGCAACTAACGTGGGGCGAGATAATGGGTTCGTTATTGTCAACAAACGTTCAAAAAGAAATTCGAGTGGTTTGGTGGTTAAAATTTGGTTGAAATGCGATCGGGGTGGTGTATATAAGGGAGCATCCACTCTAAGAAAAAGTGGCACGAAAAAAACAAACTGTCAATTTGAATTGCAGGGTAAGTACCAGATGCAGAGAGATGGGTGGATTATAGTTGTTGTGGATGATACTCATAACCATGAACCTGCTGAACACCTGGAAGGACATGCATACGCAATGTGGCTCACCGAAAATGAGCTTTCTACTGTAAAGAATCTGACCGAGCAAAATATTGACCCTCGAAACATTCTAGGCACGTTGAGGGAACAAAATCCCAATAACGTGTCTGGGTTACGAACCGTATATAATGCTCGGGCAAAAATAAAAAAGTCCACCAGAATTGGTGAAACCCCAATGGAGGTTTTTTTTCTATACTACAACAACATCAATATATTTACACCCCTCACATTAAGGAACCGACAAATACCGTCGACGGGGTTTTTTTTATACATCCCACATCTCACACATTATGCCGTGCTTACCCACACGTGCTGATGATTGACACAACATACAAAACTAACTTGTATAAAATGCCTTTTGTTCAAATGGTTGGTGTGACATCCACCCTGAAATCTTTTTCTGTTGCTCACGCATTCATTGATTATGAGCGTGAAGCCAACTTCAGATGGGTGTTAGAGCAACTAAAAGCAACGCTGGAAGATAAGTGTATGGAGCCCCGTGTTATACTAACCGACCGAGACCTCGCTCTGATGAATGCGTCAGAAGAAGTTTTTCCGAGTGCTGTTCGATTACTTTGCAGATTGCATATTTCGGAAAATATTGCTAAACATTGTAAGGCGAGTTTTCAAATGAAGAGTGGGGTGCTTTTCAGCATGTGTGGTCGGTACTTATTAACTCTGAAACGGAGGACATATACGCTTATAATTACGACCGGCTTTATCACAGATTGGCCATTCAAGTAAGTTTTCTAGTGTATTCTTAAAAATATATGTATATTTATATAAAAATAAGTGCATTTTTTTTAATAGGAGTGCTGATGTACCTAAAAAATAACTGGTTGGACCCCTACAAAGAGAGATTTGTGTCGGCGTGGATAAATAGAAGTTATAACTTCGGTCAGCACACAACGAACCGAGTTGAGAGCCAACATTCGTTGTTGAAAAGTTACCTGAAAGCAACCAATAGCACCCTGGATAGATTTATTCCTTTCATTAATAATATCTTAGCTACCCAGGAAATTGCTATAAAAGAAAGTTTTACCAAAAGCAAAATCATGCTTATGGTGCAGCATAATCATGAAGTGCTTAAATTGCCGCGAGGTAACGTTTTTATTGCGGCTTTGGATATGTTAGTCTGTGAGATTAACAGGATAAATCATCTAATTATATCCAAAGAATTATGTGGCTGCCATCTTTTACCAGCTTTGGTCTTCCGTGTGCTTGTAAATAAACAATTACTTTCAAACAGGTGAATGTTCTTTTACGTTTTTATTTTTCATGAAAACTTTTATTATATTTTATTTAATATATTATTTTATAGGTCAATGTATCCCGCTCGATGCCATTGATGTTTTTTGGAGGAAGCTAGATTTTTCACCCGCGATATTGTACGGAGGTTCAAGTAGATGTACATAAAGAGATGGAGATGGTGACAAAACATTTACTTGTCCAACCCGAAAATGTGAAAAGATCTTTGATTAATATTTTCAAATCTTTCGTTACTCCTTCAAAAACGGATAAAAAACCTCCTAAAGTCCAAACAAATACACGGGGTCGTCCAAAAAAAGATAAGCAAAAAGAAACAATATTAGACGCCCCCAGACATAGTTCATATGTTCAACCGAGAGAAAATTTGAAGGTCCGCCAACATATTCAAGTTCGGTGGTGAAGTCAAAACAAGGGCCTTTGCAGCGCAGTCAATCCATGTCTTCAAAATCAAGAGCCAAAGATGGATTATCTCAACAGAGTTCCAAGTTTTCATATATCCCGGGCGACGAAGATAAAAACAATTTTTTCCGGTTTAACCGCTGGATTCCATCATTCTTTTTCCCGTATATTTCAGGTGCGGATGATGTTTTAGCGGACGGCAATTGTGGTTTTCGTGCTATAGCACTCGCACTGGGATATGGTGAAAATCACTGGCGTTTTATACGTACGGAACTTATATCTGAGTTGGATAAAACAGACATAGGTACGCTGCGATGTTTCCTGATATAAACGAAATAAGGGAATCATTAAACTGGAACGGGTTAGGTGCGGCTCCACACAAAAATTGGATGACAGTGCCACCTGCTACAATCCTTATTGCTAACAGGTTTCGAGTGGTTATAATTTTTATATCGATCGGCAACTCCGCTACTTTTTTTCCGTTCTGGTTATCTCCTCGTGATATCAGTGAACATCATATAATTTCAATTGCTTATGTTCAAGATTGCCATTTCATTAGAATTCGATTAGTGGGTGACTATCCAATGCCTGTTCCGAGCAAATATTGGCATTTGTACAAAACAGAAAACGCCAATGATTGGGAGGCTATATACGGAAGTCAAATTCAAAAATATCTTGAACTAAGGCCCGTAGACCCGGTTGAACATGTAGATTTAGTATAGTTTACACATTTATCAATTCTTTCAATTCTTTATTTATTCAATTCTTTATTGTTGTTGAATTGTAAACATGTAATCTATTATTTATTCAATTCTTTATTGTTGTTGAATTGTAAACATGTAATCAATTCTTTCGTTTTCCAAAGAAAAATGCAATAAGAAGATTATCGATTTTTTTTCAACATTTGAATTTTGTTTATATGAGCTGGGCATTTGGTTAGCAGAATGTTAATGATATGAGATGCATAATATTTGTTGAGATTCAAGTATGTTTTCAGTGCAACTTTTCCGACTAAGATTCAAGTATGTTTATATAATTGCAGAGCCTGGCGTCGGATTTTCTGAAGGATTATATATTCTTTCTGTGGGACGAGTAGGTTCAAGTACTGATTTTATATCCAAAAGGTTGATTTAATATTATTCGTACAAACCACTTCCTCCACAAGCACAACCAATTGTAAACATATAATTAAACATTTAAACGTCATCCAAAATAACTCATAATATATAAACATAGTTTTTCAGTTTTTTTACATGAAAGGTAAATAAAATAATAAAATTCTACTATCTATGCGTCATGACCACCACCAGCATCACCAACACCAGCACCAGCATCCTCCGCATCACCACCCCCAGCAGCCTCCTCGTCATCACCCGCAGGTCGTCTGACAAACGGAGGCAACTCCGGCCGAGGGGGAGGTCGATACCCGTGCTAGCAGCAAAAATGACGTACGCATCCGCCATCCATACTGCAAGGCGTGGTCCTGGCGCTGCAAATGTAGTGACTCCGCCATAAACTCCCCCGTCGGCGGAATCTGCCGAATGATGGTCCTGGGAACAGGCGGCGGCGGTGGGACGGGTGCTCTGGCGTGTGGCTGGGGATGCGGCTGCTGCTGCTGCGCCGGCTGCTCCTCCTCCTCAGCAACGTCCGCACCGGCTGCCAGACGGTCCGACCACCGTCAGTGGACCATCGGAGGTCGTCACCAAATTTGGCGGCAATCCCCGTGGCCATGACGGTCTGTCGACCTAAAATCCGAGGCGGCGTGTCCGTCGTCTGCCTCGCAATTAGGGCGTCCGTAAACAACCTAAGCGCGAGGCAATGACGGTGATGTACGAGCCGCAAACAATCGGGCTATCCATCTGCAAAACAATCAAATAATAGGCATAATTATGAATCGCATAATAGATAATACTTATTTATTAAGAATTAATATAAATATTTTTTTACCTTGCCCTGAATGACGCTCAAAAAATAGGCGGCCATGCAGTGAGCTAGATTCACCCGTCTAGGTGAAAGCAAGGCCCTCAGAAAAAATAAGTCAAGGAGCGACACCTGCTCCATGCTCTGGTCTCTGCCGGTAATGGTGCCGGCAATGCACCGGTGTAGGTACCGGTGCAAAGGATCCCTAATGGAGGTCGCCCTAATGGCGCCCTCCACGGCTGGTCGGAAATGGTCGGCCACCATCCGACCAACGGAGCCGGCTCCGACTGGACCTCGTCAGAATAAAAACGAGGATCCTCCGTCTCCTCGTGGGTGTAAAACCCAAGAGTCACCGCCCACTGAGCGAGGGTGAACTCGTACCTACCGGTCCCCAGCAAAAATCGAACCGCTATGTGCTCGTGGGGGTCCTGATCCTCATAGGCGGGAGTGAACAGAAACGTAGACAGAAACTGCAACGTCAGCTCCCGGTAGCCCCTCCTCGAGCCCAAATCAAGCATCCGCCTCCACGGCGTCTCTCCGTCCAGCCCAATGATATCCTGGGCACGTGCTATGTCTCCGACCTCCTCTAGCACGTTCCAGTCGATGATGCGTGTCCCCTTTAGGGGACGTCCAATCAGCTTCCACAGCTTCTGTCGTGGCTGTGTCTCCCTCGGAAAATGAAGGTCAGGGTGTGGGTCCAGAAAGGCACCCTGACCCTCGGGCTCGGTATCCGGACGTGCACGTTTGCGCGGCGGCATAATCTGCAAAAAAAAAAAAATAAATTCACCAGAAAACAAAAAGGGTTACGGCCCGTGATGCGCCCTCACGGCCCGTAACCTTTTGAATTTTCAAAGGGTTACGGCTCGTAAAGGGCGGTCACGGCCCGTAACCCTTTGAAAATTCAAAAGGTTACGGCCCGTGACTCCCCTTCACGGCCCGTGACTCCCCTTCACGGCCCGTAACCCCCAAAAATTTCATTTTCCAGAATTTTAAAATATAATTTTAATATATTTAAACGAAAAATAAACAAAAATAAAATACGAATTTGAATACGTACCGTAGTAAGGAGTCAGCGGTATGAAAATAATGAAATACGGAGGTCGTGACGGAGTAAATCGTATGGGTGTTTTGGGGGCGTAAATGAACAAATGGGCCGTGAGGTCCTATATATTATCGGGCCTCACGGTCGTGACGGACCTCACGGCCCGTTACGTATTTCCCAAACGGCCCGTGACCTCTTTCACGGGCCGTGATGCTTTGTAGTTTTTAAAAACAGACCGTTGACACTACACGGCCGTATGGGAACATTGTCACGGCCCGTAAAGCCTCTCACGGGCCGTATAAAACTTTTTATGTCTATAAATTCAGCCGCTTCACACAAACAATTCACACAAATTTACTCAATACCCAAAACATGAGTGCTACAAGTGATCAAAATCCGTGGACGGATGAAGAGGAGGTGACTTTAGTAAGATCTTGTATCGAAAATTCAGGTACTATCCCGCCAAATTCAATATTTTGGAACCGGGTTTCAACTCGTTTTCATCAAATTCTCGAACGTGAAGAATATCGCACCACTCGTGAACTTACCAACAAGTGGTCTGACTTGAGAAGGAAGGTCACGACATTTCACCAGCTCTACAAAGACGTTTACAACAATCGAAATATGTTATGGAATGAAACGGATATTATGACAAGAACTCAAGAAAGATATCAAGAGAAATTTGGAATTTCTTTTAACCATTTGCGGCTTGGATCTTTTATAAAGATCAAGAATATTAAAAATTATGTGTTTTATTTTGTGTGACAATAACGGTTTATCGTTTTTAAAAAAGTGTACTAATAAACGTTTATGTTTTAATAAAATATTTCATTACTGTTCTACATTACACGTCTAGAATACAGTTCGTCTGCCATAAATCTTCGGAATCTAAAGCAAGCATCCTGTAAGCTAACCTCTTGCCACTCTAAAGATCTATTTTGAACCAACCTACGCAATAACATACAAATTACAACTCCCGAATCTCGACCAATATGACCGGCGTTAGGGGGCCAAACGGTTTCACCCGATACCTCCAGTTCTTCGATTTCTTCTTGTCCGGAGTGCTGCCAATATTGTATACGTGACAGAAAATGTAAAAAGTACGATTCGAATTGTACGAAAATCGTTCGTGCATTACGATGAATGCACCATGAATCATCACACGTATTTGGTCGGCATTCGTATGGAGAATATATACGAACTTGTAGTGAGTCCATAGAAATCTTAAAAAGATACCAATTTTCTTCGTCATCAGTCATTGGTACGTAAACCTACAAAATAATTTAATTCACGGTTATAAATTCATGATTTTATTGTAAAACATTAAAAAACAGTATTACCGTATCAACTTCCCATAACGCGGGATATAGACAGTCACTCCCGTCGCCATATTCGTTACCATTAACGGACCCCGAGTATATTAAGTTAAACCACTCAAATGGGAGAATCGTCCAACGATCACTACCCGGCAACTCTTCTGTTCTACGTATTTCTTCGTATCTCCATATTGTGAGTCTATTTGTCCACGTCCGAACATGCTATAAAACAATAACTTTTTTAATTGTTAGAATTTTAAAATAAAATAAAATATATAAAAAAACTTTAAATCATACCTCTGTAGCTAAAGACACGTTTCCGAGTAATTCACGCCAAAATTGTAACGGAATATCGGAATGACCCATGTAATACACTCTACATGTTTGGGAGTCACCGTTACGTATAAAGTGAATAATATTCTGAGACCAGTTCCTTCCGTTCTGCCAATTATGGTTATCTATTGGATCAGGAATACTTTACACAATATCTCGTGAGTTTGAAAATGACTCATTTTGACGTCTTCTCCTACCTCCATGAGAAGACATTTTAACTGTTTCGTTTGTCACTAACCATATAACAAGTCATATATATAACGGTTTATATAGAATCTTAAATCGAATCAAGGAATAATACGTCGCGTCATATAATTATAAAATTTAAAAGTGCACGCAAAACGAGGAAAGTAAATTCTCAGAAGGACAATTACGGCCCGTGAAGGACCTCACGGGCCGTTATGTATGTAGTTAACGGGTCGTGTGGGCGGTCGTTTACGGGCCGTTTGTTCCTACACGGGCCGTGATTAAATGCAGTTGAGAGAATTAAAGTTTGAACCCGTCACGGCCCGTAAGGACCTTCACGGGCCGTGAAGAAAGTCAAAGGGCGTTTCTTTATCACCTGACAGGGTGTCTGATTAGTGAGGGCCTTATTTAATAAGAGAGGGATGCGAGAAATTTTTGAAGAGAATGATTGTGGTGTTGCCAACTGTCAATTGTCATCGCAAGTTACTCTTTTATTAGAGTAGGAAGATAATATTTAATCTGAAAAAATATAAAAAAAACATTCTATGCTTGACACATGCAATTTTACTGTTTAAAGGAGTGACATTTTACTCATTGTTTTTAATATATTAAATTAATTAGTTGTTAATCTATCATTATGTTTTACAAACTAGAAATACAAAACTATGTTATTTATTATTTATTATTTTAGTTACACAACTATATTATTTCATCATTATATATATGTTTTAAAATTTATCATTTTATAAATACACAAAAATATTAAAAACACTATAATTAATAGAAAGACACAATAAATTGCACTTGACGAACGTATTTCATATGAGCTAATAAAACATAAAAATAATACTTTTATATAACGATACTCTAATTGTTTTAAATATAAAAAAATGTTCATTTATTTGGTTTAACTTTTTGTAAAAAAATTATGCCGTATATAAAAGTGATGAATGTTTAAAAAAAAGGTGAAGAAATTTGTAAAAAAAAATCAACAAAAGTAGATATGTCTAAAATACCCTACAAGAAACTTTTTATTACAATTCGATCTTAACCACTAATTTAAAATTGATAATTGAGATTCTTTTTTATACTTTTTAGATTTATTAACCTTTTATTTAAACCATTGCTTATCATTGCCCACATGCCAAAATCTCCTAGCTTCTCTACTAATGTCAGAACTTTGGTTTAACTTTATATGCACACATGTCTGATACGAGATTTACTTGATGATCAATAATCTTATATCGGAAACATCTTAAATATCGTAACTTGATGATCCATAACCTTCTACCACAAACGGCCAAACATGTTTAAAAGACTTGGATTCAAATATAAATATAATTACCAATAGACCTTATATAGGATGCTAAAACCCTGTATCCTACATATTTTATCCATAAACCAATTTTCATGTAAGAATAGACGTGTGGAATCATAGATAGTTAATATCTAAAAAGCTTCCCCAAGCATGGTTAATGAGTCGTATGGAGGAGAAACACACTAATGAAGTGAAAGCATCCGATTTCTATCATAGAAGTATATTATTCCAATTTTTTGATAAATGGTTTATTGGTATTAGTTGAAAATTATTCCAATTTATTGATTTGATATAAATTTTGTATTTATTATTTTTAAAATATACTAATTAATTATTTTGGATTTATTAGAATAGCACATCCTTTATAGATAAAGGTTATATTTCCACTTTTTAGCATTCATTAGTAGTTACCCTGAAACATAGAAATCATAAACCATAATTTGGTTTGGCTCAATTGCAACTCGTCTTCACTTTCAAGATTCAAGCAACGTACTCCGGATCGAACCTTGGCTTCCCCAACCTTACCGCCACTCACTCACACTTACAATATTCACATCAGATTTCTTATCTTTAATCTTATAATTAAACTAAAAAAGTACTATTTTTCTTTTTTTAAATTAAATAATATTTTTATACATTTATCATTATATTTTTTTCTCTTATCCGTTCACAACGGCTTTCAAAATATATTTAAAATTAATAGGAATGAACAGTGTATTAACAAATATACAGATAAATAATAATATTTTTTCGCTCCCTGAGGACGGGTTTTTGGAGTTAGCTCACCCTCGCGGGATCGCGACCCTGATAATGAGCAAGGAATATCCGTCATTCTGCTAAAGAGGATGTATTGAACTCATAATTCATTGTGAATATACTCACAAATATATAAATAAACTAGTGTGAATGCGCTTAATTTTTACTTTTGTTCACACTTGCATGTTTGTTTTCTTCATTTATTTTGTTCTTTAAATCTTTTTATTATTTTAATATTTATTATTAATATACTTTTTTATTTAAAATGCTAAACTTGGGTCGGTTACGGTTTGTCATGGCTTTGTATTTTGTTATATGATTTTTTAATTCATTTTGTGTTTCATTTACAACGATGTAAATTTTTTGTGATTTCTAACTATACCATTAACTAATACCCCTCTGGGCCTTTTTGCAATTATGTTTGGGCTGTTAAATATTTATTCATGGGCCAGCTATGGTTTTCTTTTCTTTTCTTTTGGCCCAAACGATAATTCCACGTAAGTCGTAACAATTAACTTAAAGTTGGTATCTACGTAGATGTTTTCCCCTTTTGCCTACCTCCCAGATGGATTCAATTGTTAATTCCGATTTAACCATTTTATTAATCTTTTGCTTTTCGATCATCACCTAATAAACCTTAAATGTGGTAGTCAACGCATCATTCTAATGTTCATCCCGTTATCAAATCATCATTTTAGCTCGTTATAACTTGAGGTCTATAAAATACAATAACATTGGAAAAAAAGGTACTTTCTATAAGCATATTGTTTATTTAATGAATGAATACTATGCATTAACGTGTACCCAAAGGCACCGATGAGTACCTTGTGAAGTAAAGATTCATATCGATGTTCTCTGGTGTAAGACGTGGATGCATCATGGCGTGTTCAACGAGTAATTGTGTGTCATTTGCTCTTGGTTTGGATGATAGGATGCATATCATCGGGACCATAGTTGGTAAAAAAAAAAAAAAAAAACGTACATTGAGTTGAGTTCTTTTGAAACAATGTTTGGTCTGGATAATGGCTCTTGGTTTATCCAGATGTGAGTCCAAATGGGTTGAAGTTTGTGTGGATGGTGATCTATTAATAACGTACTTAGGTGTAACTCATCTATGTGGAACGTCATAATATAAACACAAATTTATTTAGAAGAAAATTATCCAACTTTAAATCATTTAAAACTTTAAAGCACCTTTTTACCTAAAAGTGCTAATACCAATTAATTAAATTATAGTTATTTTGTATTTTCTAGAATCAGTAATTAGGAGACCACTTGATTCCACTTTTAACTTTACACATTTGTTGGTTATATATGACTTAAATCCTCAATCTTTTAAAGAAAAGCATATTTTTTAAACACCTTGATGCCTTTAGTGTCGTTAGACCAAAAACTCCTTTCGTTTAATTTGCTCGTGTTTTCTCTTATATGAGTAAACTAATATAGCTAGTTTATCTGCACTATTCATTAATGTTGCTAATTATAAATTTATTATATTTATTTGTATTTATAAACAAATCATATTGTATCTTTATGTTAGTACAAAGAGATTGATATAGGATATATATATGTTCTGGAAACGGGTTGGAAAAAATGTGTACACTTTACTTAATACATTGTTGTGCTTGTGTGTTTAGACAATATATTATTATATTATTCTTATGAGAAAAATTTGAAGTAAAATAATAAATTAAGATTTTGAACTTAAACAATTGATTATTCCTTTTCCTTTCTTATAATTTTGTTTAATTCTACAAGTTTGAATCAATTCTACAAGTTTGAATTGTTCAGACTTGCAATCCACTTAACTCATGGGTCCATGAAAGTTACTTAATCGAGTCTTTGAGACTTTGAGTCAATTTCAGTCGCAAATTAATTATAATCCAGTTGGTAGCCGTTCGGGCCCATTTTAGCAGGATGATTTAGCTATTTAACTTACCAATTAAAATAAAGATTAACGAATTAAAGTTAAATCACATATGTGTTATTGCTTACATGTATTATGATAATTTTAAGTTCAGCTTTAAATGAAAACGCCTCAAAAAACAATCTTAAGGTTCAATGTGTGAAGTTAGGGGTGAGCATTACAATCCAACAAAACAAGGATGACCAGAAAAGCGAACCATAATATGACCAACGATTGAGAGATCAATGGCTCAGATATTATTTTCTTATATATTACCTGGTTTTATGGTATGATTAGAGGACCCTTACACGAAGGACGTGGCATATTTATAGAGGTTATTCGTCTAGTGTAGAGGAGAGGAGGGGATGTGTTTGTGTGTCGACACCGTTTATGAGAAGTGTGAGAGAAGAAGAAGACGTGCGCGGGGGGGGGGGGGGGGGGGTTAAATTTGTGGTGTGGTGAAAGTGGGAGAAATCCAAGCGGGTAGAGTGGGAGGTTACAACATGAAGGATAGAAGAAATGCTCTTATAGTTATATGTGTACAAATGATTGAATGATTCGATATTTAGTCACCATTTGTATATATGTTTTTATTTGTTTTACAAATAATCAAGTAGGAAGAGTTTTCTTAATAACAAATAATAAACTAACATATTAGTTGTGGCTTATTATTAATTTTAATTAAAATTATTGTTGATTTCTTTTATTTACCACAAGATATAAGAGAACTAATTAATTGAAGTTAGTTTAATTATATTTACCTCATGTACAAAGTCGAGAATTTAGCGATGGTTAACCAGATAACGAACCATGTTTACAGATCAGCAAATTAATCGCACCATTTATAATCAAAACCAAAAGATTATAAAATCCAATAAACATCGATTATATGTGACATTGAACTCGTATTTTATAAATATAATCGTCTAAAGATTGGATATGGAGATGAAAAAGTCTTTGAAATTTGTCACAAAGCAATTTCATGTCCATCAATTCTTTCTAATTAAAGAAAAATTTTGATTTTTTGCAGAGACAAACCAATGACAATTTCTATTGTACAAGTAATTTAGGTTGGAATTACGTCTTTTGGCTTGATTTAAGGTCGTGACTCATCATCCACGAAAGATTTCTTAATCATATCAATATGTATTTAAGATGTTTTTTTCAAGTGACTAATCGAGTGTTCAAGTTCTATACGAGACAATTGATAGAATTGGTGTGATTGAACCACTTCTCTTGGTAGCACAATATGATAAGAGTGAAAGACGATTTTAAGGTTAAGTAGGTTCAAATCCAGTTTGAAAAAGTTTAGGTATAACTGTTGAAAAAAATTAGATGTGATTATTAAGATTAAGCTTAGGTTCTTAAAGTTAAAAATTATAAATTTTAACTTTATTATCACAAATCACTATGTGATTTAAATTTTGGTGTGACAATAATTTGTTTGGATAAAATACTTCTATACCATCGTAACCTGATTAATTTACACAGTATGTTGATAAATTTATGCTGTTTAGATTAGTATCATTATCCGTATATCTCATAAAAAATGTAAGCAAATGTACCTAAAATATAAATTTTACCGGATATCAAGAAATGAACACTTAAAATACTCGCGTTGAATTCATGTAAACTTAAACCATTGGTTCTCTTACTTACCAAAATATAATATATACACCATGAAAATCTCTTTTTCCGACTGATTTCAGTATTCCAACTTCAAAATATACAATCAAGAATATATGATATTTTTAATATGCATTAAATCTTATTTCACGAAGTAATTTTTTTTGTTATACATTCATGTGGAATACATTTTTATATTAAACGGATATTTCACCAAATAAAAAAAATTAAGTCACTCATATTTCACCAAATATTTTTTTTGTTATGCATTCACTATATGTATATATTTATAGAGCTGTGGGTTTTTTTCTATATACATGTTATATATATTTATAACTATATAAGCTAAATGAAACATATATAAAACTTTATTGACATTTAGTAATATTTCTTTAAGTTTAACTTAGAGTATGAGGTAATTGTAAGAAAAATAATTCATTAAATGAAAATCAAGTTTCATGTGTAAGCATTTTGAAACAAAAAATATATATATAATAAGTGAATATATAGTAACCAATATTCATATATGTTCTATTTAGGTCACTTGCTTTTGAAATTTAAAACATTTATAAAAATATTGACAATGAATAATTAAATTTTAATTAGTGTGTTATATTTATAAAAACATTATTTGATTAAAACAATACACCAAGATTTATATACAAAAGAAAAAAAAAAGCAGATAAGGATTATATTTAAATTCCAACTACCACTAGCCTTCTATAACTAATAATAAACAACAAACATTGATTACTTACATGACTTTCTAACCAACCAAAAAGAAAATTGATATGTGAAGAAGAATAACAAAAGTTAGAAATAAAAGATCCAGAAAGAACAAGATCTTGTTAATATTTTCAAGTTTTCTCCATCTTTAACATAAAACCCCATCATTTCACAAGCTTCAAATCTCCATAGATGCAGTAGTTGCAGGTGTCTTGAAGCTCAAACAAAATGGTATGTGCGTACACTTTTAATTTCCCTTAAAACCCTCTGTTTAATGCATCTTTTAGCTGTAAATAAGGGTTTTTGTATACAACTTATTATGTCATGGGGTCTTTAAAAGATCCAAAAACATGGATTCCACATATAAACCCTAAAGATTCATGTTCCCATAACATCTGCACAATATACTGCCCAAAGTGGTGTAAATACATCATCCTCCCTCCACCACCACCACCACCACCACCACCACCACCACCACCACCACTAGCAGCAGCAGCTAAGCATAATTTCGGTGGGGCCGCCCTCTCACCGGTGGTGATTGTGATCATTACACTTCTTGGAAGCTTGTTTCTATTGATCGGTTACTATATGATATCGCGATATTGTTCAAGAAACTATGAGTCATCTGTGTTGTTAACACAAAGGGTTGATGGTCTAGAAGACCGTGATTCGGATATGGGAGTTGATGGTGGTGATCAAGCAGAAGATCATTTGACTTATGTACCGTGGCTTGTTGTAGGTAAAGGTTTGGATGAAGGGTTTATCAAGTCGATTACGGTTTGTAAGTACAAGAAAGACGATGGTTTTGTTTCATGCACGGATTGTTCGGTTTGTTTAGGGGAGTTTCAAGAAGATGAGAGCATTAAGCTTTTGCCGAAATGTAGTCATGCCTTTCATGTTTATTGTATTGATACTTGGCTTAGAACTCACTTGAATTGCCCGTTGTGTAGAGCGAATGTGCGTTGTGATGTTAAACCACCTCCGCCTGTCTCACCACCGCCAGTGATGACAAGTTAAGATGTGACATATGAGAGTAGAGAAGAGGGTCGAGTGAAGATGAAAAGATCAAAACATGTCTTCGGACTATTTGGCACAAACTCGGGGTTCAATAGCCCGAGTTTTGTTCTTTAATCGACCACAAGAAATGGCACATGAAGAAGCTGGATCTTAGGGTAGTGTCGGATATGTGGAAAATGTTTGTAGGGAAAGAACAAGGGTTTAAACTTTGTTCATGTTATTCATTTTGGTGTGAAAAGAACATGTCAATTAGTGGTACACATCTGATTACAACAACATATCATTAATAACTAAGGTAGGTTTTTGTTTTGATTAAAGTGTCAATTATGCATGGTGAAATATGTTTATACCCTTTATCTCAAGTACTTCATGCATTAAATATTGTAGTTTGGTGTCGAATTTTGTATATTTGTACTTAAAGGAGTTTGTTAAAGTCACAAAAGCATTACATTGAAATGGGCCTTAATGTGATACCAGTAGCGATTTTTCTGTATATGTAGTAACAGAGATTTGTATTTGTGCTACTCATTTTAATAATATTAGTTTTAATAATATTAGTGGTGTTAAGAAGACTTTACTTAAAATTTTGAGAATAGAGTCATTCTTGATGCATATACTAAACCTACGAACCGTTCATTAAAAAACAATATAATTATTTTTTTATGTAAATTTAAGCAACCAATGTTAAATCGTTTTTTCATAATATTTATCTATATACAAAGACATGATGAACATAACTTCATGAAAAGCTAATAAAATGATTGATCGAATGATGAATATACACGATTTGACATAAAATTACATATAACATCATAAATTGTAAATGTATTATTTAAGTAGAACCAATTTATAATATGCAAATAAGATCTATATCATTTTTGTGAAGATATTATTGTGTGATTATTAGAGCAAAGAATAATTTACGAGTCAAAATAAGTCAAAGTCAAACAAGTTAATAAAGGCTTGGTCAAAGTGGCATGTAGTGCAATTTCGAGTTAGCTTAAAGGTATTAAAGAGGGTATTATAGTCATTAAAATAAGAAAAATAACTGGAAAATAAGAGAGACAGCAGTAGAAGTCTCTTCATTCTAGATGTTACAAATGAGATATATGATATACTAGAAGTGTATTTTGATCAACTTATGCATATGTTATTTTATACTTTTAATTATTTAAGCATTATATAAAACATCATAATATTATAATAGAAGTTATATAATCAAACTTCTAGCACAACTATTTACGCATCCTTTATCTATTTTATATGACTTTTGCTGCTATATTTTAAGTTTAGATTATTTGTAAGAAACCTTGTAAGGTAAATTGAAACCATGGTGTTGAAAACCGGGCCGGACCGACCGGTCCGACTGGTTGGATCGGGAACTGGACTTCAATCCAGTCCAGTTTGATGCTTTAAAACGTCCGGTTCACTATCCGATTCGGTTTTAAAAACATTGGTTAATGACCAAGATTATCTTGAGGTTTATAAAAAGGTTAACTTTTATATTTAAATGTATATATAACTTTTACTTTTTTAAAACTGGAACTATTAAGCTGTCCAATCATGGCTACACGAAACACTGGCGGAGGTTAGTGGAGACTGGGGGGGCATTTTTTTCGTCGGTAGTGTTAAATTTTAGTTCGGTAGTGTAAACTTTTGTTCCGGTAGTGTAAATTTTTATATAAATATCAAGTTCGTCCCCCCTAAAAAAATTAATTCGCACCCGTCCCTCCTACGGTTTTGTTCAAGCTCCGCTACTAACACGAAACATCTTAGTTAAATAATATGGTAAACTAAAGAGAAAATAAACCACAGTGAATGCCGATGGCATTATCGTAAATTGCGCAATCTCTTAGTGGTAATATGGTAAACATGAATCGATCATAGGGCAGCTTAATTCCTCTTGAAGAAGTTCATGAAGCATCGGTGTACTGCATCTGCTATCTCATCTGCTGACTTTAGCCAGCATTCTTCTTCTACCTGCATCATTGATGCTGCTGTAAACACTTGTACATCATGCCTTAGGAATTGTACATTAATAATGAGTCTACTAGTCCACTATACTATTTTCATAAAATATTATGAGTAATTGTCATAACACATTTGATAAAAAGTGTATTATTAAAATACTTATCGAACCTATTTGTGTAAACCTATTTAGCATTCGTACACAAATTGACCCATTTGACCTTTTAAAGATAAATCAGTCAAACTTAGTGAAATTAACACGTATTAAAAATTTCAGTTATAAAGTTTATCTTAACTGAATGATGAATACCCAAAAAACCTCATCTAATTGGCAAGGAGATTGGGGAAGTCATTTTTTATGTACACAAATAAGGATCAAGAACTATGCGATAATCGGATGCGAAGCAACAAAGGGTTGTACCTTTGAATTCATCTTTGCATCAAGTACTTGTACATACCTTAAGACTAATGGAGTAGAGGACCAACGGGTCCGAGGTGATGACATTGAGGTGGAGTACCGAGAGATAACACGATTTTAAGAAAACGATGACTTTCGAGAGGTGAGTTAGCTGTTTTCGCGATAGGATCCGTAGATTGGCATGTGTTTGGACCAAATTGACCTCAATATTAGCCATTGTAGCCTTACTCTTTGAAGTGTTTTTGGTGGGAACTTGAGACCATGTGTATTGTGGGTTAGAGAAAAGTTTGTGAAAGCACAGGGGAATTTTTGGTAATTTACACTCATTGTTAGAGCTAGTGGCAAAATTACCATTTTGGTCATTTTGATTTTGTTGAGTCAAGCTGAACTTTTGAGCTTCAAGTGATTGCAAGAGGTATTCTAGCTCCTTTATAAATTCTATTGCACCACCAACTATTGAAGCTTGATCACCCTGCAAAATTAACTCTTTGTCCATTAATCATTTTAATTAATCTAACAATTAACAAATATGCAACTATACATTTAATCAACCATATAAACAAATTTAAGGAAGAATTTGGTTCTTAGATTATCTTTGGAAGAAATTGTAACACTTTAAAAGAATTCAAAGTAGCATTATGGTGTCTTTAGTTCGGTTGACGAATGAAATGAAATTCAGATTCCATTCTTTAACATTAATTTGTATGTAAATTCATTAAGACAATTAAACGTATTTAATGATAAATAACATAATTGATTTTTTATAACCTTTCATAGCTTTTTTTCAAGTCTCTAAAAGGTAACCAACATTCTTTTCATAAAAGCTCATCTATAAGTATTCTACTGATTCATTCATTTTGATTAAAGAAATGTCAAACTTTCAATTTTTATAGCATTTCTACATTGTTTTTAAATAAACCTTAAATCAAATTGAATGATTTATAAGAATTTACAAACTTTCATTCATATAAACATCCTTATAGTTCATTCTAAATGACTTTACGAACTAAAATTAAATCAAAGTACTTAATCCTTAAGAAACAAAATTAAAATAATATATATTTTAGAGTCAAGTTCGGTTTTTGCTCCATGAGATTTAACAAAAATAACTATCTCTTTCCAAAATATTAAAAATATTAATTTACCTCCAAAAGTTTCTAAGTTGTTTTACTTTCAGTACAAAAACTTAATTAGTTGTTTCAACTTGATCGAATATAATGAAACTTTTAGATTAAAACTTAAACAACTTTTAAAGTTAACTTGATGTTTTGAATCTTTTAAAAGAAAATTGTTACTTTTATTAAAACTTAAGTAACAAAATTAAAATTAACTCTATATTTTATGAACAACTTCTAATTTTACTCCTTTTTACGTGCATATTACAGAATTTAAGATCCACAATTTCATCACTAATTAAACTGTTAAAAAAATGTTAGTTAATAAATGCTATTTTTTCCTCCTTAAAATATTGAAACAGAAGCATAACAAGATTGAACTCTAAATTATTAAGAAAGAAACGAACCCTTTGGATGTAAGATTCCGGCAAGAGAGAACGCAAAACAGCTAGATAATGATTCAGCTGTTTCCGACGATTCCTTTCGACGACAATGTGATTCATTCTTTGATCTTCTTTCTGCTTACAAACACTAGCCTTTTTGCACCTCTTAATATTCTTCTTCTTCTTCTTCTTCTTCGTCCACCCTAGTTTTTGATCGTTATTCAGGCTGCTGTTTGGTTCTCCGGCGGTTTCCGGTGAAGGATTAGAGGTGGTAGTTTCAGTCAGTATGGGGTTGTGACGGAAGATAGTTGTATTATGGATTATTATAGAGTTAAGGAATTCATTAAAAACATCAGTCGACTCTAAACCCATTCTTTCTCTCTCTCTCTCAAGTATTCGACTCTTGCATGTGTTGATGTTTCATTGTTTATATTGCAACATGTACCCTCGATCTTGTTATGATGTGGATGTTTGGATGTCGGGTGTTTATTGGTTCGGATGTCGATTCATTTGGATTAGAATTTGTTTGGGTGTTTGAAAACTAGACCGATCGAATTACAAATGCGTCTAACGGATTTAACTGGTTATTATTTGGTTGAATGTGGTTCAGTTATCCGAATAAACCAAGATTCACGGAACCCAGGACTGAATTCACAATCTAGTTTGGTTTTTCCGGCTATGGATACCGTTTAGGCTTCTAGGTTTTTTTTTGTTTTTTTTTATTTTATTTTTTGCATTTCCCTATTATGATGTTTAGGGAAATTTCTATTAAAAGCCGGGTTAGCTTATAGAAATTAGCCAAAGCTCCAATAATATTTTAGAGGTGCAAACGAGCTGAGTTACTCGCAAGCTACTCAAGATTGGATCGATAAAAAGTTTAAAACGATGAATTCTTTTTCAATATGGGGTAGGTGATCAAAAGTAAAGAAAATTGATCAGATTTTTAATAATGTAGTACACTTTACGAGTTTCGAATTTGATAAAGATCAAACTTCGAAAATTTAATTCAAATTTGATTTAAAAAAACTTCAAATCAAATAGAATTCAAATCATATTCGTACCAGAGATTTCCAAATCGAATCAGAGATTTTCAAATCGAGTCAGATCGAATTTTGAATTTTTCAAACCCGATTCGAATACTGAACACCTCATACTGTAAGGGTAGATCGTGTTCAACCCAACATCAAAACCTCATCCGCTAGGAAATATAACAATAAAATTATAATCCAGTAACTATACTAATTGAATTTTTAATAACATAAAAATAAATATTTATTTAAAATGTACAAATCAAAGCCCTTTTTGCAATGTTCTCAGAACCGGATCGGAAGTCGAACCGGACGGCTTACTGGTTTGGTGGTCGGACCGGTCGGACCGGTCGGACCGGTCGGACCGGATGGACCGGATTTAACTATATTTTAATTATATTTATATATGTAATTAAATATAAGTAATTTATATATGATTTATACATATATTTTATAGTTATATATAAAACTTAACTATATTTGTATATACAAAGTACTAATTTATGGTTTAACACCCCGTTTTTACCCACTAAAATCAAAAAAAAAAAAAATTCAAAATCCGGTCGGAACCGAACCGGTTCGCCGGTCCAACCGCCGACTCGGTTCGAACCGGCCGGTTCAATGCTCCAAAAACGAACCACTATCGACCGGACCGGACAGACCACCGAATCCCGGTCCTCCGGATCGGACCGGCCGGTCCGATCCGGTCCTACCAACATTGCCTTTTTGTGTATTGTCCCAAAATATATCTATTATTGGTCTTCTGACAAGAAAAAGGGTCCATGTCCTAGACAAAATTTGCAATAATACAAGCAAATTAAAAATAAATGAAATTAAGAGTTTTAAAAGCATTCACAATTCATTTTTCATTCTTATTATTATAATTATATTAAGAATTATTATTATTTTTTATTTTATAATTATATAATTTTTTAATGCATTTATCATTACCTATTCAATGTTATCCGCTCACAACCACTTTAAAATATTAAAATATTTATGAGGGTCGTACAGTGTTTTCTTAAATATGGGAAAACACGATACAATCCTCATAAATTTTCACTCTCGTTCACGAATAAGCACTCACAACCATCTCTATAATGTAGAGCACTCACTAACATAAAAATAGGGAACGGGGGCTGTGAATAACAAAATGGATGTGAAAATTTTACTCATAAAAGTGTGATTTTAAAAATATTCAATAAATTAGTATTTTAATAAGTTATTATACTTCTCTTTAGTACTTTTTTTATTTTTTAAACACTTCATCATATTTTTAATTTAGTTTTATTTTTAGCCAACCGGTTATAGTTATTTTCAATTCTGTTTCTTTGATCAACTCATTATATATATATTTTTTAACCAAACCATTATACTTCTTTCAATCAACACATTATTACACTTCTATTAAACATACAGTTTACAAAAAAACATGTTACAAACTAAAATAATCATATCAAAAACGTCAAAAGGTTACATAAGAATCATGAAAATACTAAACAAAGAATAAAACGCATTCTACTACCTTTCTAAATATCAACTACAAACTAAAAGAACATTCAAACAAGCTTAGCACGCTACCAAACATAAGATCACATATAAAATAAAAGAAAATTATCAAATTAACTCGGCATGTTTAGAGATTATTATTCTTTCAGGCTTAGAAAGACATCATGTCTCTCTAAGCTTAGAAGTGAGATATTGATATCCCTAATTCAAGCATATTTGACATCTTACATATCAATGATATGATGTGAAATTTTATACATAATTTTGCATAATTATATGCATATGTTACGCAATTATATAGGAACTTAATATGTTTTCACATGATATATGATTTTTTATAGGAATAATACGTATATGCATATACATATATGTACATGCATGCATATATATTATATATGTGTGTGTAGTTCATTAGAAACTCCTGATTTACATGATTTAATGAAAAATATAGTTAGTAATAAACATTTAAAAATTAAAAAAAATATTTTTTTAAGTTGTAAGTAAGTAACAAAACAACAATATCAAAAAAGAAAATAATCTAGAAAAAATTTAGGTAGACTAGAATTGTGGCACGTGGGGCAAAATAAAAATAAGCGAGAAAAAAACTATTGAGGATATATAATTGTGAAACGCGGCGGCATGACTTACTATTATTAATATTTATATTCTAGATATGGGTATTTATATAATTTAAGCATGTAAATGATATGCAAGTTTTAAGTGAGAGTACTCTTACAGGTTGGAAAGGTCTATAATTCTTTTATCATTTTCGATCGTTTCATTTTTACTTTATGAAAGATCATCAATCAATGATGGTTAAAGTGAAAGCAGACTAGGGTTGGCCGGTTTATCTTTAATTTTAGAAATAAAGAGCATATTACGTTGTAGAAATTTTATCTTTAATTTTAGAAATAAATTACTTTTTAGAAATAAAGAGCATATTACGTTGTAGAAATTTTATCTTTAATTTTAAAATTCAAGAAATTACGACTATGTCTTCTAATGTTAAAAATAACCGTCACTCTTTTGATCTTTTTCACTAATTAACATTTCTGAAATGCTAGGTAAAATGGTTATTTTAAAATTAACATTGAATACAAGATAATTTACAAATAGAGTAACATTTTTTTTGTGAAGAGTAAGAATCATAAACGTAATTTCTCAAAGTCAAAGATGAAAGATGAGATTTTAACAGATGATAGGGACGATCCATGTAATTTATAAATCACATGAATGATCTACAATTTCACTCTTATGGGACCAAATCCAAGATAAAGTGTCAAACCTTAGAACAACTTTAGCAAAATGTACAAATTCTATATCGAAGCACAAGTTCATCCGTGTAGATTTTTCTGTTTTTTGACCATGTATTTATAAAATCTCTAAAACTAATTATATTAATTAGTTAAACTTAAGGGAAAAAGAAGATGATTTGAGTGACGGAGATGAACATATAAACTCCACATTTACAAATACTTTTGACAACAATATCTTATATGCTTTACCTGAATTTCAACTTGTATGGTCTCTCAAACTCCGATTATGTATTAATTAAGAAAATTCTTTCGAGTTCGCTTCATCGAGTTAACAATCCTACTTAACTGTACTATTCAACATATGGGATCCCACGATCCCGCTGCTTGTACTATTCACTGTGTCGGATCCGAATGATGGTCAAGATTGACTTATTTATGAAAGTAATGTGTTCATGTTTGATAGTGAAGTTCCATGGACCAGAAAGTTGCACCCTGCAATGGTTAAGTTTGATAGTCAAAAGGCTGTGGAACAAGTTAGAACCAATGGTGTGATGGTGGGGTGACCTCCATTAGACCAGGGTCCAACTTGTGGTCTGACACCCTGCCATTGGGATCCATATATGACCATAGAGTGACCACACCCTTTTTTCCTCTCAATAATGGCTAGCCACTTTTCTAGCTCATTGCTCTTATTTTTCAGCCAAAAACTTAATATGTAATTCGAAAGATCTACTAATTATATTATAATGATCTTATTAGCTTTTTTCTTCTTTTATCTTTAGCAATAATGTTTTACAAACAAACAAACAAACATGCCTAGTATGTCTCACAGAGAGTAGGGTTTGGGAGGGATAGGTGGTGGCCAGTCTTTCCTCTATCTTGGGAGACAGAGAGACTACTTCCAAAGAGACACCCGGCTCGATAACAATAACAGTCAAATTATAGTGCATATATCACATAAGCATGCATCACAATAGCGTTTTGTATATGCATATGCATGTCCATAAACAAAATAATCAGATTATATTGCATACATTACATACATCACATAAGCAATGACATACTCATATCAATCAGAATAATAATGCATACATTACATAAGCAATTAAGCATACGTCACAAAAACAAACACAACATCATTGGGACAAGTTTGAGGCAAATAAATTTTACTACGATATTAGGCAATGAATAAGGCATATAAATTTTACTACAATATAAACAATACTAATAGGACGGTTAGCAGTAAGGCTTCACTTATATTGGACATATAATACCCGTAAAAATAATAATAATAATAAAAAATTAATAATAATAATAACAATAATAATGATAATAATAATAATTTACAAAATTTATTAAAAATGTTTTAATAAGTCCAGGGGGTGAATTGTAATTTGGTTAAAACTGTTTTATAAATCTTTAAACACAAAATAATAAAAGAAGAAAGTTGAGGGACCATTCTGTAATTTTCTCAAACCCAAACCCCCACCCGCCGTCGACCCTATTCCGGCCACTCTCCGGCCAATATTCCGGCAACACCAAAACCACCAATTTACATGATTTTAACCCAATTAAAATATCCCGACAACTACACCTGCTAGATTCGAACCTAACCCACACGACAATTTAAAAATCCAGTCGATGGTGCGATCTAACTACTCCCGATCATGGTCGGCTTCTTTACAGTCTGGAATCACATTCAAAACTTTATGATAATCGAATTAATCATATACACACAATGACGTAAAGATTACTAAACGGACAACACTCTCAATTACACCTACAATCCATAAAAACATCCTGTTCGATTCCTTCTTAGTCGCTGACCTGCAACTTATTCGATTTCACCTTCTGAGTTATATTTCACAAAATAGATAGAGGGCATTCGATCCTTTAATCCATTAAAAGCTTCCTGTAAGAGAAATTTGAATATTATTAGCATTTGGATAGCAATTGATCTTCATCCCCGTCGCGACTGTTCATCGTGGGGTTCATCATCGATTCGACTACATCTGGTAAAATTAAACACATCCATAAACTCGATTTCACATGGGGAATCAAAGCCCCATGTTTATTTCATTGATCAATATCGTTTTGTACTTCAATTTGATCCAAACGAAAACTAGGGTTCTTAGATTTGGGGAAATGGGGTTTAACCTGTTTAAAAGAATTCGGGAATGGTTTCAATCGCGGCCTTGTGCCTTTGGTTCAGTGGTTTGGGTGTGGGAGTATGGGGAGGAGGTCACGGGTTCGAAACCAGCCCCCTCCCATTATTTTTTTTTATGCCTTTTAAGCATTTTAAAAATTATGTAAAATTACTAAAAATTATAAAAATCCTTTTATAAACTCTGTTTATTTTTAAATCATCAACCTTAATTTTCTGTAATTTGCTTTAAGCTTAAACCTTTATAAAACTATATAAAAAGGGCATTTAGTTAACTATTTTTTTATGGATTCCTTTTAAATAAATGGTAAAATATGATTAAACATAAAACTTCTCATATGAAAGTACCCAATTAATTTCTGTAAGTTAGCTTATTAAAACCTTAACAATTCTTATATATATATTGTTAACGAACGTTGTAAATAGTTATTTTTGTTTAGAAATAAGCTTTGAATAGTCGATATAGTCTCGTATTTTACAGCCAACTTACGGAGGCCATAACTTTATCATAACAGATCCAAATCAGTTAAACTTTATGTCCATGACGAAGTTCGTCGAAAAACGAATCTGTTGATATATAAAACATAGAAAAACTCATTCGTTTAGACCTCCAAATAGTCGTTTTCGTAACAGCTAGCAGTTCTGCGCAGCTGTAAAGATCCACGTTTTTCTCATATTTCGGTAATCCAAATCAGAATATTTTCTAAATGAAAGTTGTTCAGAACTCACTAATCTAGTAAACTGGAGATTTTCAGAATTTTTAGACGTCGTTTAGTATTTTTAACGAGTGCGAAAAGACAGAGGCAGAACTAGAATTTTTCAAACTATAATTTGCGTTATGTTATCGTAGGTTCTCACGGCGTTAACCGAGCCTAGACTTTGTTTCTGATTATTTTCATTCGTGTATAAGGTACGGATTCCGACCTTTCCCTCTCGTAGCATGAATACCTCTCGTTCTTGATCGGTATTTTGAATTCTTAACTTGACTTGTTGGTTATTAAATCCATAAGATTATTGTTATAAGTGTTTATTGTATAGTTGATATTGTTTGCATGTGATAGCCTTTATCTGCTTTGTACTCATTGTCACATGCTTCCTAAATGATTGATTATAGCTAGTGGCCTTGATTAAGGGTTATGAGCACTAGTGTAACTTATTATGTTATATTGGCTTGATTGATTGTATCATTGACCTCCATACCCGAGCACATCCACCTATGGGGACATAGGGCGTCATTGTGGCACAAGTGACGTGCTCTATCTGTGGCAGAGCGATTAGACCACAGCGTCTCTACATTATTATTATGTGCTAAGTTGTGACACATATTGATTATTGTTAAAGGAGGTGTATGGATCGATCCTAGGATATCATTGTTATTGTTATTGGTGAGATGGTTAGGTGTGTGTGCCCACATTCCTATCTCACATATTGGTGCATTAGAACTGCAGCTAATGTACACATTGTTAATTGTTATTGTTATTGGCTCATATGGGTATTCCTTTTAGATGATCATTATCATTTGATTTTCAACTTGATCATCTCATTGTTATCAGTATTGATCATTGTATTGCTATCGTTTATTTCCGTTACTGAGCATTCTTTGGCTCAGCCGTATTTTCTTTTGTTGTTTTCTCTTATGTTTATAGCAGGTACTCAAGGGGCTCAGGGGAACGAGTGAAGAGTGTTAACTCAAGAAGTTAGGATGAGAATAATTGGATCAAAAAGACTTAATAGTATTTTGAATTTAAGACTTTATTTAAGTTATTTGGATCTATGTAAGGATTTGTGTGTATCTTAGTACTTTAAACTTATCGTTATGAACCTCTGATTTACTGTTTGTGTGACACGTCAGCCCTACCCGGGTTGGGGTGTTACAGTTATGGTATCAGAGCTTAGGCTCCTTCCTGTAGAAAACTTAAACTAAAGAATTAAGACATGTGAGGATTGGGTAAACATTGGGTTAGGTTCTCTATATATTATAAGGCTATTTTCTAATTCACGTTGTTCTGATTAATGTGAAATGTTTTCATTTTAGATGCCTCCCAGCCGTAATTCACGAAATTCTAGCGGGTCGAATGGACCTGATCCAAACCTTGTTGGTGCTATGACCCAAGCACTTACTGCTATACTACCGACTTTGATTGATGCGGTACGTAATCCAAATCCAAACCCAAATCCTAATCCAAATCCAAACCCAAATCCGAATCCGAATCCAAATCCAAACCCGAATCCAAACCCAACTGGTGCAGACGTTTGGCTAGCGCGATTTCAAAAGCAAAAACCACGATCATTCACTAAGGCGGCTACACCTGCAGTGGCCAAAGACTAGATCGCTCATATTGAGAAAATTTTTACCGTGCTTAGAGTTGATCAGCAGTACAGGGCGGGTTTAGCTGCTTATAAGCTGGAGGAAGATGCTCAAGTATGGTGGGAGAATGTGGTAGCTGAAAGAGGAGGCGAACAGTTCGTGGAGACTCTATCTTGGAATGATTTTCGTTCCATATTCTTCGACAAGTATTTTACGAATGTGGATAAAGCAGCATACAGGCGGGAGTATGATAACATCCGTCAACGAAACGATGAATCACTCACTGATTTTACAGACCGGTTTTATCGACTGTTGGGATTTCTAGGTTCTTCTGCTGGACCACCTGAGGAACGGGCTGAAAAGTATCAATGGGCAGTATGTGATCGGATTCGTAAGGCTATTATTCACTCCACTTTCAACAATGTTGAGGAAGCAGTTAGGGCTGCAAAAAGGGTGGACCTGGAGAGAAAAGAATTTTTGTTAAAATTTGAGGATAATAAGAAGCGCAGTAGAGATGGGACTCGTATTCAGGCTGGCGGTGAGTCATCTCAAGGATCTGACCGAAATGGAAATGATCGTCAGAAAAATCAAGGATCGGGGAAGAACACTAAGCCATGGCATGGTAAGACTCGAAGTCAAGGTCAAATGATACCCTATCAACAACCAATTGCAGCTCAACCGGTGAATCAAAAAGGCAATCCTTCCAGACATCCGATGTGTACTCATTGTGGAAAGCATCATCCCGGAACTTGTCGTCGACTTACAGGAGCTTGTCTTGGTTGTGGAGATATGGGGCATAGGGTTAGTCAATGCCCAAAGGCGAGGAACCGACCAGAGAATGATGCTAAGGGAGCCAATGCGCCACCCACTACTGGAGGCCGAGTATTCGCACTAACTGCAGGGGAAGCTGCTAATGCTCCAGGTACATCTTCCCGTACAAATTCATTCTAATAATCATAATCTACTTCCATTGATTCTAGTTTTACCGTCGTTAGTATCTCATTAGTTATCAATATATAGGTACGATTTGTGGTATACTTCGTTATGGTGACTATGATATTTCTGTATTGTTTGATACTGGCTCCACCCACTCTATAGTATCTCATCTATTCACAAACCGCCTTACGATCATGCCTACCGCTCTAGAGCCTGCATTAGTGATTTCTACTCCTGTTGGGGAATCGATTGTTATTTCCCAAGTGTACCAAAACTGTCCTATTCAGATCGAATCAATCATTAGAGAGGCTGACCTATTTCCTATGCACATGGGTGATTTCGATATTATTCTTGGCATGGATTGGTTAACACGACACCAGGTTACCATAGAATGTCAAACTCGTCGTGTGCTATTTGGTGATCCTATGAATCCTGACTTAGTTTACCAAGGGAACCTACCTCGGAAGCCTCTCAAAATTATCTCTGCTCTGAAAGCCCAAAAGCTTATATCTCGTGGATGTGAGGGATTCTTAGCTTCTATAAAAGATACATCAGTGGATACTCCTCGTATTGAAGACTTTCCTATTGTTCGGGAATTCTCTGATGTCTTTCCTGAAGAACTTCCAGGGTTACCACCTGAGCGTGAAGTCGAGTTTACTATTGATTTAATCCCCGGGGCGTAACCTATTTCTAAGGCACCTTATCGGATGGCTCCAGTAGAGTTAAAGGAATTGAAAGAACAACTGCAGGAGCTATTACAACTTGGATTCATTAGACCAAGTGTTTCACCATGGGGGGCACCGGTATTATTTGTGAAGAAGAAAGATGGTAGTATGCGTCTATGCATCGACTACCGAGAGCTTAATAAGATTACTATCCGGAACCGCTATCCACTACCGCGTATTGATGATCTCTTCGATCAACTACAAGGAGCAAAGTTCTTCTCTAAGATCGACCTCAGATCAGGATACCATCAATTGAGGATCCGAGATCAAGATGTTCCTAAGACAGCATTCCGCACCCGTTACGGTCACTATGAGTTCCTAGTTATGCCTTTTGGCTTGACTAATGCTCCAGCTGTCTTTATGGACCTCATGAACAGAGTGTTCCATGAGTATTTGGACCGCTTTGTAATTGTTTTTATCGATGACATCTTGGTATTCTCTAAAAGTAGAGAGGAGCATGAAGACCACCTTCGCACAATTTTGGAGACCTTACGCCAAAAGAAGTTATATGCTAAATTTTCTAAGTGTGACTTTTGGCTTGAACAAGTGGCATTTTTAGGCCATGTTGTATCAGCTAAAGGTATCACTATGGATCCGGCAAAGGTGGAAGCTATTACCAAATGGCCTCGACCGACATCCGTCACTGAAGTTCGTAGTTTTCTTGGTTTAGCGGGCTATTACCGACGTTTTGTGGAAGGTTTCTCTCGTGTAGCATTGCCTCTAACTCAACTTATGAGAAAGGGTGTAAAGTTTACTTGGAACGAGGATAGAGAAAAGAGTTTTGAGGAACTGAAGAAAAGACTAGTATCTGCCCCTATTCTTACGTTACCTTCGGGTTCTGGGGGATACCAAATTTATAGTGATGCATCAAAGAAGGGACTCGGTTGTGTTCTTATGCAGCACGGTAAAGTTATTGCCTATGCTTCCCGACAGCTTAAACCGTACGAAGTAAACTACCCAACACATGACTTAGAGCTTGCAGCTGTAGTGTTTGCATTAAAGATTTGGAGACATTATTTGTATGGAGAGACATGTGACATCTTTACTGATCATAAGAGCCTTAAGTATATTTTCACTCAAAAAGAACTCAATATGAGGCAGAGGAGATGGTTAGAACTACTCAAGGATTACGATGCCAACATCCAGTATCATCCGGGCAAGGCGAATGTTGTGGCAGATGCTCTCAGTCGAAAGAGTGCAGGTGGAGTAGCATGTCTTCAAATCCAACCACAGATTATCTTAGATCTGGATAGAATGGAAGTTGGGTTACAGCTTGGTGAGTCTAACGGTTATCTAGCCAAGATGAGGATAGAATCTGATCTTATTACACGGATCAAGGAAGCTCAGAATCAAGATGGAGAACTTTGGGCGATATTACAAAATTTGAAGATAGGGAAACAATCTGAGTTTCGAGTTGATGAACAAGGAGTTATCTGGTGTGGAAATAGATTATGTGTGCCAAATGATTCAACCCTTCGTGACTCCTTATTAGCAGAGGCACACAGTTCACCATTCTCTATTCACCCGGGAGCCACTAAGATGTATAGAGATTTAAGGCAGAACTTTTGGTGGAGTGGTATGAAAGAAGATGTAGCTAAATATGTGAGTCATTGTTTAACTTGTCAGCAAGTAAAGATTGAGCATCAAAGAGCTAGTGGATTACTGCAACCATTAGATATTCCTGTGTGGAAATGGGATGATATTTCCATGGACTTTGTTACAGGCCTACCAAAAACATTCAAGAAGAACGACGCCATTTGGGTCGTAGTTGATAGACTCACAAAGTCGGCTCATTTCTTGCCTATCCAACAGGGTTACTCAGTTAGCAAATTATCAGAGGTATTTCTGCAAGATATTATTCGACTTCATGGCACGCCATCATCGATTGTATGTGATAGAGATCCGCGTTTCACGTCACGCTTTTGGAAGGGTTTCCAAAATGCTTGGGGAACCAAGTTAAGATTTAGTACCGCCTTCCATCCGCAGACTGACAGACAATCTGAACGCACTATTCAGACTTTGGAAGATATGCTTAGAGCATGCACACTCGAATGGACGGGCAATTGGGATGAGTATCTATGCTTAGTTGAGTTCGCGTATAATAATAGTTGGCAGGCTAGTATAAATATGGCCCCGTTTGAACTTTTATATGGTCGAAAATGTAGAGCACCGATATGTTGGAATGAGGTTGGAGAGAAGATAATCGAAGGACCGGAATTGGTTAGAATTACTAATGACAAAGTTGCCATTGCCAGAGAAAAGTTGAAAGAAGCCCAAACTAGACAAAAGAGTTACGCCGATCAACACCGACGAGCGTTGGAATTTAGAGTCGGAGATCATGTGTTTCTCAAAGTGTCACCTTGTCGTGGCATACGTCGATTTGGAATTAAAGGAAAGTTAAGTCCACGTTTTATCGGTCCGTTCGAGATTCTTGAAAGGGTTGGAGAAGTCTCGTATCGTTTAGCATTGCCACCACAACTCTCTCATGTTCATAACGTTTTTCATGTCTCTTTGTTGAGGGGATACAACTATCATCCGTTGCACGTTATTAGTTACCCTCTTCACGCGATTCAAGAAGATCTTTCTTATGAAGAAGAACCTGAAGCTATTATTGATCGTCAAGAACGAGTTATGAGACGCAAGTCTATACCGTTCGTTAAAGTTTTATGGAAAAATCATTCTGAACGCGAGGCGACATGGGAGACAGAAGAAATGATTCGTTCACAGTACCCATACTTATTCGACAACTAAGTGTATGTTTTCTAAGCCTAACTGTTAGTGACTACTCTATTCGTAAGTGATGTGTGCTTAAAGAAGTATTATTTTCACCGTATTGTATTTTCAGAAGGATTCATGCTACATTGTTTAGAATTTCGAGGACGAAATTGTTTTAAGGGGGGTAGAATTATAATACCCGTAAAAATAATAATAATAAAAAAATAATAATAATAATAATAATAACAATAATAATGATAATAATAATAATTTACAAAATTTATTAAAAATGTTTTAATAAGTCCAGGGGGTGAATTGTAATTTGGTTAAAACTGTTTTATAAATCTTTAAACACAAAATAATAAAAGAAGAAAGTTGAGGGACCATTCTGTAATTTTCTCAAACCCAAACCCCCACCCGCCGTCGACCCTATTCCGGCCACTCTCCGGCCAATATTCCGGCAACACCAAAACCACCAATTTACATGATTTTAACCCAATTAAAATATCCCGACAACTACACCTGCTAGATTCGAACCTAACCCACACGACAATTTAAAAATCCAGTCGATGGTGCGATCTAACTACTCCCGATCATGGTCGGCTTCTTTACAGTCTGGAATCACATTCAAAACTTAATGATAATCGAATTAATCATATACACACAATGATGTAAAGATTACTAAACGGACAACACTCTCAATTACACCTACAATCCATAAAAACATCCTGTTCGATTCCTTCTTAGTCGCGGACCTGCAACTTATTCGATTTCACCTTCTGAGTTGTATTTCACAAAATAGATAGAGGGCATTCGATCCTTTAATCCATTAAAAGCTTCCTGTAAGAGGAATTTGAATATTATTAGCATTTGGATAGCAATTGATCTTCATCCCTGTCGCGACTGTTCATCGTGGGGTTCATCATCGATTCGACTACATCTGGTAAAATTAAACACATCCATAAACTCGATTTCACATGGGGAATCAAAGCCCCATGTTTATTTCATTGATCAATATCGTTTTGTACTTCAATTTGATCCAAACGAAAACTAGGGTTCTTAGATTTGGGGAAATGGGGTTTAACCTGTTTAAAAGAATTCGGGAATGGTTTCAATCGCGGCCTTGTGCCTTTGGTTCAGTGGTTTGGGTGTGGGAGTATGGGGAGGAGGTCACGGGTTCGAAACCAGCCCCCTCCCATTATTTTTTTTATGCCTTTTAAGCATTTTAAAAATTATGTAAAATTACTAAAAATTATAAAAATCCTTTTATAAACTCTGTTTATTTTTAAATCATCAACCTTAATTTTTTGTAATTTGCTTTAAGCTTAAACCTTTATAAAACTATATAAAAAGGGCATTTAGTTAACTATTTTTTATGGATTCCTTTTAAATAAATGGTAAAATATGATTAAACATAAAACTTCTCATATGAAAGTACCCAATTAATTCTGTAAGTTAGCTTATTAAAACCTTAACAATTCTTATATATATATTGTTAACGAACGTTGTAAATAGTTATTTTTGTTTAGAAATAAGCTTTGAATAGTCGATATAGTCTCGTATTTTACAGCCAACTTACGGAGGCCATAACTTTATCATAACAGATCCAAATCAGTTAAACTTTATGTCCATGACGAAGTTCGTCGAAAAACGAATCTGTTGATATATAAAACATAGAAAAACTCATTCGTTTAGACCTCCAAATAGTCGTTTTCGTACAGCTAGCAGTTCTGCGCAGCTGTAAAGATCCACGTTTTTCTCATATTTCGGTAATCCAAATCAGAATATTTTCTAAATGAAAGTTGTTCAGAACTCACTAATCTAGTAAACTGGAGATTTTCAGAATTTTTAGACGTCGTTTAGTATTTTTAACGAGTGCGAAAAGACAGAGGCAGAACTGGAATTTTTCAAACTATAATTTGCGTTATGTTATCGTAGGTTCTCACGGCGTTAACCGAGCTTAGACTTTGTTTCTGATTATTTTCATTCGTGTATAAGGTATGGATTCCGACCTTTCCCTCTCGTAGCATGAATACCTCTCGTTCTTGATCGGTATTTTGAATTCTTAACTTGACTTGTTGGTTATTAAATCCATAAGATTATTGTTATAAGTGTTTATTGTATAGTTGATATTGTTTGCATGTGATAGCCTTTATCTGCTTTGTACTCATTGTCACATGCTTCCTAAATGATTGATTATAGATAGTGGTCTTGATTAAGGGTTATGAGCACTAGTGTAACTTATTGTGTTATATTGGCTTGATTGATTGTATCATTGACCTCCATACCCGAGCACATCCACCTATGGGGACATAGGGCGTCATTGTGGCACAAGTGACGTGCTCTATCTGTGGCAGAGCGATTAGACCACAGCGTCTCTACATTATTATTATGTGCTAAGTTGTGACACATATTGATTATTGTTAAAGGAGGCGTATGGATCGATCCTAGGATATCATTGTTATTGTTATTGGTGAGATGGTTAGGTGTGTGTGCCCACATTCCTATCTCACATATTGGTGCATTAGAACTGCAGCTAATGTACACATTGTTAATTGTTATTGTTATTGGCTCATATGGGTATTCCTTTTAGATGATCATTATCATTTGATTTTCAACTTGATCATCTCATTGTTATCAGTATTGATCATTGTATTGCTATCGTTTATTTCCGTTACTGAGCATTCTTTGGCTCAGCCGTATTTTCTTTTGTTGTTTTCTCTTATGTTTATAGCAGGTACTCAAGGGGCTCAGGGGAACGAGTGAAGAGTGTTAACTCAAGAAGTTAGGATGAGAATAATTGGATCAAAAAGACTTAATAGTATTTTGAATTTAAGACTTTATTTAAGTTATTTGGATCTATGTAAGGATTTGTGTGTATCTTAGTACTTTAAACTTATCGTTATGAACCTCTGATTTACTGTTTGTGTGACACGTCAGCCCTACCCGGGTTGGGGTGTTACAGGACAAGCTAGTAATGTTATCCTAAATTTAGCAATAATGTTTTCACTCTTAAATAACAATTAATCATGCACTTGTGACGATTTGAATTTTCATACCGAATTTATAGAAAAGAATCATGAATATCGCTATACTATAAGGTAAGGGAGGAATAATCTTATTAGCTAACGAATCTTGTTTTGAACAACTAATCATATATAGAGTGATCATGACACAAATCTGTTTAACTTTTCATTTTTATTTTTCTTCAACTCCACCACACCACACCGACCATGCACTTTTTTTCTATCATATTCTTAGATAACAATTTATAGCAGGGATCGGATCATAAAGTAATAGGTTATCACGATAACTTAAATTAAAAAAAATGCTTTAGTGAAGCCAAATGATATTTAGAATGATAATGTTTATGTCATGTTATAAAATATAAAATACAAAAAGATCAGCACATTTTCTTACCAAATTGGATGTTATTAAAACAAGTCACGTTGATATTCTTTTCTATAGTAAAAAAAGATCGGTACATCATACGGTCGTATGTTTATTGTCATAACAACGCAATGAAAAAAATACATTGTAATCATATGAGCACCTCCAATGGTGCCTAAAATCATAAAACAAACGCCACCGTTGTTTGTTCATATTCTAAAAGGATACAAAGGTATTTGGAAAAAAAATGTATCATTATAGTAGAATAAGCATTTTTGAAGGATGAATGAACAATGATGGTCAAGATCGCAAGTTTTTGGGTGTTTTTATCTTCCACCGTTAGAGATACAACTATTGAGTCTATTTTATTTCTAACACCTATTACTCATTGTATTAAAGGTATAGCAACATAAATATTTAGTTATGATTCTTTGTACTGTTAAAATTAATGTAAATAGAAAATAAAAAAAAGGATGAGGATTGTTTTGAGCCTTATATAGAGGGGGTTTCTAAAGGCGCAAAAAGCGATTCGAAACCAGTTTGGTTTGTGGTCAATGTGGTTATAATCGATCCATGGGAGGAACCAGTTCAGGAACCGGGTTGTGGAAGATGTAACCGGTGGAAACGGTGTAGTTCGGTTGGGGATACGTTTGGTTCCAAAACCGGTTTAGGACATGAACTAGTTTGGAACCGTTTGAGCTCGAAAACATGAAACTAGTTAGGAACTGCTGGTTTTTATTTTGGTTTAGGACCGGTTTCTACTACTGATTCAGTCGGTTCAGGCGGGTCATCAGTTCCAGTTCTCGTACTGGCTTTATTGCACCTCTTGCCTCTAGGGGTTTCATATAGACGTGTGTTCATCGGTTGATGTGTTTTACAATTTGGTGTTTGGGTCAAGGTTTGGGGCTGGGCTTCAGCCCAAATGGGGAAGAAACAAACCCATTTAGAGAAGGTTAAAGAGTTCCAACAATTGAAGAAACAATGCTTACTTGTGGTCGATGTTAGAGGTTGAACATAGCAAAACGTGTCGTGTTATAAGGTCGCATTTGACACAATATTTTAAAACGACTAGTCAAACCGAACGACACACAAAACAATAAGAATAGCAACACAACTCTGATAACATGTATCATACTAGACAAGACATTAAAACCTCAAAATTCAAAGGTTTCTATTTGAAACCATCCTACTTGCATAAATTCAAAGCTCGAAGACAAAAGAAAAAAAAAATGAATTCAAGCAGTTTCTCCTTTTAAGGACACATCTGAATTCGATGAAACTTACTCATCATCATCTATCTATTATGACCCATCGTGTTACCAAGAAACGTGTTTTTAATCGATCATTTACCTGTCCATTTTGTCACCTTTAAGATCAACGAAATAGATGACAACTTAAATTGAATTAGAATATCTTTAAGTGTGTTGAGAGAGGAGACATCTCTTTAACCTTTGTACTATTGGCTAAACATCTTTTGGCAGTGTACTATGGAAATTACTGTTTGATCAATGTATGTTTGAGTCATTGAACACGTTTTGCTCATGAATCGTGCTTTTTGGTTGATAAAAATGCTGATTAATGTCTCAAGAAACATCACTTATTTGGAGTAAGTTGTATAGATATATAATGTTCAAGTAGCTAATCACTTACTATGTGCATCTAACATTAATCTTCAACTTTACCAGGTCTATATGTCGCGCTTACAATGTTTACCGGCTATTTGGTTGGATATTATACAGTCAGTGCATTGTTTGGACACAATAGAAAGTAATGGTGCTACTTATTCTACCATCTCAAAGTTCTTGTCAATTCAGGCCATTGTACACCAATACATGATCATAACAATATTAACAAACAAATAATGTTGTTCGTCACACAATCACTCCATGGTATGATCACCATTGGAGTGAGGATTCAAACTTGTCAGAGTTGCCAAAACTTGTTGCTGATTTATTGGATCTGTCGAAGGGTTTGACGCAAATATTGCAGCAAGGTGAAACAGAAGATCGAGTATTCAACATGTGAAATACAAGATAATTGTTGATAAAGTATTACCAAGAGAAACGTAAGAAATTTAATCAAATTATAGCTCATAGATATGACAAAGAAGGATTATTAGAATTAATCTTATCTATCTAATAAATAAGATGAATATACTTATCCGTTTAATGTGGATATCTTATCTAAATTTTGATGAGTCGTCGTATCCAGAAAAGTCAAAGTCGAGCTTTTGATGGTGGGAGAGAATGATGGGCAACGAGTTGCAAACTGGTGGAAGACAGCTCGGAGTTTTTGTTAATTTTCTAAATATTTTATCTGGTTTTCTCAAGTCTCTAATGGATTTCTGAATTGGTAAGCATGTTACGTTATTAAAATGTATGTTCTCCAACTCATAAAACTAAAGACATAAAGTTAGTTAAGACTGTGAAGGTTCCTTTTTTTTCTTTTTTTTCTTTTTTGCTACCGACAATGATGATATGCAATGGAAAAGGTTTATTAGTCAAATATTTTGTTCTTAAACTTTCTCAAACTTTAAAGAGTACTTCTAGATCCGGTATACTATTTTGATCATGTCTACTTAATCATACAAATACCAAGAATATAGCCTAGCGTACCAAGTTGTATTAAAAAGGTGTCTCTTCAGTCTTCACAACTACTAGCATGGCCTAGTTAACGTCATTAAAAAAAAACCCGTAAATCTACAAATGGAACTGAAGTTCTCATAATGTCAATCGGGTCAAAAAGCAAGGACCAGATGATCAAAGATGTTCATGGATGGCTCGGTTCCCACCATCAAATGTCAAAAGGATCAACATTTCTTCCATTCTAGACTAGTTATTTACAAATAGTGCAACAAAAATTAAAGCCATTGATTGCAGTAATGAGGCTGGCAAAGATCCTCATGTGCACCATGATGCTGCAATAACACTAACATTTAATAAGCATTTATGCACACACTCATGGCATAACAGCCATACTGCAACTGATAGATACGTCAACAAATCTACATTAAATTTAAAAACAATAAATAACAAACAAGGATATCGAGTATAATTCACTCATGACAGAGTTATCGCAAGGGTTTCGGGAGAGTGTGATAAGGGCAAATCTTACATCTATCCTACGGGATGGAAAGACTACTCCCATTGAAACCCGTGGCTCTTAGAATCTCTTTTTTTGCATAGAAAGTTTAAGAACAGTACACTGACAAATATTGGCTAAAGAAATCCAAAGAACAAACATAAAGCTTTTACAGATCAATAAGTTTCCTGGAAGTTCACTACCAGGACATGGCATCTATCACAATGAAATACTTTAAAACCAAGAAACAAAAATTCGACAAGATTACGAAACTTTGGTCACTCCGTCGGTTTAAATATTCAGTTTTACAAAAGTAACGTCTGCATAATTCTGTGAGAACAAATAACAAAACACACCAGTAATGAGAAAAGGGTATTAAATTAACAACCCTTATTAAAGAAAGTAAATGAAAAAAAAAAGACGAGATATCTATACTGATACCAACTATTCACCCATTCTTAGAGAGTTTAGGGTCCATCTGGGAGACAACAATATCACATGACAGGAAAGTGAAACACTATGTTGGCATGGTAGAAACAAGTGAGATTATAACACAAGCTAAATGATGATAACAAGTTAGAGCAGCACTCAATCATTTGCGATCTACAAGATACATCCAAGGAGGAGCAAGTTAAAGACATGAACAAGAGGATAAACATGCCATGTGGACAAATTAATCCTCCATCATGGTAGGTTATGTACAAACAATACTTAAAATCATCAAAGATAAGCTTCGGAACATGTATTTTACTGCATTAACTCATGTAAGCTTGGATTTACCTGTAATTAGTAGAGAGATTAATGCAAATAACCTTGGTTCCACATACTAAAATCACCACAGTCAGCAGATGACTAAATCTAAGCGACACTACCAAAGGACGGTTATCTAAACCATCATGATACGGCCATGAGTTTCAAATAGTACTAGTAGATATGAAATAAACACACACTATACCTTATGTGGGTAAAAGCAATATACAATCATCCAAGAGGCAAAATTTCATTGATCAAAGCTGTCAAGCAGCTAAGGTATAACGATATAAAATTCCAAAACACCATGGACTATAACATGCCTTGTAAAGAAACTTAACCTTCCTACAAACTTTAGGAGAAACTGAAAAGTACCTATCTCCAACACAAATATGAGATGTACATGATCAAGAAGGAACACCAGGTAAACTGCGATCATGAGGCGAAAGCAAAAGTAAAGAACCCTATCCATAACCCCTGTACCAACAACTACCTAAAACCAAATGCCCACAGCGAGAATTCCCTTTGACCCACAAAACCAACGATCAAGAACCCGCTTTCATTTTACCAAAACAGAACATCTCAACCTCGATCTTCCTTCGATCTCCACATGCATTTTCAGACCTTTCCGGGTCCTCCTTTTCTCTAACCCGAAGCAACATTACGAGACTCTGTATCCTCTGTATCCTCACCACATCCACCATTGTGATCCACCAACTTCATGAATTCCTTCTCGCAGTTGAACGATCTCGCCTCTTTCTTATTCAAAACATCCCAAAAGAAATCTGTCATCACAGATTCATAACCAGGCATCTTAGCATACCCAGGGAAGTAGTTGATATCTATAACAAGGTATCTATCCCCAACCTTAGTATCCCTAATGACATCAAAATTGAAAAGATGCAGCTTCATCGCCTTACGCAACCCACGCGCTATATTCGTTATCAAACTCATTGGTGGCATTGCAGCATCTTCCAAATCCCACATCTTATAATACCTATCATCATTCCTTTCATGTGAAGTCAGATTAGATACCTGTGAAAACGATAAAGAACCATGTAAACCACCCAATTTCTCCTCTGTAATATCCGGCAACGACTTTCGTCTCACACATTTCACATACTTACCAACGACATACACTTTGAAAATCACACCACCATGGTTCACAAACTCCTGCACAACAGTAGGGCTTTTAAGCTTATCAAAACCCTCACTACTAAAAATCAACAACATCTTATGCGATTTTACGCTACCATCGGCCACCAAGGGTTTTGCAATCACCGGAAACTTCAAACCCTCACCAAACACCTTCGAATCCTTCAGCTTCTCAGGCTCGTATATCACAATCTGTTTCGGTACCCCAAACGACGCCGTTTCACCGTCGTTCACCGCCTCAATCTCCGACACCACATCAAGCATCGTAATCCGATTGTGCAAACGCTCAATCGCATCGGGGAAATCGACTACAATAGCACTAGGGTTACGAACCAAATACTCCCGTAGCTGTTTCCTCCAATCTTCACCGTACAGCTTGTGAAGCACACAATCAAACGGACCTTGATCCACCAACGGCTTGTCGGTATCAATCTTGATGAGATCGATACCACGTTCTTTCGCTAAATTCACCAGTGAATCCTGAATGAAACTCTTCTGTTTCTTCAACAACAAAGCGTAACCTATACTGAATCGCTTCGTCGTCATTTCCTCCGTGGTTCGATTCTTGAACAATATTATTATTATTATTATTATTATCCCCCTCTGATTTCACGAATGCAATCGAAACACTCATAACAAAGAATTCGAACAAAATTAGGGTTTTGAGATTCTGAATGTATAGATACACAGAGGTGTATGTAAATATGTAATAGGGTACAAGAACGACGGTGAGTGAGTTTATCGGAGCTAACGAGACTGCGGTGGGGCGAAGGGAGTGTGTGTGTGTATATATAGGGTTTGAGATGGTGAGTTAACTCGGGTGTTGATTTGTGGTGAAGTTAACTATGGTTAGGAGTCCACGTGGCATATTCTTTCAAATAATATACGGATTCCGCCGCACTAGCGTCAGAATTTACCAAAAACAATAATTTGCTAAAAAAAGCAACGTTTTGTTGTAGCCGTTGGATTGTGGTACTTGGTGAATTGAGAGATGAGATTGTGCCACGTGGCAGGGGCATTGGTGGTCGTTGATCATGAAGTTAGATGAGGGTTGTATCAGAATGAATTGGTAGTCGGATCAAAGTTAAAAACCTTTGAAATTATGAGAGATTATGAATATATTATAAGTGTGTGAGGTTTAATAAGTTTATCTGTTCTTTATTTATTTCCATTTGAATTAGTAAGATATTGAAACGAGTGAAGCTAAGCTCGTGGTTATTAACCAGTTTAGGCTTTGTGCATCAAGATCGTTCTGCTTCGTGAACTTAAAAGCACCAAATGATTTGGTTAAGAATTTAGCTAACTACTGTAATGGATGATGAGTGAAAGGTCGAACATTAGATGGACTAATGATGAGTGAAAGGTTAAACATTAGAAGGACTAATAGTGAGTGAAAGGCCAAGTGTTAGATCAACTAGTCGTATATGATAGCCCGACTTTTCAACTCATTGTAAGCCATGTAAGCCCTTTAGTCAACAAATCCCTAATCATGTTTCGTTACTCCAATTGTTTAGAAGAAATACTTTGAGTTTGATTAGGTTAATTTCATTATGGCATGTTTATGTTTACAAAGTCCCCCCATGAGTTGTTGAAAGTATTGTATTGTCATAGGAACGAGTCTAAGGGTTGGACAGAGGATATCACGATTATGATCCCTATGGGGCTTATATCGAATCCATATCTCCGACTGACTTTAGTGGTTGATGATGCGATTTGGACAAAAAGAAAAGAAGTGTTTTAGACAAATCTTATTATTGATGACCTCAGAACAATCAAACGAATATGGATTAATATGTAATTGATCGAGCACTACTTTTAAAACGCTTATTCTTCTCAACCACGAAATGCTCCAAATGTTGAATATTACATCAACAACATTTAATTGTTCGTCTTTATTGTATAATGCATTTAATTTTCTTGTTATTTGCTTTAAGATTTGCCCTAATGAGTTGTTAAAAGTGTTTTCAAACATCACTAAACTTATTACAAATGAAAATCTTTTCAAAATTTGTTTAATGTGATATTACAAAGATGCAACAACTGTATCATTTAAATTATAATTAAAACATTGTATGTTACTCATGATAAACTTATAATTAATGAAATATGATATTTCAGTAAGTTTAGATAGAAATATATAAGATTCTTCCGTAAAAGTTAGTTGTTTCCAAAATTAAATATTTGCTAGCATGTTTTTTATCTTTTGATTCGACTTTCTTTTGGAAGTATAGCAATTCATAGGGTACATGATAATTGTTTTTAATAACATCACAAAAGTTAAATCCTTTAAGAATATTAAATATATTTAAAATTTGTGTTTCCGAAAAACGTTTCTACCTCTAATATAGTTGGTTTTAACTTTAAGTCATGGATAAAGTCATCAAACTCAAATATTTTATAAAATTTACATGACAAAACACAACACCACAATTTTAACCAATGTGGGCGAATGGTTTGTTATTTGAACTAATAAATTCTATAACACCCATCTTAATATCTCGTATTGATGATCAACTAGCTAGTAATATATTATTCAATTTAAATTTACATGTATATCTTATTATACCACACGACAGTATATTATTATTGATGTATTATTGACATATAAGTCAATTCAGATTTTAGTATGATGTGTTTACTTAAATATAATTTACTAGCTTTAGTAAACCCGTGTAATACACGGGTTGAATAAATAAAATATTAATTGAATAAAAATTATTAATTATAAATGATAGATTAAAAGATGATATGATTGAAATTATGTATAAGTAATAGTTATAGTTATAAGTAATAAAACAATAAAATGATCTTTTTAATTTTTTTTTATTTTTTCAAAGATAAATTAGACATTTTGTTTTAAAACAACATTAATTTTTTTAAAAAAAGTTTCCTTACTATAAATCCCTATTTTAATTATTTTTGTTTTATTAAAAAATTACTTTAAAAACCAATTTTAAAATATTACGTAAAAATAATTTTATTTTTTATAAAAAAATCTTTTTAGAAAAAACTATCTCTATAGAATTAACATTAATAAAAATTTAACTTTCTTAATTTATTAAATACTAATTATAATATAAAATAAATAGATAATATTATTAGTAATTAATGTGATTATTTAATAGGAGAGATAATCGAGAAAAATTTGATTAGAATTAATATAATACTGACACGTGACATTATATGATTCTAAAAAGTGACATGTGCCCTTTTTACTTTTATTAGAGTAGCGAGATTTTTTACAAACTTTTATACTATCAAATTAAATTAAGTTAAACTAATCGATAACCATCACCACATTATTTGATTGAACTCAAATACTCAACGTCAAACCCTAATAATTTGCATCGAATATTCCCAAACTTGAATAATAATCTCCCCACGAAACTACAAAACAAGAACTCCCTGAAATCCTCTACATTAATCAAAGAACAACTCAATCAGATGCAACAGGAATCCTCTGAAACAATGTCTTCATCATCTTCGATGAGAAACGATGATCATAATGGGGAAACTAAGGTGAAATCATCATCACTGTCATCAAAATTCCCTTTAACGTTTTGGGAGATTGCTGGTGCATCTGGTGTTCTTTTGAGTTTCGCCGTTGGTCTTCTCGGAGTTTATCTCACCTTGCCGGATTCTGATTATAGCTTTCTCAAGCTTCCAAGAACACTCGAAGATCTGCATATTCTTAGGTGATTAATTTATTCTGTTGTGAGTATGCTTGATTTTAAGAAATCAGATCTATTTTGTGTTTCAAGTGTTTGTTTTTTGCCCCCTTATTTGATCTGTATGCGTCATTGAAATTTAAATCTGTATAATAATATTTGTATGCTGTCGAAACTAAATTAGCATTATTAAAGGGGAAAATCTTTTGTAATTAACGTAGAAAACAATATCCTTAGATTGCTTTCCCTTAAAGAGTTTCCATATAAAATTTTCATAGCTTTGTAAGCTAATGTTATTTATGTTGATTGTCAGTGTTTGTTTATGAAATTGAATCAAAAGCTTAACTTATGCTTTTGTGTCATGTTATTTTTTTTTGTAATCTTGCAATTTGATTGGTAGTTGATTGAACTTGAATAGTCGTTTATAACTGAAGTTAGCTTGCTATTTCATGATAGTCAGATTAATGTAAAACGCTGTTATGATTCTGATTTTCTGGTTATCAAGATAAATGTAAAAGTGGGGGCCTAATTAACCATAAATGTTAGCACTTGATTTTCTTATTATCCGATTGTGGTTGTTTAATACGCAATTGTCACTCTGAAAACACACATTAAGATCACATGTTCCGTTGGATATCAAGGTTTGGAGTTGAGTCTTTTATCACGAATTGGTAAGGAACAAAGTCAAGTATTTAAGAAACTATGGAAGGACAGAAATCTAGCACTTTTATGTTACGCCATTGTGTTCCTTTTTTGAACATGTGGTTTCGGAAATGTTTCTGAAAGCATCATCTTTTCTTATTTTCCCCAGAGATAATCTTGAGAGATATACAAGTGACTACACTGTGCAAGTCTTAGTGGGGTACTGCACAGTTTATATATTTATGCAAACTTTTATGATCCCTGGAACTGTTTTCATGTCACTGCTTGCGGGATCTCTGTTTGGGGTCTTAAGAGGTGTAACTCTCGTTGTCTTTGCTGCTTCTGCTGGTGCATCTTCTTGCTACTTTTTATCTAATTTGATTGGGCGGCCCCTTATCTCGTCTCTATGGCCCGATAAACTAGTTTTCTTCCAAGACCAGGTAAGGCTCAAATGCTCTATTATGTAAAGGTGGCGATGTTGACCCATATACGGGTAAATGGGTGCACTGGGCTAAAATGGGTAAACCGTTTACCCATTTTACAATCACTACAAACAAACAACAAACAAACCAAAGTGTATTCACAATCACTACAAACAAACAAACAAACAAACCCAGTATATCCCACTCAAGAGCAGGGTCTGGGAGGGGTAGGTGGTGGCAAGTCTTTCCTCTATCCGGATAGGTAGAGAGACCGCTTCCAAGGAGACCCCTGGCTCGCTACAAAGCTTGTATTCACAATCATTATTAAGTATTAATTATTCGCAAACTCTTTAAGGAGAAAAATATAAAAAAACATGTCCTTGTGTCGGTCTAACCTATACTAAAAATATCCATTTTGACTAATTACCCAACCTGTCCGACCATACTATTCTGTTAACTTATCCGAACCCAAACCTATTATGTTAAAAGCTTCTAGATTCGATAAAGTGATTGATAAATTTTGGCTTGTTTACCTAGGTGGCTAAAAGGCGAGAAGGGTTATTCAATTACATGCTTTTTTTAAGGTTGACCCCAACTCTACCTAATATGTTCATCAATGTTGCTTCGCCGATAGTAAACGTGCCGTATCATATATTCTTGTTGGCAACTTGCACTGGGCTCGTTCCAGCTGCATATGTAACTGTCAAGGTATCATTCTTTAATATTCTTTCCTTTTTTTATTTTATGTATACCGACACACTAAGGCGTTCGAATGTGCTTTTTGTAACTGATAATCTGAAATATTTTTTTAATTTTTTGATAAACGAATTCTTATTCTAATTATTTGATTATTTAGGGGTCAAAGAATCAGTTTCATATAAGCCGCAAGAATACTGATTTGTGTTTATATGTCCCTCTTTTGACATAAATTGAGAGACTTTAATTTACTTCCACAAAAGCTCTTATTTTTTTTCACAAGAATGCCCTTTTTGATCATTTTATCTATTAATTCCTTAGATATATTGAAGCTATTACAACTTTAAATAGCAGAAACACATCCAAACACCATCTCATACTACACATTTTACAATAGTTTATTATTTGATTGCGGTTATTTAACACCACATAATCACTTTCAAGATTCACATTAAACACCCCTTAATACACACAATAGGAAAGGTGTCAAATATATGATTATGATGTTTCTATAACCAAACAGACTTGAGAGTTATCGTCACTCTTAATATTTTTGTGGTTTCTTGTTTATCTATAATTCGGCAGGCAGGAATAACTCTTGGCGAATTACAATCAATCGGAGACCTATATGACATCACCTCGATAGGAACTTTGTTTCTCATTGGGCTTGCATCTGTTACCCCTACACTTCTGAGCAAGAAGATGCCATCATAGTAATTTGTTCACGATTTGGTCATAATGTTTCTAACCAACCCCATTTGAGATTTAGCAAATCTGTACAAAATCTGTCATTCTGTCTAGCCTCGGGTTTCAAGCTGTTGATATTCGGTGGTTCGTGCTGCAGATGCTGGAGACGAAAAAAGGGACCCACGCTATTATTTAAAACTTGTTCTCTTCCATAGAAGGGCAATAAGGTAACATGCAGTTTAGATATGTTGAAAAATAAATTTCCCAGTGTAAAGAAACATATGAAAAGATGGATTCTTGTTATGATTCAATTTTATGTGATGTTAGACTGGCACTGCCGAAAGTGGGTGTTTAAGGATGTAAACTTTTTTATATTCAATAATAAATATGAGATAGTTCATTCTTTGGTTTTGTTTAAGTGTCATGGTTGTTTTGACAGTGATCCACTGTTGTTGATGTTCAATGATTGATGATCACATGATACCGTTATTTGACAGTGATCCACTAATACTAACTATTATTTACTAGTTGGGATTTATTTTCTGTAATTATCTTTTATTACAATTATGATTAGTTTTGAGATTCGATATAATCATTTATAATCATGTGAATTAATTACTCATTTAGGCAGGAGTTGTGCGACAATATGGTCGCGAGTTCACTTTATCTCATGTAGCCTTCTTTATTACATGAAACACATACTTCAATTCTGCGCGGCCAACTCTTCTTTCGCGTAACCCTTTTCTTTTGGTGTCACCTTTTCTTTTGAGTATCAACCATTAAGTCCCAATCATGTATCTGTAAATGCATATTCTATGTGACCGGCTCTTTGATTTCTCGCTATCACCTTATGATGACGTAGACATGGTAATGGCAAATATTTATTTGCTATAAACATATGTATCTGTTGAAAATTTTAAATGGACTGATATTTGTTTAGAAAACTCAAATGTAGAGATAGATCTTAACCTCTACTGTAAGGCTTGTTAACATACCATGGTATGAAATGAAGTAAGCACCGAAGGTTTTTTAGGTCATCAGAGTAGTTGTTAATTGTTCATTTGTAATGTCCTGATCAACCATTCATGATGTGACTCATAGTAGGTTTCATTATATAAACTGACCCCTTCGGTAGACGTGTTGCGCTTGTAAATGGTCAATGGTCAGATGTTGTCATGTGTAAAGTAGAGTTCTTTGTTACATGACACGTTATAAATTTGTTACATGCCACGTTATAAATTTGAAAGATATTTCTAGGCCATAAATTTCAAATTCTATAAATTTGTTAGCATATTGTTTAAAGATGGATTCAATGTGCAATTCGATCATACACTACTTATTATGGTAGTAGTAGTTCACAATTTCATGGGTTGATGGTTAAGATGACATGTAAACCGAACTCCCATTTGCAATAAACTTCACAAGAATAATATGTGATTCGTTGATGATACGTTTACGGATTATAACATATGATTTGAGTTGTCAATGTTTAATGGAATAAAATACCCAAGTTACATGTTTTTAAATAACTCTTGACCATGAACATAATTATTCTTATACGTGACTTATCACATGATAGTTTTCTATCAATAATAGTCTACTTCCATTCTCGATATAAAATGTACATCAAATCCACTCGCTTCCACTTTTATAAGATGTTTCTTTTCATGTTTAGATCTTATTAACAGCCGCTAAACAAAAGCAACAAGACTGTAAAATCATCAATTCATCATGGATTAACTGTCATCATAAATTCATAATCATTTTCCAAAGAAACTTGAATATGCTTTACAAATGTTCATGGATTAATCAAGTCAAAACACAAGGGACAATTTTTTGTTGTTTAACCTAATCAAGAATTAAAACACTGCAATTCAGGCGAAGATCCAAGCTTTCTTCTGCATCTTCATCGTCGCACACCAGCATATAGTCGGATGGTTGGTTGATTTCCTTTTTTGAATGTTTCAATTTGCCGCTTTTAGTATTGGGAAATCAATGAAAGATGTTTCTTGTTTCAGGTTTGAAGAAATTGGGTACTATAACAAAGATCAACATAACCAATTTGTAGGTAAAGTTGATCAATTTCCCCTTTGTTCTTTACTCCGAAGATATCGATTATTGGGGTTCTTAATAACTTTCATGTGTGGCAAAAGGGTGCATTCAAGGTGTTCGATAAAATGCCTCTTCACTATTAACTATTGAAGTCGCTGCTTAGAACTAACCTTATATAGCTCGTATGTTTGTTTAAGTAAAGATCAATCTTTAGTTGCTGTTTGTGTGCCTTACAACTTTGTTTTCATCTTCTTTCCAGTTGTTTCATGGAACATCAATGTCAAAAACTGCTTTACCTAAAATTGGGAGTCATATTGTCTTTTCTTACTGGTATTACCTACTGTGAACATACCCCTGCATCATTCTCTGAGTTGGTATAAAGTCTTCTTTCATTTACATTCTTCTAAGAAATAAGTTGCTCTAAGTTTTATCTGTCATTATCCTGTGCTCATGGTTAACTGTCATAAGATTTATGTTCACCTCTTCAGTTTGGAAGCCATAAATATATCACAGAGGCATACTTTCAGAAACATGATACCTTAATTGACCGGGTTTTCCAAGATTTCATATCCAGTGAGCTTTCTAATGACGACTGTGGAAAACAGATTTTCATGTCAAAACTGTCGGTTATGCAGCGGCAGTTAATTGGCGAAGGTTCTCACCGGCGTTTAACTTCATCCATTAGAATCGACATCCAGCCAGAAGCTATATCCAAGCTCCGGTCACTATCCTGTGAGGCCATAATTGTTGAGAGACTGCCTTCTGGAGTATTTGCTGACCCCTTTGAGCTAGAACATCTTACAGAACGTGGTGGTAAACGGTCATACCCTTGAAGTAATTCTAATAGCATGGTCACACAAGATTTTTGAGTTAGTTTATTTTCATTGACTCTTGCAGTGTTTTATGGTGCTTCTGCGTTTGGGGACACAGATTTAGAGCTGCCCACTGTGAGGGCAAATCGATCCATTGTTGAGGTTCACATGGATTTGAACCTTAATTCATTGTTTGGAAACAAGAACGGTTGGGAACTTTGCATTGAGCTTCCATTGCATGCACGCTATGCGGTATGTGAACAATGAACATCAATCATGCTTTAATTATACTATTTGTTAGAGGTAGTAAGATGGGCGTGTTCAGGTAATGGGCTAAAACTGGTTAAATTGACCTGCTAACACTTGTTTGTCCATTTTTGAAGATTTTATTAATAATCCAATGCATTAATTTTGGTTACAAAGTAATATCATAACAATAATAATATAAATCTTTGAATAAAACTATGTGGGAGCCTATATGCATTAGCATAGACTCTAGGTGACTTTCAACTTGCTTAATCCTGCAAGTCCATTTGAAATATCCCCTTTTAGCTACATTTATTTTATTTGACATGCTTGAGATAAAATACAACCCAGATCGACCCGCGCATATGTAAATTGATCATAATTCACCTTTTGTGTTTTTTATGACCTAACTTATTTAACAAACATTTTATTCAGGTTGAAGTTTCACTTTTGTTTAAGAAAAGTAGTTGGTAAAAGACAAGCTATTAGTGTTTAATACATTTTAGGCTATTTGTTTATGTTGAATATGCAAGCAGAACTCTTTATATTAAGCTTTTATTTCATAACCAACTCAATTATTCATTCCGTACTTACAATATACCATTTTGTTGTCATATTTCTCAGGAATATAAGTTGCTTCCTGATCCACATTATCTTTGTTTTCTATTGAATGTTCTCCTTATTTGGTTCAATTATATTTATTTCCGCAGCCACTGGGAAAACACGGTTACACGAGAGTTGAATTTGGGCCTCCTGATTTGTTTGTACACTGCATTGTCGAAGGGAACCCACATAATGAAAGCTGTATGTTTTCATCAGCCAATGAGGATGTTAGATCCAGTTCAACTGCTATTGTTTGGGAAGTACCTACTGGAATAGTGAAACACACAAAGATTGTTTCCGTGCTTACTTTTATTGCAGCAGTTGTAGGTGCTTTATCAATTTTCATGGCGTGTATCTTTTATTCAGAAATTTCAGTCTACGATGGTTCAAAAGAATCTTAGATTCTTAGTATGTTTAAGGTTTGTGTGTCATATTGACTATGTTCATTACTTATTTGGAAGATTATTTTTGTCATATTGACTACGTTCGTTACTTATTTGGAAGATTATTTTGTTCTTTTGAACCTGTTATGCTACTCTTTTGTCATTGTTTACACGTGTCTGATCATTGCAAACATCCATTCACAAAGCACATACCCACATAGTACACAGAAACGCCATATTATTTGGAGCAACTCATTTATTCATTTTGGATTATGTACTGCTACATAATTAAATAGAAGTTGAGGGCTTAACAAAATATATAAAGTATAAACATTGTTAAAAAAAAGACGAGCAATTTTGCATTTTACTCTTAACCACCTTGTATTTGGTTGATGACATATATTAATAAAAAGAAATATTGTGTTTACTTTATTAAAAAAAATGCTTTTAATACGCACTATAATAATCGACCTGATCACTAGCTTGATGGTTCTAGATCCCATTGAGTTGTGGCAGCACATGCTTGCGATAATCCGCCAGAGCCCACATTGGGTATATATTTCTGTAGAGTGGGTAATGTAGCATGCAGTTCTTACTGAACACTCCAGCTATTTCCTGGATGAGGTATTTTGTCATCATATGATTCATAGTCTTTACTAGTATAGTTTTTTGTTAATTCAAATTTGATTATTGAACTGATTTTATTATCTAATCACCTGTTGTGGGAAATCTCCATTTTCCAACTGATAGTTGATCAACAACTTGGCTGCTTTGTGTAGGGGTGTTGCATCTCTCTCCATCTGTTCATTTCAACAGATCAATGAAATATTATAAACTAAACTAGCTTAAACTATGAAACTGACCTGTTGAGAATGAATCAGTCCCATCATTGCCCATGCAGTTTGCACCAGATTGGACCGACCTTCCAAGGGTATATATTTCTGTTTTTTGAGCAACCACAGAGATATATGGTTAACATTATGTAATTCATTTATTATTGTTTATGTAAGCAATTCTTATGTTGTGGTGCTACCATTTCTGGGCAGGATTTGTAGCTTTCTCCCCACCCACCATCCTCCTGTTGTGTTTCCAGCAGAAATTTGACACCTTTTTGAATTGCTGGACAATTTTCATATGTCTTTCCAACTGCTGCTAGTCCTCCAAGGGCAAACCAGGTACCGTATGTAAAACATACGCCCCAGACTCCATACCTATTTTCCACATCTTCTCATGTTAACAACTTAACAAGAAAAACTTGTTCGAACTAGAAATGGCACTTTTGACCCATTTATTCATGAATGGGTCGATTTAAATTATGTTTGATATCTAATGGGTCAAACAAGTAAAGTCACCAAAGTTAGCTTCAAAAGTGGTCAAAGGTCACCTAAGTGTTCTTTTTAATGCATAGAACCTCCTAATTGTTTTATTCAAGAAATTATATTTGACACTAACTTTCTTTTAAAAATGTACTTATTTGTGGACAATAAGTGTTTGCAGGCCAACCCAGCTTGACTTTTACTATTTTGACCTGTTGGCTGAACCACCCATTTTCTACCGCCTCCGACTTCAAGCTGTTTCAGAACTCAATTTTAATGTCGAAAAATGAAACAAACCATGAACCATCTTGCATCTGTGTTTTCTCTAGGTACCCACTTGCACCTTTAAGAAAATTTTCGATCTCATTTCTCCTTTGCCCGGGCCCTTGGTATAACTTTTTAAACAAAACTAGGGCCTGCATTGCTGATGATGTGCACTCAACATACCTAGTCAATAAATGTTTTTGAGTTTCTTGAAGTTTAACGTGTATTATATATCCTATATGAAATGGTAAATTATATTTAAGTCATACTCATGCTCAATGACGATGTCAGCGAAGAATTCTGTTGGATTGAGAATCCAGATTGAAAAGAAGTTAATATATTTATCAAATTTGTGCATCATAAATAACAATATTTTCTTTATGACTAAGATACATACCTCCAGCCAGTCTGATGATCCTGCTGGTTCCCACGCGGATAATCCACCATTTTTGCTCTATATTATCATCCAGTGTTAAAACTTGTTAAGACCGCTTTTGATGATTTAGAGTGTATTTTTAAGTATTTCTTTATAAGAACAATTAAAGACATAATATATTTCACAAATTATAAATTTGACACATTTTAAATTTTCAATGTAACTGACCTGTAGGGAAAGTAATATGTTTACAGCATCATTCAGTTGCTCAGGTTTTATTTTCTCACCTACAATTTCTGGTGGCATTGTTGAAAATAGGAGGCAACACTGGGGATAGATATAGATACACGCTTAGTAGATTATAAGGAGAGGTGTTTCTGAATTTTGTGATGATGAGCTTTTGTATAAACCGTGTGAATATACCTTTAATGCTTCAGCAGTACAGTCGGAAACTTGCCATCCATGATCTTGGTCTGAAAAGGTCCACGATCCTTTAGAAATATGTCTGTGCATGCTTTTAAAGTTACCAGAAGGATTGTCTTTAACCTACAGAAATTTATTTATTACATAATCAGGATTGATCTAGTAAACAGGTAAACGTATCTTACTGTTAAATCATAAATTAAATAATACATCAGAATTTTAGAGACCTGTGAAGCTTTAATGAATTCATGCCCTTTCATTAAAGTAGAGCCGATTTCTTCGGTGAGATCAGTAGCCAATAGAGCTTGAATTGCAAAACCAGCATCCCACTCTTGACTGCCAAAACTCTGTAGAATGAATAGCAATCAGAATTCTTGTTAAATTCCTTTGCATTTATATAAAAATCATATTTCTAGAGTATTAGTGTATGACCAGTTGACCTGCATTGTCATTCCATCTTCAGCAACCCAGAGATAATCTGGGATTCGAGCAAGGTGCTTTTTGAAACAAACACCATTCGGATCCTCAACCCAGCATGCAAGCATACACAGTACCTGAACATCAAATGTCAAACGATGAGTAAGTTTAAAATAGTTAATTAAAATCATGTATCTGTGACTTACCTTTTCTACACAACCAATTGTGATATATCGGCTGTTCTCATCTTCATAATGGATATGCTTCATTGTTGTTTGGAGTGCTTTTTCACGCAGTTTGTTAAATGGCCAATGATTCAATAGAGGATCAGTGAACACGTATAGACTGTCCCACATAAAATCTTGTAGTAAAGGATGAGGATAATATAAATCTTCCTGAAATCATAAGTTTTGTAGACAAATTATAACCCCAGAATATAATTATCATACAAATCAAATGTTATAATTAGTAAAAGTTTCACCTTTGCACATAAATGCCGTACGCGTCTCCATTTGATTTCATTGTAGGGCTGTGCATAAAGTTCATCTCTAAGTTGTAGAATCAATGGAGTTATGGAACCCACGAATCTTTTACCAAACAGGTATGACATTGGCATGTATACCAACCGACAGTAGCACCACATTTTTGCTGCATGTAAATTAAGATTTTAAATAGGGAATCTTACATTAAAATTGTCGGTTACCCAAATCTGAGCATTACAATGTCCCAAAAGCATTATGAATGGCGATCTAGTTATATAAAATATAATTCTCGATTTTGTTTTAGTACAGTTGGTACTAGAGAAATAACCTGGATGCATAGGTAGGAAAGAAGGAAGAATCCAGAACTCAGGGGGCATCGGGTTGGTTCCAGCCCACTCATATATACCAAGTATCTGAGTTAAAGAACCATGTATAAGCATTTTGATTCATAAAATGAACAAAGTACAATCATTTTAATAATGGTAAACTCGGTTGGCCAGGCTCAAATGGGTAAATTCTTACACTGCCCGAATGGGTTGGTGGTTCTGTCATCACGTCAATACATTTTTGCTCATTTATATTTTATAAATTATTTGTTAATTCGATTATAAATGTCTTACAGAAAGCCATGTTTTGCCCCATGATGGAATGGATGTAACACTGCCATGATCAAGGATCCATTTGCGTGCTTTGGCACACGCACCGTTCAGACCACCATCAGGCCCTTCTCCTAAAAGACGCATACAAATGTAACCGAGTGTGGTGCAGAACATTGTGCTATGTCCCTCTATGTGAAATCCCCACCCACCATTTTCATTCTGTTCATTCCACATGACATTCTGTTAATGTCTTCACAAAGGTCAGTTACAAAATTACCTATTAGAATTATAATAATACGTACCTGATGACAATATAAATATCTTAGAATTTCTTTTTGATATTCTGCTGGGAAAACACTGTTAAGGTGCCCTGTAATATATAAGCACATCACCTGCAATTTGTTAATTTGTTAAATGTTAGGATTTTGTTGGCCCTTTTTATTTGTGAATGGGTTGATTAGGATTATGTTTCATTTGTAACAGATCAAACGGGTAAAACAAACAAACAAACATGCGTTCAGAAAAATCCCACCCATAGCAAAAGCTATTGGTAGGGTCTGGGGAGGGTACCCTTTCCCCTATCCCAGAAGATTGAAAGGTTGCAACCTTTGAGACTGCCGGCTCCAAAAACCTTTTCTTGACATGTATAGTTTAGAATCCAAATAACATAAAGTGTGCAACACGGAATCAAAATGGGTATGAAAAGAAAACTAACTAAAATGTAAACAAGTCAAATGGGCTGGGTTGATAGCAACACAAAATGTATCCTTAATGCATATAACTTCTTAAATCCTTATTTAGAAAATGAAATTATTATATTAATGATATATGTTTTTTGTAATAATATATAACCTAAATTATTTTTGAAAAATCATGCAAATCACGTTTTGGGTCAAACGGGCTGGTCAACACAAATATTAGCCATTTGACTTGTAACATGACGAACCTGACCCATTCATTTTCGCACCTCTAACTATCCATGAAAGCTTACCAGGGGCTGCATAAAATACAATGTACCAGCAATTTCAGCTGGCCAAAGACCATCATCGGCCTGCAAGGCTGCAAAGTAACCAACCGATCTCCTCAATGTGATTGTTGCCTTTTCATACGATATTTCTTCACCATCCTCTATTTTCACTTGGGCTATTGTTTGTTCATATCGCTTCTCTCTTAAAAACTGCATATCAACATTTATACAATATATTAATACATTCTAACCAAATAAATAACTCTTTTGTGAGACTTCTGAAACAGGGATCAAGACCTGCATTCGCCAAAGAACATCACTGTTAGTCCTAACTAAGTGTTTATGATTCCAGAAATCAGCACGAGCTTGTTCCACCTCAGCACGCTCTTGTAAACTTCCGTAATTTGGATCAAACTCCCATATTTGCCTCCCAACAAAATTGTTTGTGCTATACAGATATGGATTATAGCCCCCTTCTGCTATTTTCAATCTCCACATCTTTCTGTGAACTTGGTGAATAAGAAAATACAGTGTAAATGAGAGACTATGTGCATCTTATGGGAAATTTGCTTGAGTATTTACTTTTACAGATGCATAGGCATATTATGAGCCTGAGGTGACACAAGCAAAGATTTGGGCCGCATACTTTTTCTGATATATGTAATTGCATTAGTTACATCTGTTTGAAATTTTTCGCTTTCTATACATTTTGGTAATGTTCGTTTGTATGCTATCTGTTTTGGAGCCCAAAATATCTCTAAAACCGGCCTCTCTATCTCCAGGGTAGAGGTATGGTTTGCTTGCATCTCACCTTTCGTAGACCCTACCAATAACCTTGCTATGGGTGAGAAATTTTTGTGTACTGTTATTGTTGTGCTTTGAAATGTGTTAATATTTTTATCAATACAATAAATCTCTTGTAAGACCTGAAATCATTTGAAAAATTGTGGATCTATATGCAAATTCATAGCAGGTGTTGGCAGGTCCAGTAAGGATGTTTAAGCCGAAGACCCTGTATGATGCTTACGTGTATGCCAAGATGCAAGATCAGAACAACAAGAATTTCACTTAGTTGCTTAAACCCAACCCTATTAACACCACCAAAACCATTACTACTACGAAGCCATTCTCCCAACTTATTCCCCATCCAACACTATAAAGCTTCCGTACTACCTACACCTACTCATTCTCAGAAGAGTGGCACTAGTAAAAGATTATCCAGCAAAGATTTTGATGAAAAAAAGGTCTAGGGGAGAGTGCTTTTGGTGTCTAGAAAAGTTCACTCCCGGACACAAGTGTACCTCTAAACGATTTTATGTGTTTGAAGTGGTATAAGAGGATGAATTGGCTAAGGTGGCTGACGATACCAGCTATTCCCACACTACTTGTCAAGCAGAACCGATCACTGACCCACTCGTTTCTGTAAATGCTCTGACAGGTATTTCTCATTCTCTACTATGAGGATCATTGGTTATATTGGCACAAGACCACTAAATTTTAATTGATTCAGGATCCACACATAATTTCCTTAATAAGAAGTTGTCTGACAAGTTACAGCGTCCAACTGAGACCATTGATAATATGGAAGTCACTATTGCTGATGGTAACAAGCAGTGGTGGAGCTTCAATTATTTCGTACGGGGGGCGGGGGCGAAATTAATTTCTTTTAGGGGGGGGACTCGATATTTATATAAAAATTTACACTACCGGGTCAAAAATTACACTATCGGGCTAAAATTTAACACTACGGACGAAAAAAATAGGGGGGGCGGCGGCCCCCCCGGCCCCTATAATGCTCCGCCATTGGTAACAAGATGTCATGTGTCAAAATGCGTTCTCACTTCCAATGCATAATGCAAGGCACATGGTTTAAAGCTGGTGTTGATTCTTATATGGATTGTGAAGTCAACTATAGTTAGTCAATGTGATGTTATCAATTAAGCTTCGGAAGTAATATACTAAAGCTTCGGAAGTAATATACTAAAGCTTCGGAAGTAATATACTAAAGCTTCGGAAGTCATGCAATAAGCTTCGGAAGGAGTACAATAAGCTTCGGAAGCAGCTTCATATTACTTTGATTAGTTTAAGGGTGCTTTATGTCATTAATCAAAGTATGAGGTGTTTAGTGATAGTGTAGAAAGTTGTTATAGTTTGTTAATTGTTGTTAACGGCTATGATGTGTTTAAAAGGGATCTTCTTCCTTTTAGTATTGTAATCTCTTTCAATCTTTCGATCATCAATTTCACTGAAGTTTCTGTCATTCGAACTTGTTCATTTTTCAATTCTTTGTGTTCAATTTGTAACAAGTGGTATCAGAGCCTGGTTCGGCTCAAGTTTGAAGAATTGATTCGATCGCGTTGGTTAATCGAGGTGACGATGGTATCCACCAAGTTCGAAATCGAGAAATTCGATGGCAAAAATGATTTCAGTTTGTGGAGAGTGAAGATGAAGGCCCTTCTTGTTCACCAAGGATTGGCGGAAGCACTCACCGGAGGTGAAGCCCCTGTTCCGGTCGGAGCGACTGATAAAGAAAGGAGGGAAATCACCGAGAAATGGAAAGAACAGGGCGTCAAGGCCCACAGCGCCATCATCCTCAGCCTGGGTGATCGGGTGCTTCGTGAAGTCACGAAGGAGACCACGGCAGCGGGGATCTGGACCAAACTCGAGTCATTGTACATGACAAAGAGTTTGGCGAATAGGTTGTATTTGAAGAAGAGGCTATACACCTTTCACATGAACTCAGGGAAATCAGTTGAAGACCATACTGATGACTTCAACAAGCTGATACTGGATCTTGAAAACATTGGAATCAAGTTGAGCGAAGAAGATCAAGCCCTCATATTCTTGACTTCTTTGCCCACAATTACGAACACTTTGTGGACACACTGCTGTATGGTAGGAATACCCTAACCATGGAAGAAGTACTAGCAGCATTAAATTCAAGAGAGTTGAAGAAAAAGTCAGATTCACAAGATGAAGGTGGAGAGGGTCTCTTTGTAAGAGGCAGGCCTGAGACAAGAGACTCCAGGAACTCTAAAGCAGACATCCAACAAGGTCCAAATCAAGATCTAAGAGGAAGTGCTTTGTGTGTCAATCAGAGAAGCACTTAAAGAAAGATTGCCCTGAGTGGAAAGGTAAGAAGGCTGAGAAAGGGGGTTTAAAGCTTCAAACAACTGCACACAGTCAGATGGGAATTCTGATGGGTATGAGAGTGCAGATGTACTGATGACTATTGGCGCTGATAGCAACAACAAAGGATGGGTGTTAGACTCTGGATGCTCATTCCACATGACCCCATTGAAAGAGGTATTTTCTAAATTGACACTAAAAAGTCCGGGACAGTGAAGTTAGGGGATGATAGAGTTTGTGAAATCCATGGGATTGGATCAGTGTTGTTCAAGTTACACAATGGCACTGAGATGACCCTAACTGATGTTAGATATGTTCCGGAGTTAAAGAGAAGTTTGATGTCAATGGGCACTTTTGAAAGAGCTGGACATCAAGTGTGCCTCAAGAATGGGAAAGCTAAGGTGATCAATGGATCATTGGTTGTGCTATCAGGGACCAGGAGGGAGAACAACATATACACCCTTGATGGGGATGTATGTCTAGAAAAGGTGTCTATGATGACGACCACAGGAAGTGAAGCTGCTATCTTATGGCATGAAAGGCTTGGGCACATTAGTCAACAAGGATTGGTTGAACTAAAGAACCAAGGGGTGTTGCCAGGGTTATCTGATTGCACCATTGAGTTCTGCGAGTATTGCATTTTGGGTAAAGCTCACAGGGCCAAGTTCAATAAAGGGAATCATAGTTCAAAAGGGGTGTTGGATTATGTACATTCTGATCTTTGGGGGCCAGCAAAGCATGTGTCATTAGGTGGAGCGTATTATTTTCTGTCAATCATTGATGATTATTCCCGAAGGGTGTGGGTGTATCCATTAAAGAAGAAGTATGAAGCTTTTAACAAGTTTAAAGACTGGAAAACCTTGGTTGAAAGACAAGTTGAGAGAAGGGTAAAGAAATTGAGGACTGATAATGGGCTTGAGTTCTGTAGTGAAGAGTTCTCAAAGTTTTGTAGAGAACAAGGGATTGCAAGGCATCTGACAGTTCCAGGTACACCGCAGCAAAATGGGTTGGTGGAAAGAATGAATAGAACTTTGTTAGATAGGGTGAGATGTATGCTAACAAGTTCTGGATTGCCTAAGTCCTTCTGGGCGGAGGCTGTGTCAACAGCAGCTTATTTGATTAATAGATCTCCAAGTGCTGCTATCCAGAAGAAGACTCCAATGGAGGTGTGGTCAGGTCAGAAGGTGAAGTATGACAACCTAAAGGTGTTTGGGTCTTTGGCATATGCACATATCAGTCAGGGGAAATTGGAGCCTAGAGCTCAAAAATGTGTGTTTCTGGGTTTCTCAGAAGGTGTAAAGGCTACAGACTATGGAGACTTGAGAATTCCAAAGTTTTGATGAGTAGAGATGTTGTTTTCAATGAAAAGGTACTATACAAGGATATAGTAGGTGGATCTAGTCAAGTAGAGGTCCCTGAATCTCTAACCAAGGGTGTTCAGATAGAGGTGGAGCCTTCAACACCAGAACACACAAGCACTCAAAGTGACAAAGATGATGATAGTGATCGTAATCATGAAGTTCCTTACAGTATTGGTAGGGGAAGACCAAGAAGAAATGTTCAACCGCCTTTGAGGTTTAGAGAAGGGGATGACATATCTGCGGTGGCATACATGGCAGCTGAGTTTGAAGCTGTGCATGAGCCTATGACATTTGATGAAGCAGTCAATTCAAGTGAGAAGAGTGAATGGATTGCTGCCATGAAGGATGAAATGAAATCTTTGTTTGAGAATGAGACATGGGAGCTTGTTGACAGACCTGCTGATCAAAAGCTGATGGCATGTAAATGGTTATACAAGTTAAAGGATGGGGCTACTCCTGGGGACAAGCCTAGATTCAAAGCTAGGCTGGTGGCAAAGGGATTCACCCAAAGAGCTGGGGTGGATTACACTGAGATCTTTTCTCCAGTGGTCAAACACTCTTCAATAAGAGTGATTTTGTCATTGGTAGCTCATCAGGATTTAGAATTGGAACAGCTGGATGTTAAGACAGCTTTTCTACATAGATACTTAGATGAGAAGATTTACATGGCACAGCCTAAAGGGTTTGAAGAAAAGGGCAGTGAACATAAAGTGTGTCTCTTAAAAAGTCCTTGTATGGTCTCAAACAGTCACCGAGGCAATGGTATAGAAGATTTGATGAGTATGTTGTCAGTCATGGATTTAGAAGACGCTTATATGACAGTTGTGTTTATGTGAAAGAAGCAGCTGATCACATTAATGTTTTCTTGTTACTCTGTGTGGATGACATGCTTATAGCTTGCAAAGACAAATCTCAAATTGAAGTTACTAAGAAGTTGCTGATGGATGAGTTTGATATGAAGCAACTTGGTGAGGCCAGGAAGATTATTGGGATGGAAATTGTTAGAGACAGAAGTTGTAAGCAGTTGAAAGTGTCTCAGGGTGCTTATCTGATGAAGATGTTGAGGAATTTTGGTATGGACAATAGCAAACCGGTTAGTACTCCACTGGCTCATCATTTTAATCTCTCTAATAATGATAGTCCTCAAACAGAAGAAGAATGTGCTTATATGAGAAATGTTCCATATGCAAATGCAGTTGGCAGCCTGATGTATCTTATGGTGTGTAGCAGGCCTGATATTGGTTATGGAGTTAGTGTTGTGAGTAGGTTTCTTGCTAATCCTGGTAAGAAACATTGGTTGGCTGTTAAGTGGCTGTTGAGGTATCTTAATGGTACTAGAGAGTTTGGTTTAGTATATGGTGTCAATGCTAATGCAGCACAGGAGTCGAGTAATACTGCACAGAATTTGATTGGGTTTGTAGACTTGGATTATGCTAAGGATTTGGATCGTGGCAGGTCAATTACTGGATATGCTTTTAAGTTCTTAGATAATCTGGTCAGTTGGAAGGCTAGATTGCAATCAGTAGTTGCATTGTCAACAACTGAGTCAGAGTATATTGCTCTGACTGAGGCAGTCAAAGAAGCTTTATGGCTGAAAAGGTTTGTAATTGATTTGGGAGTTCAATCAAGTGCAGTTGTGTACTGTGATAACCAAGGTGCAGTGTTGTTATCTCGGAATAGTCTATTTCATGAAAGGACTAAGCATATTAGAGTCAAATATCATTTCATAAGGGATGTTGTGAGCTCTAAGGATGTGGATGTTGAGAAGGTTGATACTGAATATAATCCAGCTGATGTTTTTACTAAACCGTTGCCTGGATCAAAGTTCAGTTTCTGTCTTGATGCTTTGGGAATTGGCTAATGGAATGCTAGAGTTGACTTCAAGGTGGAGATTGTTGATTCTTATATGGATTGTGAAGTCAACTATAGCTAGTCAATGTGATGTTATCAATTAAGCTTCGGAAGTAATATACTAAAGCTTCGGAAGTAATATACTAAAGCTTCGGAAGTCATGCAATAAGCTTCGGAAGGAGTACAATAAGCTTCGGAAGCAGCTTCATATTACTTTGATTAGTTTAAGGGTGCTTTATGTCATTAATCAAAGTATGAGGTGTTTAGTGATAGTGTAGAAAGTTGTTATAGTTTGTTAATTGTTGTTAACGGCTATGATGTGTTTAAAAGGGATCTTCTTCCTTTTAGTATTGTAATCTCTTTCAATCTTTCGATCATCAATTTCACTGAAGTTTCTGTCATTCGAACTTGTTCATTTTTCAATTCTTTGTGTTCAATTTGTAACAGCTGGCATGCTCATTATTCGATTAAGTAAATATGACATTGTATTCGGAATTCAGTGGTTGCAAACTTTGAATGATATCACATGGAATTTCAAAATTTTAACAATGAAATTCGTTGTGGATGATAGAGTTTTTGAATTAAAGGGGCTGAATCTAAAGATGTCCATCTTTGCTCTATGGAAAAGATGCATGCTTATTTGGCTAATTAGAATTCATTCCCTCAATCCCAACTGTTTAGTATGAGGGTAGAGTATCAGGATCAATTCCAACATTCTCCTAAGGTTCGGGAATTGCAATTGGATCTGGATTTGGCGAAATTATTACATTGTTATGAGGATATTTACAAGTTACCCACTCAATTAGACAATTACCTCCCAAAAGAAGTAGTGATCATAGGATACAACTTAAAGATGAGTCAATCAACGTGGTCCCTGAATCAAAGACCTTATAGGTATTTTGGGGTTCAAAAAGATGTAATCGAAAAATTGACTCAAGAGTTGTTAGACTCGGGTATAATAAGGGTAGAAGCAGTTTATTTGCTTTCACTGTGGTTTTGGTAATAGAAAGATGGGTCTTGGCGTACGTGTGTCGATTATAGGAAATTGAATGAAGCTGTAACACCCGGACCTCCAAAGAGTCCGTTTAGGTTAAATAAACATGCGGAATTTGGTCCCAGAAAATTTCATTAACATTTAACTCCCAAAATATGTGTTTCGTGTCAACCGACACTCAAAAATGAAGTTTAACAATCCATTTACATAAACACGTGATAAGAAGTTTCAAAATAATGTTAACGCGTTAATTCTACAAGAGAAACGCGTATGCAAGTCCCGTTCGATCCTTGTACGCCCTATCGATCACTTTAGCCTTCCGGTCCCGTAACACCTGAAAACACACGTTTAGACATCCATTAGTTCATAGGAACTAAGTAAGTACATTCTAACATTCATTTCGGGTCTTTACGGGGGTTTAAACGGACTCGGAACGCGTTAAAACGATAATCGACAAAATCTGGGAACTGGTCCCTACCGTAACTTACGGTACCACCGTAAGTTACGGTAGCTTCAGTATATGTTACGGTGGTGCTACACTGGCTTACGGTAGCTTCAGTTCACCCAGGGACCTACCGTAAGTTACGGTCTAACCGTAAGCTACGGTAGACCCTGCAGCAAAATCATTATTTTTGACCCGTTAAGGGTCGTTTCGCGTTCCCGAGCCACCCCTGTCGATCCCGATTGTTCCATACACCCGGAAATAACATATTTTATCATTTACGTGATTCCCATGGAGTTTCAACGAGTCTAACCCGACTCTTGGCAATATACCAAAATTTTTCTATTTTTTTGGTATTTAATTCCTTATTTAACCCATTTATGGTTCGTTTGTTCTTTAGAGCTTCCGACCGTCCCGACAACCATGGAACCGGTCTATTATAACATATTACATATGTTTGGTGAGTTCTTAGACCCAACCCATCCCATTTGCCTATCATAACGCAAATTTTCCTTTTCATACCGAATTTGCCCCTTATAGGGTCAAATCCCATTTTAATGAGCGGTTTGCCATTCTTTCGCGAACGACCGCTTTCCTTGGCGTTACCCAACGTCCACACACGTTGCAAATCGTAGGGATAACCCTTTACCCTAGTGTTCACACACGATGTGAATCACTTTAATCCGGGTTTGTCCTTTCTTCCCATTTCCATGGGACGGTCACGCACGTCATGACTCGTTTTGTTCCACAACCATGTGGTATAACACTAAAGTGTTATTTTCCTTTATGTTCACGCACGTCGTGAATCATTTGTCATAGAAGCTCACATACGGTGCAAGTCAACTATTTATCCTTTTTAAACGTGGTTTTCATTTTGTTTGAGCTTATGAGCACATGGTCACATACATTGTGACTCATGCCTTTACTTTGTTATGCTCAATTTAAAGAATGTCTTACCTTGAGTCCGGAAGGTTTAAGTGGTCAATCAAACGTGTTCCTTGCCGGTTCCCTTGGATCCGCTTGCCACACCACTTCCTATTACCATTTTAAGGACCCATTTAACACATAACATTCATTTAATCACACATATGGTCTATTGACCATTTATCACATTTAACCTACAATCTAGGCTTTCACATTGCACATTTCTTGCAATTAAGTAGTTCATTCATGTTTTTCATCTAATTTGAGCATTTCATCAAACACCTTATGTGCATAACTTAACATATTGGTTATTTACTAGCTTTTAAACATCATCAAGCTAATTTTACACCTAAATCACATATCACACATGTGATTCATCAATTTCAACCAAATGTTATGCACATAATCACATTTCTACAAGAATGAACATGGATTCTACAACTAGCAACTAGTTTACATGAAGAATCCTTAGTTTAACCTTCTAGTAACTAAACCCATTTCCATGGTTCATGTAAATCTTCAATTAAGGAGCAATTACACATCTAGTTACCATAATACACATGATCATCTAGCACTATAACACTAGGGTTTCATGTTTAAACCACCAATTTCTACACCCATCATGTGGGTGACGATTTTTACCCCTCAAGAACATCAAATAACACTTACTTGTAGCTCTTGATAAGATGAAGAATGATTTCTAGGGTTCAATTTCGGATCTTGCACTTGAATCACCAACAATTTGAGCAATGAGATGACCAAACTCTTCTTCTCCTCTTCTCTTGTGTGTGATCGTGAATGAGCATACCATGCTCACCAAATGTATGGCAAGCCATACATATCCATGTTTAGGTTTCATCAATTGGCAAGATCCACCCCTCTAGTATCATTTTTCATTTTTCCAACACCATTAACTAACTAGCAAATTTTCTAGTTAAGTCTTAACTATTTAACCTTTAACATATTTTACAATATTAGGTTTTAACACATGATACATTAATTGTATTTTAATTACATAATACGAAATTCGGGTCGTTACAAGTCTCCCCCTCTAAAGAGAGTTTCGTCCCCGAAACTATGCATACTAATCAAATAGATGAGGATAAAACTTCCTCATTTCATCTTCCGATTCCCAAGTGGCATCGGATCCCTTACGATTCTTCCATTGCACCTTCACCTGATTGAGTGTCTTGTTTCTCAGTTGTTTGACCTTTCTATCCAAGATAGCCACCGGCTTCTCGATATAGTTCAATCTGTCATCAACTTCCAAATCCTCGTACGGGACATAGGCCGACTCGTCAGCCAAACACTTCCTCAAGTAAGATACATGGAACGTGTTGTGAATTCCTTGAAGCTCTTCCGGCAATTCCAACCGGTACGCAACTTTACCCACACGTGCGATGATTTTAAATGGCCCGATAAACCTCGGACTCAACTTTCCCCGCTTCCGGAATCGTATAATACCCTTCCATGGGGAAACCTTTAACAAAACCAAATCGCCCACCTCAAACTCGATGGGTCGTCTACGCTTATCCGCGTAAGCTTTCTGACGGTCTTGCGCCGCCTTCATGCGAGCACGGATTTGCTTAATCTTTTCATCCGTATTCATTACCGTATCGTGGCCCGCGAGTTCCCGCGGACCAATTTCTCCCTAACAAATGGGAGTTCGGCATTTTCTTCCATATAAAGCTTCATACGGAGGCATCTCGATGGTGGAGTGGTAGCTATTATTATAAGAAAATTCCGCCAAAGGCAAATACTCATCCCAACTACCCCCAAAGTCAAGAACACACGCTCGTAGCATATCTTCTAATGTTTGAATGGTTCTTTCACTTTGTCCGTCGGTTTGGGGATGGTATGACGTGCTTAGCAATAGCTTTGTCCCCATCTCCGCTTGAAATTTCCTCCAAAACTTGGAAGTAAACCGTGTGTCTCTATCGGACACAATCGACACGGGCACCCCGTGTCGTGACACTATTTCGTTCACGTAAACCTCCGCCATTTTCTCCGAATTGTAAGTCTCACGAATAGGAAGGAAATGAGCGCTCTTGGTCAATCGATCGACAACAACCCATATCGCATCGTACCCTTTCTTCGTTCTTGGAAGTTTAGTAATCAAATCCATTGTTAACTTTTCCCATTTCCATTCCGGAATATCCAACGGTTGCAATTCACCATGAGGTTTTTGATGTTCCGCCTTTACTTGCAAACAAGTTAAGCATTTCTCCACGTATTTGACAATATCGCGTGTCATGCCCGGCCACCAATAGTTATCCCGAAGGTCTCTATACATCTTAGTCGCTCCCGGTGAATTGAATACTTGGATTTATGGGCTTCATCCAATAGATCATTCTTCAAGGTACAAGTAGGTGGTATCCAAACCCGACCCCATCTTGTTTTCAATCCCTGACTATCATCTTCCAAGTTTTGAGTTTACCTTTGATTCGATTTTTCTTCAAATTTTCTTCCTTTAGCGCTTCCGTTTGTGCTTCCTTGATTCGTTCAACCACTTCGGATATAACGTTATCTTCATTGCGGTTATTTTGATAGGAGTATGATCCTCCTTTCGACTCAAGGCGTCAGCCACGACATTGGCCTTTCCCGGATGATATAGGATTTCACAATCATAATCCTTTAGCAATTCCATCCACCGCCTTTGTCTCATGTTTAACTCCTTTTGCGTAAAGAAGTACTTTAAACTCTTATGGTCCGTGTAAATCGTACACTTTACACCATATAGATAATGCCTCCAAATCTTTAACGCGAACACCACCGCGGCTAGTTCAAGATCATGGGTTGGGTAGTTCCTTTCATGCACTTTCAGTTGTCTCGAGGCATAAGCAATCACCTTGCCCCTTTGCATTAGAACACAACCCAAACCGGAGTAGGAAGCATCCGAGTATACCACAAAATCGTCGGTTCCCTCGGGTAAAGACAAAACCGGAGCTTGAGTCAATTTCGACTTTAACTCTTGAAAGGCTTTCTCTTGCTCTTCACCCATAGGAACTTCACCTCTTTCTTGGTAAGCTTGTTTAAAGGAGAAGCAATCTTAGCAAAGTCTTGAATGAATCTCCGATAATATCCGGCTAACCCAAGAAAGCTTCTAATCTCTGTGGGAGTCTTGGGTGGACTCCATTTGGTCACCGCGTGAATCTTTGTGGGGTCTACGTGTATACCCTCCGAGTTTACCACATGACCCAAGAATTGTACCTCTCGCAACCAAAAGGCACACTTGGAGAATTTTGCGAACAATTTCTCCCGACGAAGCGTTTCGAGAACTTCACGCAAGTGACAAGCATGATCACCTTCATTTTTAGAATAAATAAGGATATCATCTATGAATACAATGACAGATCGGTCTAACATGGGTCGGCACACCCTATTCATCAAATCCATGAATGCCGCCGGGGCGTTTGTCAACCCGAAAGACATCACAAGGAACTCATAATGCCCGTATCTAGTACGAAATGCCGTCTTGGGGATGTCTTCTTCCCTTACCTTCAACTGATGATAACCCGACCGTAAGTCGATTTTCGAAAACCACGATGCACCTTGCAACTGATCGAATAGGTCATCAATCCTAGGCAATGGGTAACGGTTCTTAACCGTCACCTGGTTCAACTCTCTATAGTCGATACACATCCGAAGACTTCCATCCTTCTTTTTCACGAAAAGAACCGGTGCTCCCCATGGCGAAGTACTCGGACGTATGAACCCCTTGTCTAAAAGATCTTGCAATTGTGTCATTAACTCTTGGAGCTCCGATGGCGCCAAACGATAGGGAGCCTTTGCAATGGGTTTAGCTCCCGGGGTTAGGTCGATTCGAAACTCGACCTCCCGTTCCGGTGGGACTCCCGGCAAATCCTCTGGAAAGACATCCGGAAAATCCCGAACAACCGGAATATCTTCCAACACTTGAACTTTCGTTTCCGTGTCTATTACATAGGCTAAGAACGATTGTCCTCCATGGCTCATGTATTTCATTGCTTTGACCAAAGAACATAAAGCTACGCCACCGCGTTTTGCACCTTGGATTATTACCTCATAACCACTCGGAGATATCAATTGGATGCACTTGCGATTGCAAACTATATTGGCGTGGTACATGGAAGCCAATCCATACCGATTACTACATCAAACTCCCCGAGTGTCATGGGTATTAAGTCGACCGAATAATCCTCACCTTCGATGGTAAGTATGCAATTTCGATAAACGTTGAACACTAAGAACGTTTTTGAATCCGCTACCTCAATCTCTAAAGGACTAGGTAAGTTGTCTAACACCATGGAAAAATGACTCGCAAATTTAACCAAACAAACGATCTATTAGCACCCGAGTCAAATAGCACGTAAGCAGGTAGTGAGTTGACGAGAAAGGTACCCGTCACAACGTCGGCTATAGATTTGGCTTCTTCAGCCGTAATCAAGAAAGTTCTCGCCTTAGCTTTTCCTCCATCACCCTTTTTCCCCGAACCTTGAGCAACCGAGGATTGACTTGTACCATCCTTCTTTAGTTCCGGACATTCGCTCTTTTTGTGGCCCGGTTTGTAACAGTTGTAGCACACACTTAACGGGCTTGTGCATTGAGATGTCGAATGACTCGACTTTCCACACTTGAAGCAATTTTTAGATTCGTATCTACAAACTCCCCCATGCTTCTTTTTACAAATCTTGCAATGTTTGGAGTCTTTGTCGTTCCCAGACTTGTTTGATGAAGATGAAATCTTGGCTTTCTTAGACGAACCCGTCTCCGTTTCAGCCGCACGCTTCTCCCCACGATCAACTTGCCTTTTCAATTCCGCTTCTCGATCCCTAGCACAATCGATAAGCTCTGCTAGAGTTTCACATTTGGACGTGTAAGAAACTCTCGATACTTGGCACTCAACATGCCATAGTAGTGGTTAATCCACATCCTTTCATCCTGGAGCAACTGTGGGCAAAACTTGGCTTTGTCGTAGAAGATGGCCGTGATGGTATCAATACTTTCATCTTTTTGTCGTAACTGTAGGAATTCTTCTGCTATTCTGTTGATGGCGGCTTGTGGGCAAAACCGCTTTGTGAACAACTTCTTAAATTCTTCCCAAGTCATACTTTTGATACCTTCCCGCCCCTTCTCATCCCGTTGCAATTCCCACCAGTCTTTAGCTCGTTCCCGGAGTTGGCTTGCAGCAAACCTCACTTCATCAGATTCTTCACAGTGTGAGGTTTCAAAGGCACTTTCAATATCTTTGATCCACCTTTGACTAAGTAGTGGATCGACCTCACCCTGAACGTTGTAGGGTTGCATGCAACAAACTCCTTATAGGTCACTTTCTTTGTTGGCCTTTCGGTTTCTTTGTCAGCCTTCAGAGCCACAAACTCTTGTTGAATGAGATCTCGTAGATCCTTGCGTACATCCTCGATGTAGCCCGGCAATAAAGCCTCAAAAGCCTTGCCAACTTCCTCCTTGACCATTTCCCGTGTTGCATCATCGGGATGGGTCTCGTGATTCTCTATATTGATCACGTGATCGTTACCAGCCATGACCTAAGACTGTGACAATTAACTTTACGTTAGTACCATGTACGTAATCTATAGCATATACACCGATGCTTATGATTCTACTATCACTAGGGCCTAACCCTATTCACACAATACCCATTTCCATCCTTAAGTTTAAAACAACATCCCTAAGAATCCATTCGCGTGCCTTTGATTGTTGTTAGACTGGCCAGGCCTAGCAACAAGCTCACCACACGGATGCCTTCTTAGTTCCTTTATTCCAAACTTAAGTCAAGAAGCTAGGTTCAATCATTTCATATGGTACATATCATACATATATCATACATGTGTCAAGCTTGTTACGTTTATAAACGGCACACTAACCTTGTACCTTTAGGCTCGGTGATCGGCTTCTTGGATCGAACGTTTGCATTTCTCATATCTAGAGCTCAAAGTTTGAGTCCAAGTGTTCGCGACGCACTTGAATCTCTCAAACCGTTGGCTCTGATACCAACTTGTAACACCCGGACCTCCAAAGAGTCCGTTTAGGTTAAATAAACATGCGGAATTTGGTCCCAGAAAATTTCATTAACATTTAACTCCCAAAATATGTGTTTCGTGTCAACCGACACTCAAAAATGAAGTTTAACAATCCATTTACATAAACACGTGATAAGAAGTTTCAAAATAATGTTAACGCGTTAATTCTACAAGAGAAACGCGTATGCAAGTCCCGTTCGATCCTTGTACGCCCTATCGATCACTTTAGCCTTCCGGTCCCGTAACACCTGAAAACACACGTTTAGACATCCATTAGTTCATAGGAACTAAGTAAGTACATTCTAACATTCATTTCGGGTCTTTACGGGGGTTTAAACGGACTCGGAACGCGTTAAAACGATAATCGACAAAATCTGGGAACTGGTCCCTACCGTAACTTACGGTACCACCGTAAGTTACGGTAGCTTCAGTATATGTTACGGTGGTGCTACACTGGCTTACGGTAGCTTCAGTTCACCCAGGGACCTACCGTAAGTTACGGTCTAACCGTAAGCTACGGTAGACCCTGCAGCAAAATCATTATTTTTGACCCGTTAAGGGTCGTTTCGCGTTCCCGAGCCACCCCTGTCGATCCCGATTGTTCCATACACCCGAAATAACATATTTTATCATTTACGTGATTCCCATGGAGTTTCAACGAGTCTAACCCGACTCTTGGCAATATATCAAAATTTTTCTATTTTTTTGGTATTTAATTCCTTATTTAACCCATTTATGGTTCGTTTGTTCTTTAGAGCTTCCGACCGTCCCGACAACCATGGAACCGGTCTATTATAACATATTACATATGTTTGGTGAGTTCTTAGACCCAACCCATCCCATTTGCCTATCATAACGCAAATTTTCCTTTTCATACCGAATTTGCCCCTTATAGGGTCAAATCCCATTTTAATGAGCGGTTTGCCATTCTTTCGCGAACGACCGCTTTCCTTGGCGTTACCCAACGTCCACACACGTTGCAAATCGTAGGGATAACCCTTTACCCTAGTGTTCACACACGATGTGAATCACTTTAATCCGGGTTTGTCCTTTCTTCCCATTTCCATGGGACGGTCACGCACGTCATGACTCGTTTTGTTCCACAACCATGTGGTATAACACTAAGTGTTATTTTCCTTTATGTTCACGCACGTCGTGAATCATTTGTCATAGAAGCTCACATACGGTGCAAGTCAACTATTTATCCTTTTTAAACGTGGTTTTCATTTTGTTTGAGCTTATGAGCACATGGTCACATACATTGTGACTCATGCCTTTACTTTGTTATGCTCAATTTAAAGAATGTCTTACCTTGAGTCCGGAAGGTTTAAGTGGTCAATCAAGCGTGTTCCTTGCCGGTTCCCTTGGATCCGCTTGCCACACCACTTCCTATTACCATTTTAAGGACCCATTTAACACATAACATTCATTTAATCACACATATGGTCTATTGACCATTTATCACATTTAACCTACAATCTAGGCTTTCACATTGCACATTTCTTGCAATTAAGTAGTTCATTCATGTTTTTCATCTAATTTGAGCATTTCATCAAACACCTTATGTGCATAACTTAACATATTGGTTATTTACTAGCTTTTAAACATCATCAAGCTAATTTTACACCTAAATCACATATCACACATGTGATTCATCAATTTCAACCAAATGTTATGCACATAATCACATTTCTACAAGAATGAACATGGATTCTACAACTAGCAACTAGTTTACATGAAGAATCCTTAGTTTAACCTTCTAGTAACTAAACCCATTTCCATGGTTCATGTAAATCTTCAATTAAGGAGCAATTACACATCTAGTTACCATAATACACATGATCATCTAGCACTATAACACTAGGGTTTCATGTTTAAACCACCAATTTCTACACCCATCATGTGGGTGACGATTTTTACCCCTCAAGAACATCAAATAACACTTACTTGTAGCTCTTGATAAGATGAAGAATGATTTCTAGGGTTCAATTTCGGATCTTGCACTTGAATCACCAACAATTTGAGCAATGAGATGACCAAAACTCTTCTTCTCCTCTTCTCTTGTGTGTGATCGTGAATGAGCATACCATGCTCACCAAATGTATGGCAAGCCATACATATCCATGTTTAGGTTTCATCAATTGGCAAGATCCACCCCTCTAGTATCATTTTTCATTTTTCCAACACCATTAACTAACTAGCAATTTTCTAGTTAAGTCTTAACTATTTAACCTTTAACATATTTTACAATATTAGGTTTTAACACATGATACATTAATTGTATTTTAATTACATAATACGAAATTCGGGTCGTTACAGAAGCCACGGTCAAAATAGATTTTCCCATTCCCTTGATTGAAGAGTTACTTGATGAACTGGGGGGGCTTTCATATTTTCTAAACTGGACCTTTGGTCTGCGTATCATCAAGTTTGCATGAATAAAGATGAGATTCATAAAACACCATCTCAAACCCATCAAGGACACTATGAATTTTTAGTTCTTTCTTTTGGTTTAACAAATACTCCGGCCACTTTTCAAGCTCCTATGAACGCCACTTTTAAACTATTTTAAGGAGATGTGCACTGGTGTTCTTCGATGATATTTCTTGTCTATAGTTCCACTATGCATAATCATGTGCAAGATCTTCATGAAGTTCTTGAGTTAATGAGTACTAATTCCCTGAAAGCCAAACAATTTAAGTGTGTTTTTGGGGTACCAAGGTTAAATACCTCGGTCATGTGATCACTAAAGATGGTGTGGCTACCGATCCTGTTAAAATTGATGTTATTCAGCATTCGCCTGCAACTATTAAACAGCTTAGGGATTTCTGGGCCTAGCTGTTACATCCCTTACCATATATCAGTAAGGGTCTCTGAATGCGATAGTTGGCTTATTCAGTATATGAGAAAGAATTACTTGCTATTATCATGGCTGTTAAACATTGGCACCCTCTCATTTTATTATCCGAACATACCTAGAAAGCTTAAAGCATTTGGTGGATCAACAGGTTACTATCCATTTACAACAAACTTGGTTATCAAAGATGATGGGTTATGATTATGATATTCAATATAAAAAGGAAGTGATAACCTCATGGCTGATGCCTTATCTAGAGTCGAAGTTATGGCCATGTTTACCTTAACACTATCTACCATTGTTCCCTTATTATGGGAATGAATTAAGAAATTATGGTCTAATGATGCCACCTCCCTAGATATTATCACACAAATTTACAGTGGTAAATCTTTTAAAAACATTTCTTGGAATAAGCAATGTTTAAGGAGAAAGAATAAGCTGCTCATTGGTCTTGATCCTTGGTTGAAGCAAGATTTATTGTAGTTGAGCCATGCTTCAGCCGTGAGGGGCCATTTTGGGTTCAAACCGACTTCACATTGTCTCAAGCAACCTTTTTATTGGAAGGGTTGTTATAATATTGGCCCAGGAAAACAAATAATACTCGATATTTTGTGGAACTACCACGACTCTTTTTATTATTATGAAGAACAAAAGACCAAACCTTAAACTCTATACAATGATCCTCTTTTATACTACTCCTAACCTTAATTACTATAAAACTACAGCTCAAACACAGCTGGAATGACAGCTCATTCACAGCCAAAACATTCAAACTTTTCTAATACTTACCTTGACTAACATATTCTACATTTTAACTAGTTCCACCCTTATCTTTCTTGGTTCACCCGTATACACCCTTGAACATCAAGATTAATTTCTAACATTCTCGTCCTTAATCTTGATGTTGTACCACCTTGGTCTTGAATTCCAGTCACTGGAACCATATTTCTTCCAAGTTTGATCAATCATCGATCTTCAAATCTACTTCATATAGCTTTTTTTCTATCTCACACATCTTCCGTTCTGTTTTCTTCCTTGCTTGTAGCCTTGCAAACCTGCTATCACGTCAGTCCAACAATCTCACTTCCTAGCAAATCACTTGCCAATTGTTTCCTTTGATTGCAAACAGTAACAAGCTCTTCTTGCCTTTTGCTTTTCTGAGTTCTTCTTCTCACGACTTGTGTCACACAGATTGTCTCATATATGAATAATCCCTCATAGATTAAATCTTCTTAGTGGTGACCTGAATCGCTTAGGTTTTCTTCACTTCTGATCACAGCTTCACACAACGTTACGTTCTGCCTCGCACAGAATCCAATCTGTCTCGCACAGATTTTTTACAATCTGAATCACTTAGATTTTTCCTTCTACAGTTGGATGCATAACTGTTCTTCCCCTTAGATATGCTCAATTGACTTGTTTGAACCTATTATAGGTTCGGGCTACGATTAATGTCTCACAGATTCAATCGGGTGGCCTTGTTCTTCTTCACAGCTCGATCATCTTTCTCCTCACCTTCACGTGCTCAATTTTCTTCCCGTAATAATTCCCCTCGCTTTGATACCAATTGTTAGAATATTGGCCCATAAAATAAAGATAATATTCGATATTTTATGGGAACTACCACGACTCTTTTTATTAATATGAAGAACAAAAGACCACACCTTAACTCTATACAATGACCCTCTTTTATACTACTTTTACCTTAATAACTATGAAATCTCAGCTCAAATACAACTGGAATGACAACACATTCACAGCCAATACATTCAATAATTTCCTAATATTTACCTTGGCTAATATATTCTACATGTTAACTAATTCCACCCATATCTTTCTTGGTTCACGCGGTGACACCCTTGAACATCAAGATTAATTTCAACATTCTCGCACCAATGATGTCCGACACTATATTAGTCTTGTTCTACTTGTCAAAGAGCAAAATATGAAGTTGTGGCTACTCCTTGTCTTCTTCAACCCTTACCTATACCACATGTTATTTTTACCGATATATCTATGGATTTCATATCAGGTTTACCCAAGGTGCATGGCAAAGATAAAACTTAGGTCATTGTTGATAGGCTAACCTAAGTATGCTCATTTCTTGGTATTGGCTCACCCTTTTACTGTTGTCCACTTAGCCCGGTTGTTTATTGATCACGTGTTTAAGCTTCAAAGGTGTCCTAACACTATTGTTTCAAAACGGGATCCATTATTCTTGAGCAATTTCTGGCAAGAATTTATGCGATTTTAAGAGGTTACGTTGGCGTTATCCATAACATACCACACCTAGTTGGATGGCCAAACTGAGGTTCTTACCAGATGTTTATAATCTCATTTACGATGTATGGTTATGGATACTCCAACTCTATGGGTCAAAATAGGTGTCCTTACGGAATGGTGGTATAACACCTCTTATCATTCTGCTATTAAAATGACTCCCTTCGAGGCTTTGTGTGGGTACAGACCACCTCTACACATTCCTTATATTCCCTCAGATACTAAGGTGGTTGTTGTTGAGGAGGTTTTGAGAGACACAGAAGCTTTACTTGTGCAACTTAAGTCTCAATTTGCAGAAGACCCAACCCCGAATGAAGTTCCATGCTGATTAGAAACTTTCGGAGCATGAATTCTCAATGGGAGATTGGGTTTATGTTAAGCTTCAACCTTGTGTCCAAACATTCCTGAAGCTTCATCGCCATAACAAGTTAGCTCCTCGCTTTTATGTTCTTTTTTTTATGGTGGAAAGAATAGGTGGCATGACTTATTTTTTAGATTTATCAGCTGGTACACAAGTCCATCATACTTTTCATCTTTCATTACTTAAAGCAGCTCATGGAGATCATGGCCATGTGTTACCTCCTCCTGTGGCTCCCCGTTTTCATTTGCAACCAAACAATTATTGATCGTCGTATGCTCAAAAGGGGGTCACGAGCTGAAGTTCAGATTTTGGTCCATTGGAAAAGATTGCATGTGTCAGATGCAAATGTTCAACTTCGCTTCCCACACTTTGTTACTGTAGGACAAGAATGTTTTCTTTTTTTTTTTTTTTTTTTTTGGGGGGGGGGGGGTTTAAATGTTGCTAATAGTTAAATCTCAATGGTTTAGTAGTTAAGGGTTGTTAAATACCATTAATTGAAGGAAGTTGCTTGAATTGTGCAATCAATCTCCCCTCCCCCTCCCCTCCCCCTCCCCCTCCCCCTCCCCCTCCCCCTCCCCCTCCCTCCCCTCCCCCTCCCCTCTCCCCTCCCCTCCCCCTCCCCCTCCCCCTCCCCTCCCCCTCCCCCTCCCCCTCCTCCCCTCCCTCCTCCCCCTCCCCCCCTCCCCCTCCCTCCCCCCTCCCCCCCTCCCCCTACCCCCCTCCCCCTACCCCTCCCCCCCTACCCCCTCCTCCCCCTCCCCCCCCCCCCTCCCCCCTCCCCCCCCCCTCCCCCTACCCCTCCCCCTACCCCTCCCTCCCCCTCCCCCTCCCCTCCCCTCCCCCCCTCCCCCTCCTCCCCTCCCCCTCCCCCTCCCCTCCTCCCTCTCTCTCCAATTTGAGCTATCACAAAGTCTCTCGATAACAGTGTCGTTATCTCTAGGGTAGAATTAAGGTTTGCTAACATCTCATCCTTCCTAGACCCTACCAATAACTTTGTTATATGTGGGAATTTAGTGGGTACGGTTGTTGTTGTGCTTTGAAATGTGTTAATATATTTTTATCAATACAATAAATCTCTTGTAAGACTTCAAATCATTTAAAGAGCCATGTAGATCTATATGCAAATCCAAGTTCAAGGATCATAGCAGGTGTTTGTTTGTATAGTTGAAGGATGGCTATAGTATTTGTCATACACCAGTATGTATTGTTAGGTACAAGTGTGACCATTCTAGCATAGTTCAAGGACCAAGGCTGTAAAATTTGTCATGCATTGTAAGCAAACAAACACGCATGAGGTTTTTGAAATTGTTCATTTAAGTGGAACGAAGATAGACAAACATTAGTGTTTGCTTCTTAAGAAAATATGTTTGCTCATTCAACACAACATACGAAAAATAAAAGGATATATTTCGAAAAATAGCCTATAAAACGTTTAAGATAAAGTAAAGATGATATTCGTTTTTTATACGTTTGTTCATGTTTAGGTACAAACATGTTGTTGGAATGGAAATAGTTTACATATAGAGTCGTGTTTAATACATAATTATTTAGAAAATCATAAAAATTGTATGATCACTTGTATATATTGTTAGGTGTGAAACCCTTTTATAGATTCATAGAAATCATTTAGATTTCTTATTTAGTGTACTATAAGTTAATCATGATTTATAAATAACACAAAACAATAAATGTAACCGTGAACAACATAAGCATGTAAAAGATAGATCATATGTTAATTATCTTAAGTTGCGAAACGACTCACCTGTAAACTCAACCGTTAGAGGAAATCTCTTCTCGTGTTGAAGCTACTTCGTCTAAGTTATTCTAAGGTGGTGGTTCATCATGTTCTACAATAGAATATAAAGATGAAGATAACCGTTGAGATTGAATTTACACTAAAACAGAAAAGTTTCCTTTAAATGTAGATGATAATTGTGGTTTCCTATGATATTATTCATTTGCATTTAATGTGGTCATCTGTTTTGATGTTAATGCAATATTAAGTCGTGACTGAGACAAATATACAAGTGTCATCAATTTAATTCCCAACGCTTGTGGCCATTAAATTATTTTAGTTCCCATCGTTTGAAATTTTATTTTTTTTAATGACAACCTACGTTCCTAAACTAATTCATGTCTAGAATTAAATTTGAGAGGCAGAGAGCCATCAAAGGGGCCCACTGGACCAATTACCAAAATGGCCCAACGCTGTACTTCTAATTTTCAGTTTTGCCATTTATATCTTAAATGGAATTAAGACCCACATGTTACTACCATGGTGTAAAAATATATAAAAAGTTAACATTCAAAACCATGCGTTACGACAAGACCGTTGATAATATTTGTAACTTTACGTGAAACAATAAAACCATTACAAAGTTCACGTTGGTACGATTATAAATATAAGCATGTCGAAACGAATGAAGTTGTTGATAAAAATAAGAATTTACAAATCTAGATTTTAGAAAATATTGTATCTTAAAAGAAGAAACAAGAAGAAAAATCAAGAGTTTAAATCAACTTTAACAACTTGCATGTTTATGTTTTGGTGATTTGTACACTATGACGCACAACTTTGTTTTAAATGAAACTTATATTGAAACGTCGAGAAATTAAGTAAGTCGTAACGGTATATTTGGAATTTTACTTAACGATAATTAGTAAAATAATAATAATAAAGTGGATTAGAAAAACAAGTTAAATAAGTATATATATATAGTACATTCATAGTTAAACTTAAGGGGGCAAAAAGTAATATATAAAACTTTTGTTTGAGAAAACACCCAAAAATTTAATTTAAGTTAAATTACAAAAATAACATTGCTTAAATGGTTATACTATACGCATAAAAATGTGTACATTAAGCTAGTAATTAGAATATATATATATATATATATATATATATATATATATATATATATATATATATATATATATATATATATATATATTCTTGGAACTGTATTTTTATACGTGCACCAACTTCAATTTTTATATAGAGCGTGGGAAAAAATGACCTTTGTTAGTGGTGTTGTCTCATTGGTTGATTTTAGGCCCGTAGATTTTATCCGTACCCGATTAACCCGTCCGACTCGATCTTATCCGCACCTTAAGAAACTCGACCCGAACAGCCTGTTACCCGATCAACCCGAAAATCGACTAAACCGATTGTTATTCCGGTCAAGTTTCGGATAAACTTTCAAACCTATAAAAACCCGAATAACCCGAACCGATTAACCCGAAATCAAATAACCTGATCAACCCATATTATAATTAAGTAAATTGTATGTATACATTTGTTTAGATTGTCCAAATTGATCTAATTGTTTGTATACAAATATATATAAGCACATTTTATAACTTATAGAAGTAAACTAATTTAAGTCTACTAATTTTATTTAAGGTTTCAAATAAAAACTCACTATTATCTACTAAATTAAGTCTATTTTTTAATACCCGAAACCTGATCCGAACAACCCGAAACCGATTAAACCGATTGTTATTCGGGTCGAGTTTCGGGTAAACTTTCAACATTAAAATACTCAAATAACCTCCCGATTAACTAACCCGATCAAGACCCTAGTTGATTTTGTGTCATAAGGAGGATACATCGTCTAGCTTGAATGATTTATAACACCTACGCATAACGACCTATGTATAACGACCTATGTGTAACATTATGGTCCATATGGTGATGTGTGAACAACCCGTATGACACCTTATGCCCATATAGTGAACAACCCGTATGACACCTTATGCCCATATAAGTTATTGGTGTGTGGTTAGTAGGAGGGTGACGTGTGATTAGTTCTACCATTTATATTAAAATGTCACGTGATAATTCATTTATATATTTTTTATTTACCTATTGAATAACAAGCTAAAAGATTGTTTTTAATTAACTAGAGTTTAACCACCTGCGCATTGCAAGAGGCATCATACGTGGTGAGATAAGTTATAGACTAACAATCAACCTCCAAAAGTCCATTGCAGATACAGATTTCAAAATTCAAATGCAGCGAACACTTACAAGTTACAACTATGTCAAGCATTCGTTCTAGATAATAAATCTCAAGATAACCAAAGTTTTAAACAGACAACAAATCTATACAAACAGTTAAGTTACATTTGATCCAGATTCCTGCCCCACACGTATACCCCCACCGCGACCAACACCATCATGAAAAGAAAACTATATCACCAACATGAACAGTTTAGGCATTTGCATGAACACGCGAAGCATCCACATCTCAAACAAGCAGGGAATTTTGGTAACTTCACTTGCGGGCATTTAGGTTTCAGCGACCAGCAGCATCCACATTTCCAGTTCAGTAAACAGCATTTCGCTTTGAAACAGTTTGTGCATTTTGGGCAGTGAGGTTTTGGGCATTTCAAACAATTGGGCTGCCCGGTTTTCACACAACAGCAACTGCATAGGTCAGTACAACAAGATGGAGCGTCAGGGATTGACTTTGACTTTTTTGGTAAGCGGAGAGTGGGTTTGATCTTTGAGAGTCGGGTCTTGGTTGTGATGGTTTCCATTTCATGGATGAACCTACAAAGATGGCGGATGTAGTCAGGGTAAAGCTCTAGGTTGCAGTGGCCGCCTCCTTTGATCCATAACGGTTCATATGGGTCCTTGGCCATTTTCCATAGTCCTTTACCATGTATCCAATTCACTACATCATCTTCAGTACCCTGTCATTTTGTTTCATCAAGAAACAGCAAATCAAGATTCAATATTTCAATCAAAGAATAACAAATCAAGCAAGAAATCACACGGCTTTGTTTCAAAAGTAAGCATATCTTCAAGAGGATGTTTGTTATTGAGTTAGAGGATGAACTAACATGTATCACAAGTGTGGGACACTTCACCTTCCAAATCTTGTTAACATTCTGCAAAAGATTTCACCAATTTGCCATTAAGAAATATGTAAAGCTACATGCCTAAACCAGTAAATCTACTTTTTGTAAGCTAAAATACTAACAAGTTAAAGGGTCTGAATCGTCTTTTTACATTGTATATATCGAAGCAAAGTGTGCATTTCACATGACAAACAACACGAAGGCCAGAGAGAATGCCACTGTGAAGAACTACTCCTCTTAATCTCGGCAGCTTAGCAGCCAAGTGCAGAGTGGGCCCACTTCCGACCGACTGTCCATACAAAATCAGTCTTCCTGGCTAACTCCATACTCCGTCTCAAGACACTCGTATACCGCCTCTATGTCTGCATATGTATTACTCTCACTTGGCTGAAAAAAAAAATGGTTGAAACTATTTCAACATTTATGCAAAAAACAGTTTTCTATAATCAATAAACATATGAAGTTTCAAACTATAATATTCAACACTTTGTTTCCAAACAATAAAAATACTTGAAAAAATGCGGTCAGGGGAGGAACTACATTGTCTTTATGATGCATACCCTGAATAAAAATTTGTTCTAACTGTAAAAAATAATAAAAAGGGGAAAAATTACTACATCCCCTCAAAAACTTTGTTATGATAGTGCATACCCTAATCAAAATTCTTAGATCTATACTAACATCATTACTGATAATTTAATATGAAACTTGCAGCATAACTATCCTAACATTTTTACTTCTTAAATTGTCTCATATTTCTTAATATTGGACAAAATTAGCATCAGTTTTGAAGTTGGTAAGCACAAGCATAAATTTTTAATTTCCATGAAAAATGCAAAAAACCATGTTTATGAATAGCTACACTATTATGGATCATTTAACTATACAAAGCTCAAGTAGATATAATATTAAACAAAATTGTTGCAAATGTAGTACCTTGCCAGTAGACGCCCCGTAGCCCGAGTAATCATACCTGTTTAAAAAGATAAAGACATATACAAACATTAATCATTATATGATACCTTTGAATGGGCAAAAGAAGAAGCCAAATTGAATTCTCATGCCCACAAATTGACTATCACTAGTTAACTTTTGATTATCAAGATGTACCTTAATTATCCATGATTAAATTAAAGACAAAACTTTCAAAAAAGCCAAATTTTTAGGAAGTGAACTACTGTTTATGAAATGACTAGAGATATAGAGACAAATTTGAATGCATCCTAAGATAAGTATATCAATAATATATTTTCTTACTGTCATTACTTAGATGATTAAACAACTTATCACTTTGACTACAAACAATGAGAAAAACAGAAACATAGGTACTTAATCCAAACAACCATAATGATATACTGTGACTTCAAAATGCAGCGATTGGTCCAATTGAAGTCCAAACACCGCCTAATTACAGAACATTAAACGCGATCTTTAAGTTCTTTAGATAAAAAGCTCAAATCTTTCTGATGAGCAAAATCATGAAATGAAAAAAAAATTAATTAAAAATATAAATAAATTTAAGGATAAAAAAGAATGTTTGGAAATTTATGACCCATTTGGCAGGATAGCACACTGCAGTACTGCACAAAGACCACTATCTCTATCAAATCCATCAGCAATTTCATGGTTTTTTGCTCCTTCTTTATTCAGGTAATTGGTCAGCAAGAACTGATCACTTTACAGGCAAAATATAAAGTGAAAACTTGAAAAAAGCAAGTGTAAGAGCTTTCCTTTTTCAACTTTAATTTTCTTTAGCAGGTTAATCCCCTTACAAAACAATATTAATCCTTATTTATTAAAAAAACTACCTCAAACTCAAGTTGAGTACCTTAAAATTTAAAATCTCTAAAATTGTTTCAAATTCCCAAAAACTGTGAAATTAGTTGTAAACATCAGTTATCTGAACACACGTCAAACACGTGAAGGCTATGTATGGTGATGTTTTGTCGAGGCCGATGTTAAGTAGACTCTTTTCTTAACGTGGAAAGCTACATTATTAACATGATTGCATCAAATTAATATATGTGCCACGTTACATGATCAAATTAACTATCTACGTCAACGACTTTTGCACACTGACCGGTTTAAGAGGTAACAAATACTTATTTAAATTTCACCACAAGTACGAAGTCAGAGAAAATATGGTAGTTTTTTTAATAATCATTTTCTCCTACACAATATATAATTAACCTAACCACTAACTTCAAACAAAATGGAAACATAAAGTTTGACCTATGGCAATAAAATCAACAACTTTTTAAGAATAAAGTAATGTGTTTACACAGATCTAAACCAAGAAAATGTTTAAAAAAAATCTTGTGAGAACAATTATAATTTTAGGATGCACGTAACAATCTTGTGAGAACAATTATAATTTTAGGATGCACGTAACATAGAAAGATAAGAAAGGTAAGAAAGGTAAGAAAGGTAATAACTTTGACAGAAAAGGTGAAAGTGTGCAATTCACCAACCCTCGTGGGAGAAGGATATTTCACACTTGCAATTATTTAATGCAATCATATCGATGCATATCCAAATCAAAAGGGAAAAAAACACACCATCACATCAAACAACATAAGAAGCAGAATAAAATCAAGAATTTTGACAATATGTTTTTCAAAACAATGATTGACACACCAATTTATTTTTATTTCTGAAGTTTAACAACATTAATAGAAAACGTTTAGATAATCCAAGATAAATTCTCACCTCCAAACTCGAGTCTATAATCTTTGGTTGGGTGACATCATTTATTTACCGACACACCCAACCTCCCATCCATTTATGAGAATATATGGAAAAGAAAACGGATCCGTTAAGTGCACACCTCTTACTAAACTTATCTTATTGATTTGGTTGGTTTTGAACCTATATCATCTAGATAAAGAAACTTATAGGTGGGATACTTTTAACAAACACAAAATAAAACCCATAAAGAAAACAAACATAATCATGAACAAAGATTAGAATTCATCGAAAAACGTGTGAGAAATCAGAAACTGAAGGAACAAGAGACGGACCCCATGAGATTGACTCTGAGATTATCTTTGAGTTGAACAAACAGGTCAAACAACTGACCCAAATCAGCAGCATTGCCATGAGAATACAGCAACGTGAGTCTCGCATACGGGTTCTTCAAGTAAAAAGCTACAATCTTGTTCCCTCTTTTAGTGTCCACCAACAACACATCAAGCGAACACCCACCGGCGTCATCAGCATCTCCGGCGAGAGGCACGGCGGAGGACGTGTAGACCGCCACCGGCGTGCCGTCGCCACGTGTCTTGATCTGATAGGTCGGAGGAGAAGGAGGAAAGAACGCGAATTTCGAAGCAAGATGAGAGACTACACAACCCATTCACCACACACAATAAGATAGTTGGTGTGAACACAGCTCATGAATGCATATGTGGTGTCTTATGTACATTTAAATGTGAATTTGAGCGATTTGAGACGGATTTTGAAGGGTTTTGTTGGAAATCGGTGTGTGTAAATGGGTTTTGAAGGGTTTTTGAAATGGTGAGGGAGATGAGTTGGGTGGGGTTGGGTTTTGGTGAAGGTTTACAGGCGGAGACAAGGCGGAGACACGATGGAGGAGAGTTATTCCGGCGAGTGGCGTGGCGGAGGTGGGGAGAGAGCGAGGTGGGGATGGAATATAATATAAGTTGAAAGAAGTGAGCTTTGATGATTCATTGCTTGACTACGGTAACTCACATTCTCTCTCGATGAAACCACATCGTTTGAGGTGTACTATACTACTACAGGGGTGTTTGGGATTCATTTTAAGTAGTTATTTTTATCTTTATTGATTTGTCAAATTTTCCTACTCTAATAAAAAGATATCTGGAATGACATGTGTCAACACCACAATAATTCTAATCAAAATTTTCCCGCTTCTTTCTCCTATTAAATAATTACCTTAATTACTAATAATAATATTTAACACTTTTTTAGATTTAATAAATTAATAAAGAGATCTATTTATTAATATTATTTCTAAATAAACAATTTTTTTATAAAATATAAATTTATTTAAAGCATAAGATTTTTTAAAAAAATACAAAATATTTAAAATTGGTATTTTTAAAAAGTTATTTTTTTAAAACCAAAAATAATTAAATTTAAGGGTTATAATAAGAAAATTTTTAAAAATGACATTTTTATACGGTTTGTTTTAGAACAAAACGTTTATTTTATTTTTTTTGAAAAAAATAAAGTTTTAAAAAGTTGATATCACTATTTTATAACTTACAGTCATTTTTAATACATAATTTCAATGATATTATATTTTAAAATATTATTTATAATTAATAAATTTTGTTATATTAATTTTTTATTTATTCAACCCGTGTAACACACTGGTTACTATAGCTAGTAAGTTAATAAGTTAGTATGGAGTAACTTATTAACTTAATTCCTCACAATTATCAGATTACCAAACACTATAAAATAATTTTTTTAAGTTAAAAAGTAAGTAAAAAAAGCACTCCCAAACACCCACTATGTTTTTTTATTTATTTTAACGAAGGTAGAAATTAAGTTTGTGTTAGTGTGTTTTGATCTGACATTAATATGGTTAACTACATAAAAAAAAATATATGGCGTGAAGATTTAGTATAGATAGAAAGAGTATTATGTTTAGCACGTTGCTACATAAATAGAAGATAACATTGTAACGACAAATTCACTCCAAAAGAAAAACTAAAAGAAAAAGAACATACGAACTTCGTTCTTTGTGACATTATGACGGCAAGGTTAAAAGAAGAGTATTATGTCTGACACGTTATGACGTAAACATGACTTAATATTAAAACGAAAATATCGCTGAAGAAAAAAAAATTAGAAACCTATATTAAAAAAGTTAAAGGAAAAAGAAACAAAGCGAAAAATATTGTTGTTGCCAAGATCCGAATCGAAGGTAATAGTTTACAAAAGTGCAAATACTTAACCTTTCCGCCATAATCACCTTTGCTGAAATTTTTTTATAACAAAATATTTAAATGACAAAGCTCGGTGGCTGTTTTTAAAATATAACTAGGATTTGGCACCGCGCGTTGCCGCGGTTATGCGAGTTTTAACGTAACCTTAAATCAAAATCAAAATCAAAATGAAGATTCGAAACCACAAAATCAGCACTTGAAAAGTATTTCCTTTAAAGAAATTAGGCGTCATTTAATATAAAAGTTGAAATTGCTAGATGTTATGTTAGTGCAAAGTTAGAGCAAAAAATCAAATAAATATCAATACTATTTTACCAGCAGGATGGCCAAAACGATTTATATGTATAATGTATTAAGAAGTCGGATACCAGTACGTTCAATGCAGCAAGTGTGGCCATTCCTTCACGAGTCCACTGCATAAATCAAAAAATTTCACTGTGTTCCAGAAGATCCTAAAGCCAGACCCAGCATTGATTATGTACATGCGACGCAGCGTCTACAAGGGAAAGGGAAAATAAATAAATAGGAGAATGAAACTTTAATATAAAGAGGCATATTAACTCATGATTATACCTCAGGATAGTTGTTTCCATCAATGATGTGAAGACTTTGTATAAATTCCCTAGAAGCTTTGTTCATGCTTTCCAGTCCCTTTCATTACCATACAACTAATTTGAGCCTACATCTGTACCAAACTCCTTCCTCCACTGCAACATTTCAGCCCATATTTGCTTGGTCTTGTCAATATCAAATTTTCTGCCCTTCAAAAATCTGTAATGTCATGTGGAAGTTGAATGATTAATGTTGTGTGGTCACCTGTAATGAACATATCACTTAAAAATAGGCTTGTCACTTTGAAATGGTAGGAAGTATGATATGGCAATTTCGACCCATTAGCTAAAAAAAAGGATCCACTCTGGGCGTGTTTCATCTCTGACGGATCAAAAATATAGCTAAGAGGGCAACAGGTCAAGCGCGTTGAAAGTCGCCCTCAAAGTCTAGTTTCAAGTGCACAACCCCGAAACGATTTTATTAACTAATTTTTGTGAGACATAGTTAACATATAATAGTTTGTAACAAATATAGATATGTAGGTGCAGAAAATGATTTGTTCAACGAACGCCCGTTTGAGTTTTGACATGTTCCCCAACTCGTCAGACCTGCCTAATGGTAAGACCATAAACATTTAAAAGTGTTTACAGAAAAATTTGTAACCTTAACATGGTATAGTAATCGTCATGCTTTGCTGGCAATAAATCTTCCAACATCAAAGTTTGACGTAAAGCATCGACTGCCTTCAATTCCTCAGCATTATGGATATCTTCAACCACAGCAGACATCACTCTGTTGTTTCTCCTTCCCTTCTTAGTGAACGAAGTTTTAAACCTTTTAGATGCACTAATTGCCCTCTTTTTAAAAGAGTTGTGTTTACACTTCTTTTCATCATCATGGTTTTCTAGGTCGAATTTTTCCATACCTATTTATTAAAAGATATGTTAGTATGTTGGTCGAAGCTTGTGATTCGATATATTTCTCAAAAATGGTGTTAACTGGTTTATGGAGAAAATAAAGCTAAATATAGATGAATTGTCTTTCAATGTCTTCTAGTTCTATAAATCTGTCCTATAATGATTTCCATAGTCTATGACTTCATGAGCTAAATTTTCAGGTGCATTTTCTAAATTGTTTTTATGGTAAAAGGAAGGTGGAGCTAAGGTCATTTGATGGCAAATTATTAAAACATATTGAGGCGTTATAAGAGAAAAGAACAACATATATGGCATTTGCATAACACTCTATGTATCCATTTCTTCCATGGTTGTTCATTGTTTATGCTACAATGGCTAAAAACCAAAAGAATATTAAATCACATTGATTTCTCATGCAAAACCCAAGCATTAAGCCCCTTAAAGGAGAAAATAAAAAAATGAAAGAAGGTTACTTGATCGAATAGGACGGTCAAGAGGTCCGTGCGTTTGGTCACTCATATTTGCAGCATGTAACGTTGATTCCGGTGCCAAATTTAGGGCCATTGTCAAATGCCTACACCTTATGAATAATACATATTAAAACCTTGTAAAACGATCAAATTATTACAAAATCAAACAGACCAAATCCTAAAGAAACCTGAAAATTCATACCTAAGTATTTACATAGGTTTGCTGCAAAACCCATCCACAAACAAACAAAAATAACATTAATTTCCATCAAAACTTCAATCATCATAATCTATAACTCAAACCCAAATCATAATTACTCATACATTTCAAATTTCAAACAACTAACACACAATTCAAGAGAAAAACGCCAATTTGCTGATATCAAATCATTCATTCATCATACAAGTCATCCAACCATCAAGATTTCGCAATGGCATTTACACAAAACAGTTGGCGTGCATACCAAAAGGGCATTATTACAATCAAGAAAATGAAGTAGAAATCATTGAGGATGAAGAAATTAATTACCATGACAAGAAAAATTGCAGGACCCATCGAGGGCAAAGCTTCCGTAGAATGTTTTCAAGCTGCATCAATCGACTATATAGCTTCTAAAATTCGAAATTTCACACACACACACAAAACCCTCATCGATCAACAATGTCAGGGGAGACGAAGTTCAGCGTCATGTGCAGTCTATTCAACTGGATTCAGAAATCAAAATCTTCAACTAAAAGCGATCAAAGTTTCGCAAATTCCTCGACACCTACTGCAAACCCTCGGATTACTTCACCGCTATCAGATTGATCCTCCCGAACCTCGACAGAGAGCGAGGGTCCTACGGCTTGAAGGAGTCGGTGCTCGCCACTTGCATCATCGACGCCGTCAGTATGTCCAGAGAGTCCGCCGATGCTGTTCGCCTCATCAATTGGCGTAAAGGCGGTGCCAAAACTGGTGTTAATGTCGGCAATTTCTTGTGGTCGCCGGAGAGTGGCCGGAGGGAGGTGGTGGTGGAGAAATGTGATGATGTGATGGTGAGGAAGATGAAGATTGTTGACCTTGGCCGGTGGCAATGTAGGCACCGACCAAAGTCTTTAATATATATATATATATATATAATGTTAGAACACATATTTTAGTTGACTTGGTTTGCATTTCGAATAGTTTGTATCAACTCGTCATAGTCTATGCTTTAGCCATTAATCTTAAGAACTTTTTTCATCAGTATAACTTTAAATTTTTTGTTGTTGGATCCAACCTCATACCCTTACAAAATTTTAGGGTTAAAAGTACAACAAAATGTAATTTCAATTGGTGTGTAGCAAGGGGCAGTTGCCCCAACGGATCTCGGTGTAAAATGATGCTCATTTTCAAGATGTCGGGTTATTAAGTCTCGTGATGATTGATGAACAATGGTATAATTAAACGTACATTGGATTGTTAAAGAAAACCAACCAGTGCCATGATGGATGACTTTTTAGAAACCAAAACATATCAATTTTGTAGAAGCGAAAATATTGATCGTAAACTAAAATAAGTACTTAAAAATAGATCTCGTTAGTTTAAAGTTTGAGGTAAGTACGGTTGGTTAAATGTATCATTATTGATTTGATTGATTTTGATCATACATGCTTGTATTGGACCACACATACGTCTATTTTCATCCTCATAAAAGTAACATATGCATGCTTACTCTCGTATACACTTCCTAAATGCTTTTTATACATATGTATATGACTTTTATACACTCGTATACGACACTATCCGAATGTAAAGATAGCGTTTTTTTATCATCTGCATCTAGAAATTCTTTTAGGTGAAATTTAGCTTGGGCATGATTACAACCCATAACCTTTTTACCTCTTATCAAATCTCTACCCCTAGTGATAATGTAAAATATAGTGATGTTTCACAAAGTACAAGTTTTGAAGTAAAAATTAAGATATCTTGAAAAATGAATGAAAATCTATTGCGGGTTGCTACTTGCTAGCATATATATTATTTTTGTGAGTCATACATTTCTTTTACTACAACTTTTAAAACTATATAATGGGCTCGTTTTTATTTAATACTACAAATAATAGAATTTCCTGTGAAATTTAATTTAAAAATAGGAAAGTAAAGAACAAATTGAATATAAAAAATATGCAACCGCAAACACAAAGTTACAAGGTATAAAATTATGTTGTAAAAATTAGTGTCGTATAGACTACATTCTCACATATTTAGAGGAGGACAAACGAGAAAAATCAACCATTGCTTTTTAGCGTTTAACCATTTTATTTTGCCAAAAAATAAATAGTTTTTTCTTTTACTATAGTTACCACTCTTTTACAAAGATTATATCATAAAATCAAATATTTTCTTTTATTTTTTAACCAAAGTATGACATTCTTGATTCTTATGTTAGTAAAAAGACTTTTCGACGCTGTCTTGTATATAATGAGGTGTCCACACGTGTGTAATTGTTAATAGGTTTTTAATTTTTTTATCTTTTAACGAAATTATCCTAATTCCTTGGGACCCTTAGGGTGGTTTTTACACTTTATAAAACGGGTTTTAGCATATCCCAAACATAGATATATACACTTTTTAAAAACGGGTTTTAGCATATCCCAAACATAGATATATACATTTGTGTGGGTTTTTGTCGAATTTTCTTTAAAACATGTGTCTCTGTGTATTATTTTTATATGTGAAGGTTGTAGAGTTGGTTTGAGCAATTCTTGGTGAAGGAAAGGTTTCAAATCTCAGTACTTTTTTAAAGTTTTCAAGTGGATATTCTAGTAAAATGTATATTTTTTATATAAAAAGTCTAAGATTTAAATCTTTAGAAAACGTAAGCATAAACTATTAATAGGAGTAACTAAGAGTTAGTTATAAAAAATATCTTTTTTCGTATGTACTTCTCTTGAGGACACAAAAACGTTGAACATCGGGAGACTCGATCACCCAACCAATACACCAAACACAAAAGTATTAACAGACGAGACAAATATACTTGTGAGATTTTCACAACTTTAAAGAGTTTGTACTTTTATTAATTAAGAAAAAGCTAAAAAGTTTGACACATATTTGGATCAATAATACGCTTTTATTAACTAAATACGCATTTTTAGTGGTAAATTTACAAATTACACCATGCTTCGAATGATATATGTTTTCTTAATCGAGTCCACCTATTCGTTTTTCAACTGGGACTGTACCTTTAACATCTTTAGAACTCACAACTGGTAAAATTTTCTGGTTTAACCTTAAGTATTTGTTCAAAGTCAATTTTAACCCAAAACCTCTCATATTTGATACATGTTTGTTAATTATTTACATATCTTAAAATTGCCGTTTTAAAAAAAAAAACTATAGTGATAAATTGGTAATCTTAAATCTTAATGATTTCGGGTTTTATTGAATATCAAAAAGTTGTTTGTCCTTGGTTTACGCTTTGCACGTGATGACACCATCGGATCCTTGGGTAATTTTTTTTGTTGTTTTATCATCATCATTTTATGTTTTATTGTTTTATAGATATGCAAACAATGTAAAAATTTTGTGTTCTGAAAAAAAATTCTGAATGAGTTTTTATGACCCGTGCGTTGCAGCGTAGATCAGTGGCGGAGCTTGAAATATACCCGTAGGGGGACGGGGAGAAATTAAATTTTTTAGTGGGGCGAACTCGATATCTATATAAAAATTTACATTACACGCAAAAACAAAAAATTTACACTAACACTCTAAAATTCAACACTACCGACGAAAAATAGAGGCCGGCGCTTATCATCCCCCCCCTCCTCGGCCCCCACTATCCTCCGCCATTGGCGTAGATATAAACTCGTACAGAACTAACGGTGAAATGTCGGCAAACAGCATGTTAAAGGGGGCGTTGATAATACACACACAAACACATATATATATATACATATATATACATATATATAATATACATATATATATACATATATATATACATATATATATATATATATACATATATATATATATATACATATATATACATATATATATAATATATATACATATATACATATATATACATATATATACATATAGATATACATTATAACATATAATATATACATATAATATACAATATATACATATATACACACACATATATATATATATGATTGTGTACCAACCCATAAATAAGTCACACGTTATTTTTTCTTATAGATTAATATTACACACACGCGTTGCGATGCTTCAAATCGTGAAAAAAAATAACGTTTTTTTATTATTTATATAAAAGAAGGAAGCTTATGTAAACTCACTCCTGTGGCGCGTTAAACTATGAATAATAAATCTTTGGTGCTATATTTAAGAAAAAAACCAAATCTTCAAGTAAACTCGCATATTTTAACAAACTGTATAAGAATAATGTCAAAACTTTGTAATATTAAGCTTCTTAACGATTGACTTGCAAACTTCCTTACACGTGTTGCGGTGGTAACTTTAATATGATTAAGTACATAGAAGAAAATACATGAAGTTACAACGCACGATTAAAAGTTTAAAACATGATTTAAAACATATTAAAGTTCATATTAAAAAGGAATTTTAAACTAAAAAAATATGAGAATGAAAAAAGAAAAAATTAAAAAGCTAAAAAAAGAATTAGAACAATCTGTATATTAAAAGAGTGAGGTTCTAACCAACTACATGTCTACACTACACATGACCCTCTCTACCTCTCTTGTTCTCTCTAAACACCACAACAACCACCACCCTACCATCATCACCCACCACCACTCATCATCCTCCAAGCATTACCGCCATCTGTATCATCCTCAACCATCATCAACAGATTTGTGATCCGTCACAGTGGGTTACCTTCTAATTGTCATCCACAATCAAATTCCACAAGTTCTTGGGTTTCCATGGATCAAAAGCTACTCTAGAATCATCACCATCACTAACAATGTAAATCACTTAAACAACCCCATGTTAATACCTTAATTTACCGAAACACACACATAATACATATGATCACCAAGACATTATTTGGGCTCCAAACTTGATGACCTCGGGGTATTATGGATGATGAGGCTTGTTCATAATCAAAATTCGAGACCGCAACTATTTAAAGTTAAAAATCACAACCATTTGAAGTGTTAAGATTACACATGTGTAACGAGGATTAAACAAGATTTTATATTGTTTCTTGAGTTTGTAACCCTCAATAACTTAATTTTAGAAGTTAACAACAACATTTACAAACCGTCATCAAATGAACATCATCATCATGTCGAATCTAGAAGATTTAATAGTGTATAAAATTAGATTTATTCAGACATTTAGACATTATTATGAAAAATAGAAATAACCATTTGATAATTATGATTGTGAGAATATTTTGCCAATGGCCTAGTATTATATTAATTTTTTTGAAAATACGTAATTAGTATTATTAAATATTTTATATAAATATAGTATACAATTTAAAAAAAAAAGAAAGCTGAACTAAAACTCACAAATGAATACAAGTATGTTAATCGATAACTAAAAGGTACAACTTGGAGCTTGAAACCATTAACTGATCATTTGCCCTATGGATATTCAACTAATAATTGGGTTGGTAAACATTATTTGTTATCAATACATATCTTACTCCGTTAACATATATTTTGTGCAAATTATACCCTACATAAACTAATGTTTAAATATGAGATGATTGATTAAATAATTTTTGAATAAAAGTAATTGATTTCATACATATTTAGTACACCGTTTCTAATTGAAGACGAGGTATGATATGTTATGTAGTGTAAAAGAAATGCATGATGTTATATACACACACTATAATACGACAAATTAATAAGTATAGATAGTCAAGCTTTAACTAATTTTGATATTGCTGATAACAAATATTATTAAAGTAATATAACATGTGACCCTAATATAATAAATTATGTGAAGCATGTTGAAGAAAATGATAATAATTTCAAATAAAGTGTAAGAAGAAATCTCAATCATTATTTTTTATCAATAGTTGAGATCAATTAGAAGTTGTTAGAGAGATATTTTAGTCATAGTCATTTTATTGATTTTTTAAGTTCATTTACTTTCATTAAACTTTTTATACGACATATTTTTTTCATAAAATTACATCATAAAAACAAGTTTTTTTTATTTTTAAAATGAGTACATATCATTATATAAAAAGATGATATTTTTTTATGATTTTCACTTTATAAAAATGTTTGTCATTATGTCTTTATACTATTTATTGTGTGTTTTATTAGTTATTGTGTTTTTAAACACTATTGTGTTATTTTAAAATAATGAATTCTTAAAAAACATAATATTGAAATAACAACTAAATAATTAAATACATTAAAAACATTGATAAAATTACATAAAATAATATAAAAACTAAAACACAATGATAAAATGCCGTATTTTTTTTTGCTTGTCATTGTATTATCCAACACAATTATATTTAAAAACGCATTAATAAAATAAGATTATTATGTACCTGATGTGTTGCAAAACACATGCTTTTTCTAGCTAGTTTTTAGTGGTTTCTTAGTTTAATTCCGTTCGTTTTTCATTAGTTTTCGTTTATTTATGTTTTCTTTTATATTTTATAGGTGTTTATTGAAAGGGAGCTCAAAAGGATGGAAATTGAAGAGAAAAAGAGAAGGCTTGAAGCAAAGAAGCAAAAACAAGAGTTAGAAATTTGGCTAAGGAAAAGGCTGAAAAGTTCTGTTCGGAAGGTTTGGCGCGTGCCACGCCAAATGTAAAAATCCGGCGCGGCACCCCTAACATCCCGCGGGCCGCGCCAAATGTAAAAGATTGGCGCGGCGCGCCCCAGATGTGCAGACGGGTTTTTTCTAATTTTTGTTATAATTACATCTTTTGAAGAGTCTAGGGTTAGACTTTGTTTCCAGCCGCTTGAGAACGAAAAAAGGAGAATTTTGGAGTGGTTTGGAGTCTAGGAGGCAAAAGATTGAAGCTTTCTCCTTGGTCTTGATTGGGATTCAATTGCTATTCGGTTTTCATTCTTCTCTTTTGTTATTTTGCAAACATGATGATGTTAAACTCTCTTGAATGCTTATGTTTCTCAGTTTTAATTTCAATGTTAGGCTAATTTCTTGAGTATTGTCTAGATGGATGAATGAATTAGATTTATGGGTCGAATTGGGTAGTTTTTGATGAAATGAGATTATATGCTTATGAAAGAGTTATTTGATGATTATTGAATGTTGCAATTGGTTGTTGATGGTTAATTAATTGTTACAAGTTTCACATGAATCTTAATTGAATGTCTTTCAAGGTTTAGATGCATGTTTAGGTCTTTGCAAATTGTTGAAGTCTTAGGTTGCATTACAATGGCCGAGTAATGGAATGAAATTTGTGCATTTAATCAACTTAATGCAATTGAGTAACTTGACTTGAGATTGGAAAATAAAGGTCAAATAGGTGGATTAGATAACTAGTTAGTAGGCGTAAGTAGTCCGGAAGGAGACTTGTCAAATTAATTGGTTATTGAATTTGCTTGTGTTCAATTGATCATCTTGTAGCTACTTCTTGCACTCTTTGTGTATTGTGTTAACTAGATTGGAAAATTGGTTAGCTTTTAAGTACATAAGCATTGTTAGATTATCCGGAAGGTAAATCTATTAACGGGTCTAATTCTTGTTTCTTGGGTTCACTAGTGGTCACATCCGGTGGTCTTTCCGGAATCCATAGTTGCCTTAGGATCATTATCTCTCGAACCCCGTTTTCTCGTTTCATCATTTCTCTCTTTTCTCGCCATTTTATCCAATTCACGAATCCTCTAGACAATATTCCCTTATTCCTCATTTCTTATTCCTTTTTGATTTCCGCTCTTTTAGGTTGGATTATTCTCTAGTTTAATCTCATTTTTATATTTTAGTTCAAAACCCCCCCTCTCGTATAATATTTTTTAGAGTCTTTTTCCAAGTCTTGTTTGCTATTCATAGAGTCTCTAGGGTTCGATCCTGATCTTCCATTTTCTGTACTACATTTGATAGGTTCACTTGCCTGTCACGTGGTCTAGATTTAGGAGTTCTTGGTAAAACTTTAAGTCTTTTTATAGTTTTTATTTAGGTTTATTTAGTCATTTTTATAGACCAAATTTAGGACATCAAGTTTTTGGCGCCGTTGCCGGGGACTCTTGGCAATAGCGATCTTAGATTTGGTTAGGATTTCTTGCATTAGTCATTTTACATCTTCGTTTGAGTCTTTCTAGTTTTCCCTTCTTTGTAGTAATCCTTTTCGTTTTCCGTTTTGTTTTCTTTTTCAGTTTATGCCACGTACCCGTTCACGAGGACCACCTACTCCCGGATTCAGCGAGCTTGACGACATCAGGGTTGAGGTTAGTACTTCTTTCTCTCGTTCGAGTAGTGGTAGTTCCACCCCTGTTTCTTATCCATCCTCGCCTATTAATTCACCGGTTCATTCGCCCATGGCGAACCGAACTATTCATCAGCAAGCCACTGATGGCTTCACGGGAGTTAATTCTCCCATCACTTGTCCGAATATTGCCAATGAGAGTTCATGGCAAATTCCCTCGTATATCATGACGGCGATCAATAACACGTGCCAGTTTCATGGTCGTGATGACGAGGATGCTCCGGGACACATTGCTCGACTTACTCGCATCTGTGGTACCTTCCGAGTTCAGGGTGCTACACAAGATGCCATTTTCTTGCACCTCTTTCCGTTTTCTCTTGCAGGTCGAGCAGCCGTTTGGCTCGACTCGCATCCTGCTGGCACTTTCACGACTTGGGCAGATCTTCGCGATAAATTTCTGAACAAGTATTTTCCGCCAGCAAAAGCCTCAAGGCTTCGCGATCAGATTCATTCGTTCCGGATGGAGCCTGATGAGCCTTACTATCTAGCTTGGGAGCGTTTTCAGAATCTGCTTAGCAGATGTTCCCAGCATGGTTTGTCCGACTGGGCTCTTGTAGAAAAGTTCTACAACGGTCTCACCTACGAGACTAGAGCTAGATTTGACACATCTGCAGGAGGCCACTTGATGGGTAAAAAGAATGTGGTCGAATGCAATGACATGTTTGAGAGTTTCGCTCAGGCCGAGTATGAGCAGCGGTCAGTGAATAGGAATTCCACTCCTATTACTAGTACCTCCTCGACGACCCGAGGAGTTCACCACGTTACTGCGGAGACTAGTATGGCTGCTACCATCGCGAACCTCGAGAGGGAGATGAATGAGATGAAGATGAGGATGGATAGATGTGAGATTTGTCGTGGGGGTCATGACACGAGAGATTGTATGCTTGTGAGTCAGGAGCAGGTTGATTTTGTGAATGGCCAGGGAAGAGGCTCTGGTGGTGGTTTCGGTAACTCCTATAACCAGGGGTGGCGAAATCATCCCAACTTTGGTTGGAGGTCTGGGGGAAATCCACCGCCTGGTTTTCAGCGACAGAACCAATCGGGCGGAGGAGACATTGGTGCAGGTCCCAGTAGTAGTAGTGGTGACAACAGGGATAAGGAGCTGAAGGAGATTCTTGCTACTCAGACCCAGTTGCTCACCCAGTTGGTCCAGAAGGACCAAGAGACCCAGAGACGGTTGAGTGAGCACGACGTTATTCTGAAGGGACATCAGTCTTCTTTTCTTGACTTACAGCGTACCGTGAGTGAGATTAATAAGAAGCTGGATCAACAGAAACCCTCAGGTTCGTTCCCTGCCAATACCATTCCCCATCCTCATGCGACTGCGAAAGCAGTCACGACCCGGAGTGGCAAGGGAGGCGAACAGGAGATTCCCGTGGTAGATAGTGATGAGGAGGTAGATGAGAGTCTGGAGATGGAGACTCCTGGAGGGGCGCAACCGAGGCTAGACCCAGCAAGTACCGCGCCGAACAGTGAGTCTTGTGAGGAAAAGGAGAAGGTGAGGAAGAGTGAGGAGAAGAAGAGTGATCAGGTACCTTATCCTGCGCGTCTGAAGCGACAGAAAGACGCAAAGGATTATGCCCATTTCTTAGATATCTTCAAGCAACTTAAGGTCAATCTTCCTTTCATTGAGGCACTCCAGCATATGCCTAAGTATGCTAAGTTCTTGAAAGACCTCCTGTCTAACAAGAAGAAGATGGAGAACCTCTCTGTTGTCACTCTTAACAAGCAGTGCTCTGCGGTGGTTCAGAATAAACTACCGGAGAAGTCAGGAGATCCGGGCACATTTACTATCCCGTGTCTTTTTGGTAGTTCTACTGTGAGCCACGGGTTGGCGGATCTTGGGGCTAGCATCAATCTGATGCCGTATTCGCTTTACGAGAAGCTAGACCTCGGAGAGATGATTCCGACCCGCATGAGCATTTCATTGGCAGACAGGTCTGTCAAGTATCCACGGGGGATTGTGGAGAACCTGTTGGTGAAGGTGGATAAGTTTGTGTTCCCCGCGGATTTTGTGATTCTTGACATGGAGGTTGATGATCGTGTCCCACTCATTTTAGGACGTCCTTTCTTGCGCACATCCAAGGCGTTGATCGATGTCGACGAGTGCACTATTTGTTTGCGTGTGGGAGGTGAGAGTGTCACTTTCGATGTTATGAGGTCGATGAAGCACTCGAGTGATGCGGACGATTCTGTTTATTTCCTTGATACATTCTTGTCGAACGTTGAGCATTGTCTGAGTTACGTGTGTGGAACAGACTTGTTACCTCCGGAGGATTCGGTTCAGGGTCACCCCATTTCTGGGGAGGGTGAACCTCCCGAGGACTTTCTGAGCCACCCGGCCATTGAGTTTCCGGAGGTCATGTCTGTTGAGAGTACCGAGGGAGAGAAGGCCTCGGTAGATTCACCACCATCCCTGGAGCTTAAGGAGCTACCTCCTCACTTGGAGTATGCTTTCTTGGATGGTGAGGATGGTTCACCCGTCATTATCTCATCTCAGTTGACGGATGGAGAGAAGGCGAGGCTGGTAGATGTGCTCAAGGCACATAAGCAGGCTATTGCGTGGAGGCTGATGGATATTAAGGGTATCGACCCTTCGTATTGCACGCATAAGATACTCATGGAGGATGAGTATAAGCCTGTGGTCCAACCTCAGAGGAGGCTGAACCCGAATATGTCGGAAGTGGTGAAGAAGGAGGTTCTCAAGCTCCTGGAGACTGGTTTGATATATCCGATATCTGATTCCGCATGGGTCAGCCCGGTGCAGGTCGTCCCGAAGAAGGGAGGGATGACAGTCGTGACTAATGAGAGGAATGAGTTGATTCCAGCGAGGACAGTCACGGGCTGGAGAGTGTGCATCGATTACAGGAGGCTTAATGACGCGACTAGGAAGGATCACTTCCCCCTTCCTTTCATTGATCAGATGCTTGAGCGTTTGTCGGGACAGCAGTTCTACTGTTTTCTCGACGGTTTCTCTGGTTATTTCCAGATCCCCATTGCACCGGAGGATCAGGAGAAAACCACTTTCACATGCCCCTACGGGACTTTTGCATACCGTCGTATGCCGTTTGGGTTATGTAACGCTCCTGCCACTTTCCAGCGTTGTATGTTGGCAATCTTCCAGGACATGGTGGAGAAGTCCATGGAAGTGTTTATGGATGACTTCTCCGTTTTTGGTGATTCATTTGATTCTTGTCTCGTGAACCTAGAGAGGATGATGAAGAGGTGTACCGAGACGAATCTTATGTTGAATTGGGAGAAGTGCCATTTCATGGTGACTGAGGGTATTGTGCTAGGGCACAAGGTCTCACGTGAGGGGATAGAGGTCGACAAGGCAAAGATTGATACCATTCGTAGACTTCCTCCACCCACCAACGTGAAGGCCATCCGGAGTTTTTTAGGTCATGCGGGTTTCTATCGTAGGTTCATCCGAGATTTTTCAAAGATCACCCGACCCATGACCCGCCTTCTTGAGAAGGACGTTCCATTCGTCTTTGACGAGGAATGTCTTAAGGCGTTCGACTTGCTGAAGGAGCGATTGACTAGTGCTCCTATTCTTGTAGCCCCCGATTGGAGCTTACCTTTTGAGCTCATGTGTGATGCGAGTGACTACGCAGTCGGGGCGGTCTTGGGACAGAGACGAGACAAACACTTCCACCCGATCTATTACGCCAGTAAGACTCTTAATGATGCTCAAGAGAATTACACGACTACCGAGAAAGAGCTACTGGCCGTGGTGTTTGCTTTCGATAAGTTTCGTGCATATCTGATTCTGTCCAAGACCATTGTGTTCACAGACCATGCGGCTTTGCGTTTTCTTTTCACGAAGAAAGATGCGAAACCCCGTCTGATTCGTTGGATTCTCCTCCTTTCTGAGTTTGATATCGAGATCAAGGATAAGAAGGGAGCGGAGAACGTTGCGGCTGATCACCTCTCTCGACTAGAGGATCCAGCCCGAGAGGAGATTCGTGAGGAGGCGATTGGTGATACTTTCCCTCACGAGTCGATTGATTTTGTGCGAGCTGAGGAGGAAGGTTTGCCATGGTTCACTGACTTGGCAAATTTTCTCTCAAAGGGCACATTGGTGGGAGATATGACGAAGCAGCAAAAGAAGAAGCTCTTCACTGACGCCAAGCGTTACATTTGGGATGATCCCTATCTGTTCAGGATTGGAGCAGATAATCTGTTGAGGCGTTGTGTTAGGAGGGAGGAAGGACTTGAGATCCTGAAACACTGTCATCAGGGATTGACTGGTGGACACCACAGTGCACCTTACACCGCAAAGAAGGTGTTTGATTCTGGTTTTTATTGGCCTACAGTGTTTAAGGATGCTCAGTTACTCGTGAGTTCGTGTGATGCTTGTCAGCGGTCCGGGAACATTTCGTATCGCAATGAGATGCCCCAACACCCGATCCAGATTGTGGAGGTATTTGACGTGTGGGGTATCGATTTTATGGGACCGTTTCTTCTTCTAGAGGAAACCGCTACATCCTGGTGGCCATAGATTATGTCTCGAAATGGGTTGAAGCGCAAGCTTTGTCCACTAATGATGGTCGCGTAGTGGTTGGCTTCTTGAAGAAGCTTTTTAGTAGGTTTGGTACTCCTAGAGCTCTCATTAGCGATCGTGGTACGCATTTTTGCAACGCCCAGATGGCGAAGGCATTGGCCCGTTACGGGGTGACTCATAGGCTATCGACAGCCTATCATCCCCAAACGAGTGGGCAAGTCGAGAATGCAAACCGAGGGATTAAGAGGATATTGGAGAAGACGGTCGGAGCAAACCGCAAGGATTGGTCCGATAAGTTAGATGACGCGCTTTGGGCATTTAGGACAGCCTATAAGACGCCTATAGGTACCACACCCTTTAGGATGATTTATGGCAAAGCATGTCATCTACCGGTGGAGTTGGAGCATAGAGCATTTTGGGCTCTAAAGGCAGTCAACCTTGATTTGCCTAAGGCTATTAGGAACCGGTTTTTCCAATTGCATGAGCTAGATGAGCTTAGGGACGAGGCATACGATAGATCTTGGTCGTACAAGGAACGTACCAAAGCCTTGCATGATAGGAAGTTGAGAGGGGTCAAAGAGTTTAAATCCGGGGATAAGGTCTTAGTGTATAACTCTAGGTTCAAGTTATTCCCCGGGAAGCTAAAGTCGAGGTGGAGTGGACCTTTTGAGGTCAAGGAGGTGTTTCCTTACGGCACGGTAGAGATCCAAGACAAAGCAGGTGTGTCTTGGAAAGTGAATGGTCATAGGCTTAAGTTATATATCGGGGGACCATTTACGGAGAAGATCGAAGAGGATACCACCCTCCTCGACGTGCCTAAGGAGTGAAGGTAATAGGGAGCTCGGGATGATGCCCGAGTGTAGAGTTTGTATGCTTGTATGGTTGCATGTCTTGTTTTTCTCTTATGGTTCGTGTTATTTTGTTTAGTTTTTACAAATTTTTGTGTTTTGATTTGTGTTAAATCGTATAACTACTTTTGTTTTTAGTTTGTTTTGAGTGTTAAACAGGAATTGGTATGATTGTGGATGCAAGCATATGGAGAATAGAAAGTCTACAAGGTAAGTAAACTTGAAACTTGAAGTTGTGGTTAAAAAAATTTTGCAAGTGTTCAGAAGGCTGAACCTTCTGTTCGAGACATCCCCCGCGGGCCGCGCCGAGTGCGAGCAAATGGCGCGCCGCGCCTAGTAATACCACGCGGGCCGCGCCGGATGTGTATATGTGGCGCGCCGCGCGTAGAAACACCAGACGGGGACCCCCTTTTCTTTACCTTCTTCAAGCCCTAGCCACACAACACACCCCCCTCTTCCACCCATACGGTTCCAATCTCCATTTCACCAAAATCTCCATCTACCAACCCCCAAATCCTCTAAATCATCCTCTCCCAACCAAATCCAACCTCCAATTCAACCCATTTCACCAAAATTTCCACTTTCTTCATCATTCTCACACCACCATCATCACCCAACTTCAAAGTTTCTAACTTTTCTTTTTGTCTTTCAATTCTCTACACACCAAGGTATGAATCTCTTGTTTACACTTAGTTTTGGTTTATTTCTTAGCTATTGTGTTTTGTTTCTTTAAATTTTGCATAGTTTTAGGATTTGTGTTAAAGTTCAAGTCTTTCATTGTTCTTGTTCAATTTTAGGTTTGCCTTAGGATTTTGCTAGTATGTGTATATTGTATTTTGCTCATTGCCGGTTCATCCTAGTTGTGAATTGAAATGTAGTGGATTTTGATAAATTATGGTGACATTGTTTAGACTAGGGTGTATGCTCATGTGTTGATATAGTTTGAGGGATTGCTTGAAAAACTAAGTGTGGGTATGTTTGAGGTAAGTGGGGGTATTTTGGTTGGATGAATGGTTGGGTAAGCTAAGTTCTAAGTAATTAGAACCTAGAACATTGAGCAAACCGGTTAATTGTTGTAGATTTGGGACTAGCAAGTTTTCTCTAATTTTAAGTAGAAGTAGTGTTGGATAATTGATTAATTAGTCTTGTTTGTACTCAATCTCCATTCAAGCAAGACTAATCTAATTGATTTTCTTTTTCGTGTTTTCTTTATATAAAAAAAAAAAAAAACAAAAAAAAAAAATGAAAAATATATGTGTTTATTTCTGTTTTATTATTACTTTTGTTTAGTTTAGATTCATACGATTGCGAATGAAATGCTATACAATCGTATTTTCTAGTTTACTAATTTGTGGTACTTCTTTGGTAGGTATGTCTTCGCGTGCAAGCTCTTCTAGACGCAAGCGTTCAAAACCAAGTGACCTTCGCGAGACCGGACATGACCAGTACGTGATCACCCGTCGAATTGTTTACGGGACCGAGTACGAACGTCCGGGGGAGGATGAGGAGCCAGTTCCAGTTGGGGATCGGGTGCTGCGCAACCACCCGTTCTTGACCTTTATACCCGGTACGGATGAAGCGATTTCGCGAGACAAGTTCATTGCCATACCTTTATTCTTGCACCGAACCGTCGATTGGGATATGTTGACTGTCTTGGGAGAAAGACAACGGGTGGAGGAGCTTTTTGGTCCGAAATGGCTGCAGCTGATTGAGTGCAACGAGCCGCAATACCATGAGCTTACAGTGGAGTTTTACTCTACCTTCAGGCATGACCCGACACAGTATGACTACGCGGGGTCAGTTTCTTTCTCTTTGGGTCGACAGGTTCACGAGATGTCTGTCCGTCAATTCGGGGTTACTATGGGTTTGTATACACAGGAGGAAGTTAGATATTTGGCTTTTGATTGTTTGCTCCGGGGGCCACCGAGAAAGAAAGTGGAGCATACGGTCCCACAGGCAGACTTGGATGCGTTTTGGACAACCATAGGGATTGGGGCCGCCTCTTCTGATAATGTTGCTACCGACATCAAGGATCCGTTTGTTCGCTATATCCACAGACTTATTTCGGGTACTATATTGGCGAGGCAATCGGGGCGGGATAAGGTGACTACCCCCGATCTATTCGCTCTGTATTGCCTCTTCACGGGTAGAGAGGCTAACTTGGCCTGCGTCCTACTATCATCATTCAATAGGGGCAGGAGACAGGGGATCACTTCACGGTTGACACTTGGGCCCTACATCACCAGGATTGCCCGGAACTTGGGAGTTTTTGGAAATCATCCGGAGGAGTTCCTTACCGAGGGTCCTGCAACGGTTCCTACTAACGTGAGGGACCTTCGGCAAGCAGGCATGATTGAGTGGGATGAGCCAATACGATGGGTTCCCGTCCGTCAGGGTCCACAGGTACCACCACCGGCCGATACTGACGCAGCTGCTGCCATGCAGATGGAAGCTCGTACACTTAGACAACACCGTATGCCTCGACAGAGGCATGAGATCCCTCACCCGCAGCATCCGTTGCGGGATTTCCCTCCGCATCAGCAGGAGCCCGAACCACCAGTCTATGACTTTACACAGATGAGGGATCAGATTTTCGGGTATCTTGACCGGCAGCAGCAGGCGTATTACACCCGGATGGACAATCAGGAAGGTCGTTTTTACACCCGTATGGATGAGCAGGAGCAGCGGATATATGCTCGGATCGAGGAGAGCGATAGGAGACATGAGAGCAGGATGAATCGCCAGGATGCCGCTATTCGTTACTCTATGGAACAACAACATACGGAGGTTCCATCATGGTTCACGTACCCTTACCCACCTTGGTATCCGGGGTATGATGGACCTCCCCAGAGTTGAGCATCATGTGAAGATTTTGGAGCAGCGGAACTTCCTCGGCATAACCAGGGGAGTCTGTTCCTTTTTGTACCTTTATCTATTTTATTTCTGCTTTTAGTTTATTTAGTTTTTGTGTTCTTTTCTGTTTTGGGGTTCCCATTTCACATTGAGGGCAATGTGAGCTTTAAGTGTGGGTATGGGTAACTTGCGTTTGCGTTTTAGGTTATTTTAAGTAGTAAAAAAAAAATGAAAAAAAAAATGAAAAATGTGTGAAAAAAAAATGTGTCCTTGAAAATGTTATGCAAGTTTAAAAAGAACAGAAAATGATTGCACAATGGGTTTTTAGTTCTTAAGTTAAAAATGGGTAGAAAAGTTTGAAAAAGAAGGAAACATGTGGATTGGGTAGCGTTGGTTAATCCAGTTAGTTTAGAAGGATCCTTGGTGCCCAATGGAACTAAATAAGCTAGCAAATCTTGTGGGTGTTCATCTTAGGAGTTATGGGAAAGCCATGTTAGGAAACTAAGACACCATTGTAGGTTTTTAGACTAAGTTAAGTTAAAGAATTGTTGGTCGCAGATCTTAGCACACGAACACCCTTCTCTATGGAAATAAGATCGGGATTAGTGGCGCTCCATCAATCATATCATTTAGCACACTACTCCTTTTCCCCAAAGGAGACTGAAAATTGCAGAGATGTTCTAACCGCCCTTCTGCTGCATTCAGATACATGCTGACCTAGGCACGGTTAGACTCTCGTAGGTGTTCTGTATGTCCCTCTGCTGCATCCAGATATATGCTGACCTGGACACATACAAACATCATTTATCAATTTTCTAGTGGCGCTTAAAAAAAATCATCATATCCATCCAACTGTGATTAACAATTAGTTAACTTAAATTTAGTCTTTAGGGCTGCAATGGTTTGGCTAAACCTATCTGGTTTAGCCTGTGTCTTATATTGTTGAATTATCAGAAAAAAAAACATATATATATGATAGTATGGTGGACTTGTAGCTTCCCAAGTGTGAGACCTTTTAGATTTGAGCTAGCTAGAACTTGAACTTAATGCACACACAAGAAAGGATTCGGATTTGCTAATGTTAGGATGTAAACCGATGTGACCTGTTTTGCAATGTTATCCTTGCAATCGGTTATGAAGTTGTTTTGACTAGCTTGAGAATTGAAAATCCCATTTTGATTCTGTTTTTGCATTATTTTTCGAGGACGAAAAAAGGTTTAAGTGTGGGTATTTTTGATGTGTTGCAAACACATGCTTTTTCTAGCTAGTTTTTAGTGGTTTCTTAGTTTAATTCCGTTCGTTTTTCATTAGTTTTCGTTTATTTATGTTTTCTTTTATATTTTATAGGTGTTTATTGAAAGGGAGCTCAAAAGGATGGAAATTGAAGAGAAAAAGAGAAGGCTTGAAGCAAAGAAGCAAAAACAAGAGTTAGAAATTTGGCTAAGGAAAAGGCTGAAAAGTTCTGTTCGGAAGGTTTGGCGCGTGCCACGCCAAATGTAAAAATCCGGCGCGGCACCCCTAACATCCCGCGGGCCGCGCCAAATGTAAAAGATTGGCGCGGCGCGCCCCAGATGTGCAGACGGGTTTTTTCTAATTTTTGTTATAATTACATCTTTTGAAGAGTCTAGGGTTAGACTTTGTTTCCAGCCGCTTGAGAACGAAAAAAGGAGAATTTTGGAGTGGTTTGGAGTCTAGGAGGCAAAAGATTGAAGCTTTCTCCTTGGTCTTGATTGGGATTCAATTGCTATTCGGTTTTCATTCTTCTCTTTTGTTATTTTGCAAACATGATGATGTTAAACTCTCTTGAATGCTTATGTTTCTCAGTTTTAATTTCAATGTTAGGCTAATTTCTTGAGTATTGTCTAGATGGATGAATGAATTAGATTTATGGGTCGAATTGGGTAGTTTTTGATGAAATGAGATTATATGCTTATGAAAGAGTTATTTGATGATTATTGAATGTTGCAATTGGTTGTTGATGGTTAATTAATTGTTACAAGTTTCACATGAATCTTAATTGAATGTCTTTCAAGGTTTAGATGCATGTTTAGGTCTTTGCAAATTGTTGAAGTCTTAGGTTGCATTACAATGGCCGAGTAATGGAATGAAATTTGTGCATTTAATCAACTTAATGCAATTGAGTAACTTGACTTGAGATTGGAAAATAAAGGTCAAATAGGTGGATTAGATAACTAGTTAGTAGGCGTAAGTAGTCCGGAAGAGACTTGTCAAATTAATTGGTTATTGAATTTGCTTGTGTTCAATTGATCATCTTGTAGCTACTTCTTGCACTCTTTGTGTATTGTGTTAACTAGATTGGAAAATTGGTTAGCTTTTAAGTACATAAGCATTGTTAGATTATCCGGAAGGTAAATCTATTAACGGGTCTAATTCTTGTTTCTTGGGTTCACTAGTGGTCACATCCGGTGGTCTTTCCGGAATCCATAGTTGCCTTAGGATCATTATCTCTCGAACCCCGTTTTCTCGTTTCATCATTTCTCTCTTTTCTCGCCATTTTATCCAATTCACGAATCCTCTAGACAATATTCCCTTATTCCTCATTTCTTATTCCTTTTTGATTTCCGCTCTTTTAGGTTGGATTATTCTCTAGTTTAATCTCATTTTTAATATTTTAGTTCAAAACCCCCCCTCTCGTATAATATTTGTTTAGAGTCTTTTTCCAAGTCTTGTTTGCTATTCATAGAGTCTCTAGGGTTCGATCCTGATCTTCCATTTCTGTACTACATTTGATAGGTTCACTTGCCTGTCACGTGGTCTAGATTTAGGAGTTCTTGGTAAAACTTTAAGTCTTTTTATAGTTTTTATTTAGGTTTATTTAGTCATTTTTATAGACCAAATTTAGGACATCAAGTTTTTTGGCGCAGTTGCCGGGGACTCTTGGCAATAGCGATCTAGATTTGGTTAGGATTTCTTGCATTAGTCATTTTACATCAAGTTGAGTCTTTCTAGTTTTCCCTTTTTGTTAGTAATCCTTTGTTTTCGTTTTGTTTTTCTTTTCAGTTTATGCCACGTAAACGTTCATGAGGACCACCTACTCCCGGATTCAGCGAGCTTGACGACATCAGGGTGAGGTTAGTACTTCTTTCTCTCGTTCGAGTAGTGGTAGTTCCACCACCCCTGTTTCTTATCCATCCTCGCTATTAATCACCGGTTCATTCGCCCATGGCGAACCGAACTATTCATCAGAAAAGCCACTGATGGCTTCACAGGGAGTTAATTCTCCCATCACTTGTCCGAATATTGCCAATGAGAGTTCATGGCAAATTCCCTCGTATATCATGACGGCGATCAATAACACGTGCCAGTTTCATGGTCGTGATGACACGAGGATGCTCCGGGACACATTGCTCGACTTACTCGCATCTGTGGTACCTTCCGAGTTCAGGGTGCTACACAAGATGCCATTTTCTTGCACCTCTTTCCGTTTTCTCTTGCAGGTCGAGCAGCGTTGGCTCGACTCGCATCCTGCTGGCACTTTCACGACTTGGGCAGATCTTCGCGATAAATTTCGAACAAGTATTTTCCGCCAGCAAAAGCCTCAAGGCTTCGCGATCAGATTCATTCGTTCCGGATGGAGCCTGATGAGCCTTACTATCTAGCTTGGGAGCGTTTTCAGAATCTGCTTAGCAGATGTTCCCAGCATGGTTTGTCGACTGGGCTCTTGTAGAAAAGTTCTACAACGGTCTCATACGAGACTAGAGCTAGATTTGACACATCTGCAGGAGGCCACTTGATGGGTAAAAAGAATGTGGTCGAATGCAATGACATGTTTGAGAGTTTCGCTCAGGCCGAGTATGAGCAGGGTCAGTGAATAGGAATTCCACTCATGTGATAAGAAAGGGTTAACATTTTAATCCTCTCATGTGATATGATATAGTTATGGAAAAAAATCTTGGGATGAAAATAGTGCCCAAGTAAAGGTAAAACGTTTTAAAACTTCAAACGTGTTTAAATGTTCTTTATAGTCGAGATTCAAGACTGTTTATTTTTACCTCCGATCAACATCTAAGCACACAACTATCATGACCTTAAAGACACTAGAAGTTGCCACAAATGTTGACTCCATAACCGAAAATGATACATCTAAGAACATCAAAGATGAAGCTGACGATGAATTACCACAAAAAATAAAAAATAATAAAATCTGTACTCTAATAAGGAAGCCATTAGATATAGATCCATGGCTACTTGGCTTCTTCAAGACATCAAGATTGCCTAATTATGTTGTATGTTTACAGCTTTACAATTCAGTTTATTTAGATTATACACAAATTTAAAGCAATACTTGGATGCCATTAATGTAACAAAAGGAACTCAACTTTATACGTCTGACCAATATCTTTCATTTATATGTACTGTCAACACGATTTTTTATACGATTAGTCTTTGATGTCAATTCGTCTGTTATACTTGATGGTCATTGTAAATGCTATATTAGCTCGAAAATTAAGAGAGACTCACTGTGAAGCGCAGGATCCGTTTACTATTATTATATTAACAATACAAACATCATCGTTCTTGAAATGCATTCAAAGAATGTGACAAAGTCGATTAATTAGGGATCAAGTCTACTTGAGTTGTGCTTACTGATACGGACCATCCACCGTAACGTGAAACCAACCGGTCAAACTTTGGCTTCATGTCCACGTTCTTCTTTGAAGTAGTCATACCACTGCACCAGTAGTTTATTGCTTTTTATTTAGGACTCACTTGCACCAGTAGTTTATTTACTTTCATTTATTTAGGACCCACGTTTACTTTTTGTTCCTATAAATTGTAATGTTTGCATATGAATTAAGGGGAATGAAAAATATTGAAAGACTTTGGTCTATGTCTATCTCTTTCTTATTTTCTTGGGAGTGTTTGCCTACTAGAAAAGGCTTCTATCATTGGTGCTTTCATTATCGACCTCATCCTTCAACCATGCCGCCCCGTCGCGACCCACCAAGCGACCTGCCTACAACCGATGACCTCCTTGCCACCTTAACCGAGAACATGAAGCAGCTTGTTGCTTCTACCACCGCCACCACCGACCGCATCATTTCGAGCCAACAACAACTTGCTCTCGATCACAAATCACACCTTGATGTGATCGTGAAACAGCTTTCCGCTCAATATGAGCAAACAATCACCTAATCGCATCCCTCCATCGAGCAGAACCCAAAACCCCCGGTCCAAATCATACCGGAAATCCACCGCCTCTGCCCCAACCCATACCCCTAGACCACCGAAAATTTCTCTTCCACTTTTTGAGGGGTCAAACCCCTCGATTGGATATTCCAAGCTGAAAATTATTTACATACTACCAAATTCCCATAGCACAACGACTCGCTTTAGCCGTCTTCTACTTCACCGGTGACGCCCTCTCATGGTACAAAAATTTGTCCAACAACAACTTGTTGGGTACTTGGCCGGATTTCAACGAGCTTTAGAACTTCTTCGTTTTGGGCCGTCGACATACGAGAACACCACAAGCCACTTTTTAAGCTCGTCCAAACGTCCACCGTCAAAGCATACAAAACTGAGTTTGAGAGGGTTAGCAATCGTGTTAACGGACTATCCCGAGGCCTTAAAAAATTGTTTCCTTTCGGGTCTTAAACACGATATTCAACACGAGATGGCCATCCTTAAGCCTACGACCCTTCCCAAGCATACGGTCTTGCTCTTTAATTGAAGACAAGCTTAATGTCGGGCTCCTATCTCCTGCTGCAGAATCGACCGCCCTTGCTCCATCTCAATCGCAGCCGGTTTCTCCTCCTCTGAAGCGTCTCACTCAAGCTGAAATGCAAGCCAAGAAAGCCGCGGGTATTTGCTTTCACTGTGATGACAAGTTCCAGCCTGGGCACCGTTGTAAAATGCCTCAATTTTTGCTTTTTGAGCCGCAATGGATCCGCCTTGGCTCGGTGTGAATTCTTCTACTATGGGGGTGAGGACACGACCCGTTTTAAAGGGGCGGGTATTGATACGGACCATCACCGTAACCGTGAAACCACCCGGTCAAACTTTGGCTTCATGTCCATGTTCTTCTTTGAAGTAGTATACCACTTGCACCAGTAGTTTATTTGCTTTCATTTATTTAGGACCCACTTGCACCAGTAGTTTATTTGCTTTCATTATTTAGGACCCACGTTTACTTCTTTGTTTCCTATAAATTGTAATGTTTGCATATGAATTAAGGGGAATGAAAAATATTGAAAGACTTTGGTCTATGTCTATCTCTTCTCTTATTTTCTTGGGAGTGTTTGCCTACTAGAAAAGGCTTCTATCACTTACACATGTGATTTTTGTTAATATGCTGATAATCCAAAATGTCCATAATATGACATGAACAGGACCTGTGAAGTTTTTCCTTCTGCTTTATCTTACTTGTCTACAGAGATTTTTCATATAATAAAATCATGATATACCAGGGTATTATGGTTCATTGTATACTTCTCTTGTAACCTTGAAGGTTAACCCAATACTTCAGACCAATCTAACCACGTTAAAGTCTATTTTTCACCGAAGAAAACCACCCTAAAAGCGGGTTTTAGCAGCGGAGTGAACACTTGAAATCAAACTGGTCAGCACAAAAAAATAAACTAGCATCGTCGGTCCTAACCAAACGCCAAGCAGGTTAAGTTACATCCAACGTGAAAAAATTGCTTGTTTTTTTTCATGACAGTGACTTCAAAATTCAGCACATCATTTTCCAATGCAGGAGTACACTTCAGCCTCCAAAATTCAATCTTTTTGCCACTTAAATATCTAGAGAAACTCATAAACTTTAAACTGGAATTTATTTGACAATTAATTAGGAAAGTACAATTTTTCTGACCATTTGCTGTAAATCCCATTGATCTTTATCTGTAAATTTCACATTGACCATTTCAAACTCTAGAGTTTGGCATATTTAGTGGCCATGGTTGTATCAAATACCTTAACAAAGAATCTTGTTCTTGGAATTGATAATTTTTCAAGTAAATTGTTCCCAACTGGAATATCAGTTTCTTCTTCACTTCAGAGGTGATGCCTCCATGGATATTATTTCAGCAAATGCTGCAGGTTCTTTGTTCCTCTCAAACGATATAGC
>CM044004.1:94838617-94861117 GCA_024085815.1 Flaveria linearis
AATGAATGTTGTCCATTCATATATATATATATATATATATTTATATATATATGTGTGTGGTGTGTGTGTGAATAGTAAACTTTTGGTTTTTCAAATTAATCTCAAACCTTCAAAGTAAACTTTTGGTTTTTTCAATTAACCCTAAAGCTTCAAGTGTTTATGTTTGGGTTAGTTTTGGTTCTTTCAACTTTTGTTTGAAGTACGGTTTTTATAAAGAAATATACTTTTGGATTTTACGACCGCGTGACGTTCGATTTTACGATTGGGTACGCATTAGGGTTTTACGGCGTAGGAAACGTTGTCGCAACATGCCTTTTTTTGTGTTTTGATACTGAGGATCATGTCTCTGTCGATGGCTCGGGTTTGAGGTTGTACCCAACCCAAATTTTGTGCTTCTTTTCTTTTGGTTTCTTTCTGTTTTGGGTTTTGTAAGTGTGTAGATATTATTTTGATTTGGGTAAGATTTCCTGGTGTTTTAGTGCTGTTTGTTTCTGAAGAGGTAAAACATCTGCAGTCTGCAGAACCATCTGCAGACATCTGTAGGAGAAGAGGTAGACCAAACTTCTGCAGCCTGTATTAAAGACTGTTTGTTTTGTAACGTCTGCATACTGCTGAAATAGTCTTTTCATGTTATAGAACTATTTGTAAATGAGACTATTCGAGTAATTTAATTAAAAATATATATTTATACCTACTCTATATACACACACAAAAAATATTTTCACCACCATCGCCGCCGCCGGACATCACCGCTGGCACCGTCGCCGACATCACCGTCCGCATCACCGCTCTCACATCAGTGCCATCCATCTCCGTCTCCGTGCCTTCATCATCATCACCATCGACCATATCACCAATACCCCTCCTTTTTCCCCTTTAATTTCCAACCGAGCAACCACCACAACTGCTAACAGCACCACTATCCCCATTTTTCTTTTATCTTCCAACCGACCACCCACCACCAACCGTCAACACCACCATTGTCAGCCCCTTCACTTCCCCTTCCCTATCCCCTGTTAATTTCTAATTCAAATGTTCAAATGCTCCAAATCAAAGCTCCAGACACATTTAAGTTCACCCCACCATCGCTTACACATCAATTTCAAGTGGTGACGTGCGGTTGCCGTGATGATGCCTAAATGGTGGAGGTTTACCCTTTTGACAATTTTAGGGTTTGCTGTGGCAGTTTATTATAAACAGATGGACAAGAGAGGGTGATAAATGATGGTGGGTGGCTAGATGGTGCAATGGTGCCTGACGAGGATAGATGAGGGTGATGGTGGCTAGACGGTGGTGATGATGGTAGATGGTGGTGGTGATGGGACGGGAAAGAGAAAGAGAAGACTAGGGGTTGTTTTTTTTTTTTTTTTGTTAGAAGAGTTTGTAGAGGTAAGAAAGAGTCCCTTCTTCTCCAAGAAGAGGTCACGCAGACGTTGTTTTAATGAAACGTCTTCAAAAAAACAAACACTCTGCAGACCTCAAACAGCTTCGCGCCCGCTCTTTTTGGCGCAACTGTTGTCGCCTTACAAATGACTGTTTGTCGTTGACGTGTTGGTGTCCGCTTTATGATATTTGAGATTGTAACAGAATTTTCGTCGCAGCGCGACGGTAAAAATCTAGTTCTAGTTTAGAACAAAAGATCCACCTCTTGAAGTTGCAAACTAACCGAAAGTTCGATGAGAAGGATTGATCACTTAAGTTTTACACTAAACAATCATTTGAGCGGCCCAGAGTTAAACGCAACTTAAAAAAAGACATTCAAATGTAATCTGTATGATTTTTTTTCTAATTTGGGAATTTAATTTTATTTTTAGCTTTTATTTATTTCTTAGTTTGTATTTTTTATTGATGGAATTTATTTATATAAGTTTACATTTATTTTTATTTGAAAAAATAACATTTAGGGACGTAAACACGACACACTCTCCGCAATGATGGTGTAGTGATAAGATGAGAAAAGTGATGTTACGCTGATATGAAAAATAATGTAAGGACCGAATGAGAAAATCTAAGAGAAAATTACTAATATGGCCATTTGACCAACCTTCTTTTCAAAAATAGTCGTTGGCTGGAATATTTTCAAATATAGCCATTGTATCATCATGTTACGATACCAATGCATGTGCTATTACCCACGTGACTTTTTCAAAAACCTATTTTTATATCGGAGATACACTGGCGATACATCACTTATTCTGTATCACCAACTTTTTTTATAAAAATTAAAATACAAATTTAATTTTTTTTATAATACATTAAACTAATATGAGTTTTCGTTTAAATAATAAAAAATACTTTTTATTATGAAAATATATCTATTAGTACTATAAAATCATTACCACATTCACTCATATATCATTCACCATCCAACACCCTTATTTATTTTTCACTCATACATCATGGATAAACAATAAAATCATTCTCAACTTGTTGTAAAATCGTCAAGTTAGACAATGAAAAAATGAAGGCGTCTAAAGAATCAATCTAAATTTTTAACTTTGGAAATACCAAAGTTTCTTTAAATTAAAATTCTTGTACTAGTTTTTTTATATTTTCTATATACTTGTACTAGTTTTTTTATTTTTTTTATATAGTTTTTTTTTTATTTTTTATATTTTTCTAAAATGGGCAATACATGGGGGAAAACCAAAGTTTTTTTAAATTAAACGAAAATGTGCAGGCAAACGAAATACCATAGTTTTTGTAAATTAATATACTTTTACTAATTTTTTTATATAGTTGTATTAGTTTTATTTTTATTTTTTATATTTCAAAAATGGACAATACATGAGGGACGGTAGCCCGAGGTACATAAATCTTATATTTATTTTTTGGGCAATACACGAGGGATAATGCATCTTTAGCCGACGATATGTAATATTTTTCTTTTTTTTAATTTTGGGTGATACACTATCGATACCGCATGCATTGGTATCACTGGAGCCATAAAATTGGCGATACCACACACATTGGTATCTCTAGCCGAAGATATTTGGATACTTGTCATAGTCTAACTCGTTAAATATTTTGGATATTTTCAATGTCAATATCTATTATTGTAAACTTGATTCTTCAAATGGCTAGTTTGAAAATTTTCCCAATATTTAATGTGTCATCTTAGCGTCATATCATTACTTTTACATTTCGACTCATTTCGAGAAAGAAAATACTCCATTCGATATTTAAACTTTTTTAAAAATATAGTAAAAAGAGAGCGCCAAACTCTCTTCACCGCTACGGAGAGGTAATCTCCATCTCGTGTTGGGTCACCACTTGCGATGTTGCTATGGGTGACGAGGGAGGTGTTTTAGCCATCCCACAAATGGCCTTAGCCTACATGAATCCTCCCTCTAAAACCAATTAACTCATTTGTTTTTATCATTAAAAATAGCTTCCCAGAAAAGGTTTACCAAACAAGTTTAGTTTAACGTTATTAAATTTACAATCTATTCCTAAAAAAGGTTATTATTATCAAAGAAGTTGTTTAGTTTAATGTTATTACATATAGAAGTTGTTTAGTTTAATGTTATTACATATACAATTTATTGTAATAAAGTATCATATAGAGAAAAAGTTGAACTAGTTTTTTAAGAATTATTCCATCCAAGTTGCACTAACTTTAGATGTTTTGAAATATTTATAAGCTTCCTTTTAAAAAGCTTTCATATTAAAAGAACGATTAGGTATTGAATTTTAATTAAAACAAGTTAATTTAAATTGTTTCATCTAAAAAGTTAACATATTAATAAGCCAGATTGTTTTTAAGTTTTAACTTTATATAATCGTTTTTCAAAATTAAATTGTTAAATTGTAATTCTCGCCATCCATCATCTATTTAAAATTATTGGTTACAACAGCTGTATCAAGTTACAGGACAAATTCGATTCACAAGCATCAGAATACATATCAATCAGATATTATACCCATTTTCACCCACGCATCTTTGGTTTTTTTTAGAATCGACACAACACGTGCCTTTAACATCGATTACAACCAATATAGCATAAAGTACAACACTTCACAATATGCTTTAATTTGGAAAGTAACAAGCCATTAAAAAAATTGAGGCGGAAATACATGACACGACTATTGAATCAGTGCACCAGACATGTAATTTTCTTAAGCACTAACACAAACATGTTTAATAAGCGGGTCACACAACATTGCACGTAACACCATTAAATATAAGCGGTTCAATGATACTCTGGAAATAATAAGATATAATTAATACAATACAAAATATAAGTTATCAAACACGGTTAAGCAGGTTGATAACAGGTTAAGAGTTGTCACTGAGAAAGATACTTAATACAAGGAATCATGCGGGCATGTATTAGAAACTGGTCATAAACATGTCATCTTGATACAATAACCTATTTAACATGTTAAGTTAAACATATTATGTATGTCATAAACCGGTTAAGCATGTTGAACCCATTCAGGCACGTTCTTAATCGTGCTTATGACCCAAATCCGTCCCCAAACACTAACCCATTTAACTTCACGCCATGCAATGCAACTAATTGTGTCATAAATTGACAATTCTATAAGGAGGGATGCTTTGGAACAAAAAGGTTAAAAGAAAAAACATCTGTATTTTATTGCTAAAAAGAATGAAAGAAACCTCTCTTCCAGGAAGGGAAAGCAGCAGACTTTGTGACATTTTCATCTCACAAAAATTAATGAACAGTTAATAACAAGATGTACATCAAAAGAAAATGCTAAAATCATCACTAATTACCTTAAACTTTTGCAGAAAATGAGAGGAAAGAAGGATCTTCAGCCCGAAGCCCATAAAAAAGCCCCGGTCCAAGAATCGTTACAAATTCATCACCGTGCCCAATTTCAAGCCTGCACAAAAAATATACTTTTCTTTCATCTAAAAATTTGTGGGTCAATTTGCTGCTGCTTCCACTTGTCCTGTTTGTTAGAACTTAGAAACCCAGGTTGGATCCTAGTTAGAAAAAGTCAACGCTCTAAGAAATCAGTAGTCAAAGGGAGGTGTTCTCCAGGTCTCCAACCCTATAATTGAAGGGCCTTTGACTTTAAGTCGTTTTGGACCTTTTTCTAGAGGCAGTGGTTCCCTTGTAGTTTCTTTATGTTTACTCACAGCTTCTTCATTTCCCATTTTCTTGAACTTGATAGAGAGGTGAGAGGTGGATCATTTGATACACTTTGATTGGCTTCTTTAGAGTGAATGGAACACTCGGATGCTGAATCATGCCGAGACTTTCCTTCAGACTGTAGTTTCTTCAATCGTTTTAGCCCCTGTGGACACATATGTTGATCACTATCGAAAAGAGAGAAAAAAAGTACTATTGAAACCAGATTTTAACCCATTTACTGGTTAAGATTATGTTTTAACAGTAACAGGTCAAATAAACATTAAAAATATCTCAACAAGAAACAGGTCAAGAAGGTTTTGGGTAAACATAACTCGACCCACGCATACCAAAATAAGCTTGTTATGACTTATGAACATGACAACAAAAAACCTTTATCACCCTGTTACATTTTAAAATTACTAAGAAAAAACCTTTTTCAGAATTATAGGAAACAGAAAGGACTGAGCAATGGCATGCACAAAAGAAACTACTCTTACCTGATTTTCAAAACCTGGAGGAACAGAATCATGTATATTTCTGTGCTCTGACTTTGAAGATGACCGTCGTTTGACCCTAATGTTTCCAAGTCAGAATCATCACTTTTTTGACATGCATTTCTTACATCCACAGTACAATTACTATCACCATGTACCTGCTGTAACAAAACTCATTCTCATTAGATCCCAGATGTCGTGTGATGTGTGTTTACCACAAGTCATTAGAGTTTAATCTTACATGGTAACTTAAAGACAAACTTTCTGATGAAGAACAGACTGTAGAAGCATCCACAATCTCAGAACCATGCCACTTAAGGTTACAGCCTGCCTCAGACTTGCTCATATCAGGTCCAAAAAAGATTTTGCAATATGGATCATATGCTTCATGTTCAGTTAGTGGATACATCTTAGATAGTAGAATCATGTCGGTAGCAATTTTAGATTGCTGTTGAACCTGATTTACAATATTTTCTTCCTGCTCAAACGTCCTGGCTACATCCTCCATGTGTAAGATATCGTCCCTTACAGAGATTGTAAATTTGTCTCCACAAGGTAGGTTAAGCTCCTTAAAATCTGAAGTGGAAACATAAGTGATATCATAACTTTTTTCTTTAAAAAAAAAGATCCACAAAAAAGCAACAACCAGACATTCTTAACTCGTTTACATATTCATGGGTCAACTCCTTAATCTTTTTATGCAAAAAATAGATTATTATTCCGATAAGTCTTTTTTAATCATATTTAATGCCATAAAAGAAAATGATAGTGGACAAAGAAGTGTTTCTAGGTCTACCCGACCTGACTCATACTTAAACTAACCCATTTTGACAATTTACCCAACCTGCCCATCTTGCTACGCCTATAGAAACACAAAGATGAAACCTCAGCATACCATGACGAAGGCACACAGGATGTAGATAGCAACTGCAGTTAATATATGCTACATAACAGTCCCGTTTGCAGACACTGCAGAGAATAGTTCCATGAGAATGTGTGGAAGAACCCATGCATTCTCTTAATTTCATTAGACACCAACGAATACGATGTTGGAAATGGATCAAATTTACAAATGCTGCTTTAATGTGTCTATGAGAGATTATATCTTCACAAGATTGATCATCATATTCAATACTTGAATGGAGGATCATGGATTCTTTGCACAAAAGTTCCTCATGGGGAAGAAGAGGTGTACGATTTAAAAGTGCATAACGATGACTAGCTATTGATCCCAGCAAGAACCAATCACCAATTGCAAAGTTTACAGCCTCACTGCAATTAAAACCTAAGGTATACATATAATACAAGTATTAGAAACAGAAAGTGTTAGATACTGTAGATTGGATATTATGGAAAATTGGAAATTAGCATACCATGACTAAATCCTGCATGATATGCTCGTGGAAAGGTTACCACGAATTCTCCTGGTTTTTGAACAGCTTTATAAACTGGAACATTGTGTTGTGATAATATATTTGGAGGAAATAAGGTTGTCTTTCCTAAGAGAACATCAAAAGCACCATCTTCCCCATCAGCTGATAAAATGTCATTAGTGTACACTCTTTGTTGAACCACCTTTTCAAAATCCAGAGCAGCATGACCAGGAACACCATACCACGTTTTTGCAGCTCCACAATGATGATAATTCATGCTGCAAAATGTAAAGATTTCATGAGACTAAATGTGGAAAAATATACAATATGAGGACATCACATAACAAATTAAATACCTGTACAAGTAATGATCTTCTACATGCCAAGCAAACATGCTAAATAGCATCCCAATGTAAAGCATAGGCTCAGTAACTCCCTGCAAAATACAAAACGATAGCTGGGAAAATGAATGTACATGAATTTTCAGAATCATGAAAAGGAGTCTTATTGTGATTATGAATACCGGAATCGTTGTTTCAAGCAGACGGAGAGTAGAGTGAGACAGTCTCGAAACTTTCTGAATTCAGAAAAGGAACAAAAGCAAAATGTTGATTATTGAAGATGTGGAAAGTAATAAACATGCAACAATCATATTAACAGATAACTATCAAGTAAGAAACATGCAACAGCAAACCCATTAAAAACAATGTAACAGAGATGCTTGTATTGATACCAATACCATGACTCTGTTAATTATAAACACCCAGAAAGGAGTTAAAGTGAGTAGGAAAGAAACAAAAAAGTTTAATGACTAAAACAAACTTAAAACCTTTAAATTCCATTTGCTACTTGCAAGTTGATCAATGGGAGAAGATGAAAAGGCACTGCCATCAACATCACAAGCATATTCAACACTTTCTGTCTTTCCACAAGCAATTTCATGCCAAAATTCTTTTTCCACATATGAAACAGGAAGACACCCACTACTACAATATCTACGAGCAAAAACCTTGTTCGCCATTTTCTCATAATCACGGAATGTATAATTTCTGATGAATAAAAACCATTACTCAAGCTGAATAAAATCATAAGAATAATATATCAAATATCATATGGGGGTACCCACCTTCCACTCATGAAGAAGGTGACTTTATCATCAGTATTCCACTCAGCAAGGCGAAGAGGTTGCACCCTTGTAGTAAACTTAAAACCAGCTTTCTCTTTTGTCAAAACCGTACCAGCAGGAACTGAAGCACTCACAGGCGAAACAATCTTGCATATACCTGAAAATACAAAGATTCAAGAGGAAAACATAAAGCTAGAAAATCATGCTGCAGAGATAATCCTTCAATCTAAAAGTATTGAAGAAGTATTACCAAATTTTGAAGCCTCTGAAGCTATCTTTTGCAGATAAACCAAAGGATCCTCAAACTCTTCTATACTTGGAAAGTATACAGGGCACTCTGGAACTTTATCTACCCAGTCAAGATCATTTAAATCAAACTTTTCAACCTTGGGTTTTGACATATTATCTCTCCCACACAAATCCAGATTGCTGAATAATCTATCACCAGAAGATGCAGAACCTCGTAACGCATCTCCTCCACTTCTAGTCATTAGGTTAGACACAAATGCAGCATCATTCACAGTGCCAGATTTCATCCGCTGAAGCCTCTTATGCCTCAGATATTTCAATATGTCCTCTCTGGAGAAACAAACCCTTCCTTCCACCTATCAAAACCATATCAAAAGTCAGACATTCCAGGTCAAAACAGTCAACACCCCCCAAGGTTTCTTAATCATAATACAAAAACGAAATTTCAATTGTTCAACCAAATTATTTGTGTTGCGGGTCGCCTATTGGGTCATGCCCTCAGTGATTACAAGCAAATATACTGTGTCAATGTGCTAAACTTGCTAGGAACCTCAACTGATGAACAAAAATATAACAATCATAAGCACTTGATTATACTCCTGTATCGAGAAATTGCCCTCTATGAACCAATTTATCTCCAATAAATCCCTACAGAAGGCTATTACGGTGTCTTAAGAGTTCTGAATTGCTTCATCCTTCAAATACCACCATATAACAAACCCTTTTAGTATAATTCATCTCCACGAATCCAATTACAGCTCTAAAACACCCTGCATATCGAACTAGAATCCAACCACACAAAGTCAACCCACTTTGAACAGTTAACCTAACCAATTCCTAACTAATATTAATGGAGGAAAAGCAAGTGAACAACATCACTATCATACATTAGAAGGTACATAACATGTGAACTAAATAAATAATTCACAAACACCAATAACACCCAGAAAAATAAATTTGGATGTATTCAGATTACTGTTTCAAAATTTTTCATTCCAATTCTCATATAATTTATAATAATTTGTTCCATAAACAGAAATTCAAAAAAATAATAATAATAACAAAATGCCAGAGATCTCAATTTCTCAGGGACACAATAACGCATTATTCATTTATTCCCCAACGCAACTATAGAACAGAATTAAAATACCTAAAATACAAAATCATGACGTAGTCATACCATCTCATTCCGAACGTTCTCACCGGAAGCCTCCGTCTTCTCTAACTTCACCAAAAACACACAAACGAAACAGAAGAACAATAACAGGCACAAATCAACAAAATTCAACCGCAAATCACGATCTCATCATCTACCACCGCCACATTCCCTCAAAACAGCCTCCAACGCAGAGATCGGACGATTTCCACCGGTGAAAACACTGTAGACTCACAAAACCACACAATGAAAGCTCCGATGGATACCGTACGTGTGTATAGTCGTTCGCTTCACAAATTACTCGCCGGAGTGAGTCGCCGGAGCTAATTCCGGCAAACAAGCAGTTTACCGGCGACGGCGGAGCGGTTTTCCGACGGTCTGATGAGAGAGATGAAGATGAACAGTGGATTGAAACCGAAAAAGAAGAGATAGGGGATAACTTGGGTGTATATATATATATATATTTTTGTCCATAATTGATTAATTGTAACTTGTGAGCACTTTATTTAATTTAAATGCTTTTTTTATTTTTTAATGACATTTTTAATGAGAATAAAAGCGAAAAGAAAATAATGAATAATGAAGGAAATTGGTGGTTAGTTAGTTCAACCAAACGCACCCTTTGTTGCCGCCTCGAAACGCGTCGTTTTGATGCTTGGCGTTTTTTTCCCACAATACCCTTATTTAAAGGGTTTTTTTTTTCTAAGTTTTAAAATGCAAATTTACAACTATACTTCAAAGATAAATGTTATATTAATCGGACTTACATATTCATTTTCAGTTGAGACCGCACCCTCAACTTCGTCAGAAGAAATCCGTAACTGGTAAAATGTCTATTTTTTTATTCAAGAATACCCTTATTAAAAGAGTTTGTTAGAAATGCTCTATGTTATTTAAGCATCAGGGGCTAAATCATATGCTAAGTGACATTACTTCGCTATCAACTTTATCCATGTTTTCTTTTAACAGGTGCTTGAGAATTTAAAGTATATATGTAAAGTTATGTGCTTTAGAGAATATATTTTTAAAAATTTTGTTTGTATTGTTACCATAATTAAAAGATATGGTTTGTTTAGCTTGCCTTTGTTAATATTTAATTGTACTCTTGTATATAGTTTAGTAGTTTACTATGATTATGATTATGATTATGGTGCATAACACCTTAAAGTGTTTATTATTCTATAATGTGGTGTCCGGTTTCTTCGTGTATCAGCCTAATGTGACGATACAGCTTTAGTACATAAGTTTTTTATTGTCTTTTCATTGTATTACCAGAAAAATTACTATTTAATTGAGTTTTGGATTAAAAACAATCCATTTAAACTTGTATAAGTAACATTATTGTTTGGAAGGTTGGTTAGCTGGAACGATGATCCTCACATGAAAATTATCGCAACAATATCATAGGTCTTTTGACTAAAAAATTTATCTGTTTATCGTGGTTGGTCTGTAATATTTTAATTATTATCTATCATGTCAACTGATGGGTTTATTTTGATGTTTTACTTGCTATGATGATGACTAATCTTTTATAGAGACAAAATGCATGTATCGGTAGTCAATTTTTAAGTTCTCCTTTCTTTATTTTGTTATTGTTTTTCCTACTTTTAATGTGTCGTATGTGTTTTGTTGTAGTGTACAAATACGTTTTGTTTTCCTCTTCTTTTTCGTCGCGGGCATTGACTTTCTCATTCTATTAACGCTCGAAAGTATACCACCACGAATTATAGTTATACAAAAATCATAGCTTAGCGAGGATGATAAATCTAATACATACTACTAAAACAAAGTAAAATAGCTACACAAGTTACAATAGCATACACCTAACAAAATAAGGATCTGACATATAGACACACTACAGATTTTAAAATTAATGTTTGGAACCATCTAATCTTTTCTAATAAAACAAAATAAGTATGAGCTACATGATTGTTTTCTATCTTGTTCACGTTATCACCACCCAGACTTCACATAGAATTATCCACATATTCATATCACGGTTGAAGTCACAAAAATAGTCTATAAATATAGTTTATTTAATAGATTTTATTTATTACTACTATATTAATTAACCTAATTTCTTGCTAGAAATAAATAACACGTTTCATCATAAATATTTCAGTTAGAGGTAATTTTGTTAAAATTAAATTTATTTTCAATTGATCGTTATTAAAATTAGAATACTTTAATCATGGTATTTTAAAGGAAATTTCTTTTAAAATATCAAGATTTAGAAGTCAAACACAATTATATAATCGATTGACTTAGGTTATATGGACACCTATTTTCAATGTTCTCAGAACCGGATCGGACGTCGAACCGGACGGCTTACTGGTTTGGTGGTCGGACCGGATGGACCGGATTTAACTATATTTTAATTATATTTATATATGTAATTAAATATAAGTAATTTATATATGATTTATACATATATTTTATAGTTATATATAAAACTTAACTATATTTGTATATACAAAGTACTAATTTATGGTTTAACACCCCGTTTTTACCCACTAAAATCAAAAAAAAAAAAATTCAAAATCCGGTCGGAACCGGCCCGGTTCGCCGGTCCAACCGGCGACTCGGTTCGAACCGGCCGGTTCAACTGCACAAAAACGATCCACTATGGACCGGACCGGACAGGGGGCCGAATCGCGGTCCGACCGGCCGGACCGGCCGGTCCGATCCGGTCCTAACAACATTGCCTATTTTTGTTATCAAGACACCCTTTCTCTTCTCTCTATGATGTTATCTCTCTCTGGTTATCTACATGCATGTATAGAGAAAGATAGAGAGAAAGAAAACAACTTGGTGTACCAATAACATACTCCTAATCGATTACTTACTATATAGCAACCTTACATTACAATTATATCTTCTCAAATCTAGATATGCTTTTCTACCTAATAAGTTCATATACTTGCATGTGATATTTATTATTTTAACACATGTAACACATGAGTATTTAAGTTATAAGTAACAACAAACAAACAAACCCAGTATATCTCAGTCAAGAGCAGGGTCTGGGGGGTAGGTGATGTCGAGTCTTTCCTCTATCTTGGTAGGTAGAGAAACTGCTTACAAAGAGACCCCCGACTCGATAACAAAAACCATAACGGTAGCAAGTCAGCATATAATATATCCTTAGCATATAATATATCATAAAGCTCACAACACACAGCATACAGTAATAAAACGCCTAAAAGAATAAGAAAATGAAAAAGCATACATCAGATAAGCAGTAAGTTTCACCTATATAGGGCAGATGTGGATAACGTACACATCAGGCCTCGCAACATGTCTTCATTAACACTTCCTATCTACAAATCCCACTAAAAGTTCTTAATTTTAATTCTACGTCTTCACTCACTCCTATCCTCGATCATGTGTTCAGAGAGGTGCAAGTGTATCATATCTCGCCTAATTATCTCGTCCCAAGTCAACTTAGGTCTTCCTTTACTTCTCCTACCGTCTAAGATGATGTTCTCTACTGCTCTAACTGGTGTTGTCATTGATTTCCTCTTCACATACCCAAACCATCTTAATCTTCCCTCTTGTATTTTATCTGTTATACAAGCCACTTCTAGCTTCTGTCGAAACACTTCATTTCTTATCCAATCCAGTCTTGTGTGTCCACACATCCACCTCAGCATTCGTATTTCCGCTACCTTTATTTGTTTCTCGTGCGATTTCTTTATGGCCCAGCAGTCTGTTCCGTATAACATAGCTAGGCGTACTGCCACTTTGTATAGTTTTCCCTTTAGTTTTGCTGGAAACCTCTTATCACATAGAATCCCTGATGCTGCTCTCCACTTGCACCATCCTGCTTGAACACGATAAGCTACATCGTTGTGTATCTCTCCGTCCTCTTACAAGTACGAACCCAGGTATTTAAACTCAGACGTTCTGGGACCACCATTTAACTTATAAGTAATAAAACATATTACTTTTTCGTAGTTTTGAGTTTGAGTTAACGGAAGCAGAAGGGCATATTGGACATTTGGAGATGCTTATCCTGCACCGAACGGGGTACCCTAAACGTGGTAAGACGGACAACTCACAAAGGAGAGGATCTTACGTCATCTTTATGCCACGTGGCAGCATATGGGGGCGTCTGGCAGTTGCTAGTTGGGTGTGTATTAACTGGCGGGTGGCTTTTGTATTCTTTGTGGCAATGTATCAAAAGGGTAACATAGGCATTCACGCCTATATTATTATTATTATATTATTATTATTGTTATTAAATTCTTTTCTTTTATAAAATAAATTTATTATTTTAATTCATACACTTTTGTTCTATGTAGGCTTTATTTGCTCTTTTGGTTTTGTTTGTTTTACTTATTTAGATCGAATATACGGTCAGTTTAAATAAAACATGTGTTTTTTTTATTATTTTAGGTTAAATGTACACAATAATTTATAAGCTAAACGTTTTTTTTTTAATTTAAGGAAGAAGACGCATTGAACTTATATTTTTTGTGTTGGTTGTATATTTGTTTTGTGATTTGGTTGTTGAACCGTACACAAGCTTTATTTGTTTTAATATATCTAGTTAAAAGGTATTTTTATAAGTCCGTTTAGAATTTTTTTGAACGGCGACTTTCATTTTTGAGTGGTGGTCGCATCTCCGACAAGTCAGAGACCCATCACCCCTCAAAGCCCGACCACTACATTGTCTGAACCAGGCCCGTGGGTGTAGAGGAGGGGCTTGACGTTCCTCGGGAAACCATGGAGCCTACTACCACTTGACCATATTTGGGCCGTTATACGAGCCGAAACCCGCTAGCGTAACACACTCCGGGACTAAAACCGAGTTGGCTTGGATTTGAACTCACGAAGTGAGGTTCAAAACTTTATTGCCTTACCAACTCCACTAAGGGAGTTGGTTAATCTATTTAGATGAAAAAAAAACATTACTAAAATTAAACAAATAAGGCATCAGTTATTTTTTTTAATGTATGTACTTAACAATGTTACCAGAAAAAAAAAACATTGACGTGTAATTTAATAATGTTTTTGGTTATTAAGTGGTATGTATTACTGTACATTTAAATAAAAAGAAATATATTATATAGAATTAATTTTAGTAAATTGGTTTTTGGATTATGGGTTTACCTTCAAATTGTGAACGGACCGGCTCATCAACGCTATTTATGTTCAAAGACATGGTCGTCTCAACAGGTTTTATCCGGGTGACCGGGCTTGTAGTCTTATTTGACCGTTAAAAAAAACATTATAATATCATAACTTTTGAAGGTCAGTGTAATAATTTACTTATATTATTAGTAGGTTAGTATTCCGTGTATTACACGGATTGAATAAATAATTAATTAAATAGTCTTTATTTTACCGGCAATATATTGAATAGTTAGAAATAAAAATTTATGAATTATAAAATGATATTTTGAGATAAGACATGATTAAAATTACTTGTGAGTAAGAATTTTAAGTAATAAAATGATGATATTATTTCTTAAACTTTTATTTTTAATTTTTATTTGTTTTTTTATAAAAATAGTTATTTTTTAAAACATTCTGTGTCAAAACAACTTAATGAAAATATCATCTTTAAAATTTCCTTTTATAAATTTGAAATTTAATTACTTTCGTTTTATAGAAATTTCAATTTTATAAAAACATAGGTCTTAAGTTTTTCCGTATTTAAAAAAGTTTGATGTTTCAGAAGAATATCTTATTTTATATAAAGTAAATTTTAAAAATTGCATTTATATAAAGATCTTTTTTTAATTTATTAAAAATAAAAAAATTACATAATCTCATTAATAATTAAGGTAGTTATTTAATAAGAGAGAGAACCGAGAAAATAAGATTTAAAATGTCTACAATTATGACATGTGTCAGACCTTCTTTAATTAGTATTTATAGACTTATAGATAACCGGATTTTCAACAACCACGTATTAGTTGATAAAAATAAAAGTTTAAAGATTGTCAAAACGAAAACACCAGTTAACTCAATGTTTATAAGTTTTTAAAATAAATCTAAACTATTCCTAGTTCATAAAATATTCTGGAGCATAGTATACTCGCTTAGTTGTATCCGCTAATTTATCCCTTAAAAAGTAATTGAATTAATTAAAGTTTATTTTTGAGTACTAGTAGGGTTGATATGAACTTGCACATGGAGGGTTGACTTGCACTAGTAAGTTTTTATTTTTATTTATTTAACACTAATGATATGCTATCTATAAAATATTGTTTCTTCCATAATTCATTTAAAAACGGATTTTAAATCTCTTCATCTAGTCTAGTTTAAAAATATAGTTGAGTTTATATCGATTAATTAACACTTGAGCAAGTTGGTAGCTCAATAATTCACGAAGGATATAATTGCACTAAATATTTTAATCATTATATGGCCAATTGGTAATTCTTAAGAAGAGGAGATTATTTTCTAGTTTTAAATTCTAAAATTCTGATGCTAAAAGTATATATTACTTTAAAAAGCTAGGTGAATTTATTAGAGAAAGGTTAAACTACAAAGTTTTAAAAAACTAAAATATGAAAAACTAAAAAGTGTAAGAAAGATTAAGATGTTAGTATGTGCTTTTCTTTTTTATTTATCAAAATTAGGTTTAGGGCAAATTTGATAATGTTTTCTTTTTCAAGTACACTTTTTTAAACGCTTGTAACTTATATATACGGCATTATTTAAAATAATTACACCGTAAAATGAACATTTTATTATTTTTAAAACATGTATAGTGTTGATATTAAAAAAAAGTTTTTTCATATTTTTTCTTAATCATCTTGTGAGAATTACATAATCATCCAATAAGAATTACATAATCATCTGATAAAGATTACACAGTAAACTAAGCATAAAAAATTTATATTTTTTAATATTGTATAATTCAAAAATCACCATAAAAAATAATACATAACACAATTATCAACATTAGACATAATGTATAACACAATAACCAGTACTAAACTCGATAATTTGTAATAAACACAATGAGCTGCTCGATGATAATTACATAATGACCTGACTAAGATTACATAATGAATTGAAAAGTGTAAAAAATTATATTTTTAGCATTGGTTATTTAAAAGTTATTATTTTAGAAAGAACACAATAAAAACATAAATGATCAGCATTGGACACAAGGACGTGACGAATATTACACAAGGACCTGATATTACATAATAAACTAAAATAACGTGAAAAAACTTTTGTTTTCTATGTATACACATATACATGTTTTAAAGATAAAAAACGTATGTTTTTATGGTGTACTTTATAGAAAATAATATTGTATATAAACTTATGAGCGTTTAAAAAAATGATGAAAATTGAAAATGTGGCAAATATTAAAATATGATTGATGTATCATTTAAAGTTTTGATTATTTATCATTACGTTATCGAACTTTTTTAACCCTGAGATCTAAGATCTAATGAATAACAATTTTTCTCAATGTTTTTTAAGTTTTCTTCCTTTTAGAATAACTCCACCCAATTTATTAAGACATTTACTTGCAAGAGGATTAGCATCTAACTTAATACAACTAGTATATAAAGCTTACCCGTTCAATAAAGTTGAATTATCATTACCTCTAGATTTCATTATGTGTAAGGTTGTTTAACTATGCAACGGAGCGAGCCAATGAGTAGCTGATTTTAATGCGTTTGTTAAAATTCATTTTCAAACGAATTTTAAACCTCAAATTATTTGACCAATCATAATTGTAACATTGGATATACCATATGACATATACTAACCATCTCATGATTCTATCATCTAAAACTATAATCTTCCAAAAGCGCACAATCAAGTGCTCCAAAAACATTTTATATGCTTTAAAACCTCAATCACCACTTTGTTTCAAGAAAAGTTTGTAGTCACCTTTTATTTCTTCTACGACTTGAGACTCTTAACTACATCTACACACCAACAACACTTTAAAACTCGTTAGATGTTACCGATTTCTTAGTTCTCGTTCATTATCTTTTCTTATTCATTTTCTATGTCGGGTTTTGATTTTAAAAGATTAGTTGTGGATGGATAAAATGGTCCTCTAAATTTTGGTGGGTTGATTTCAAATCTTGCGTTTGTTACGGGGATGATTGGCGTATTGATGATGAACAAATATTGTGGTGGCATTATTAAGTAAGGTGATAGTAATAAATGATAACGGCCTATGACGGTTCTCAATAACATTAAATGTGTCCCATGAATATTCAAGGATCATAAAGACGAGTAGTTAAGATAAAACTTTTAAAAAACCATCAACGATAAATATAAGTGTTTTTAGTTATTGACTTAACTCTCGTTTTACATAGAGTTTGAGGTGGGGAGAGGTGGGGTCGTTTTACAATCGGATGTAAGCAACATTGCCCTACCTTTTTTATAAGATAATGTTTATCACTATTTAAACTTATAAACACAAATCAACAACCTTATCAGTCACTTTAAATTCCACTCTTATTAACACAATAAATATACTAAAATAAGGGTTTCTTTATTTAGACACCCCACAATTTTAAATCAACACCCCTGTACCCTATACGCCGCGTATGGGTCCATATGCGGCGTGTAGGGCACATTCTTGATTTAACGTTTTATACCCTATACGCTGCGTATGGCTCCATACGCGGCGTATAGGGTACATTGTTGATTTGACGTTTTATACCCTATACTCGGCGTATAGGACCATACGCAGCGTATAGGGTTTGACATTTTATACCCATACGTGACTTATGACCCATACGTGGAGGAGCTATACGCCGCGTATGGCCCCATACGCGACGTATAGCATATATATTTTTTTTTTATTTTTTGAGTTTTAATATATATATAATTTTTTTTAATTTTTTGAGTTTTTATTTTAATATATACATAATTTAAATTAAAATTATTTAACAATATAATACGAATACAATAATAAAATTAGAATTAAAATATATAATTCGCATATTACAAATTATGAATTAAAATAAATTTATATAAGCTCGGGTTTCTCGGTTATTCTCTATTATTACGTTGTATTCCGAGATACGAATCCTATACATAATCTCCCATTCTGCAGCACGTACGCTTCGGTTAAGAATCCAAAGATTACTTAATGTTGGCATCGGATAATCTCCTTCTAGCTTAACGTGGACGAAATGACTATTGTTGACATGAACGATCGACACGACATGATGAGGCATAACAGTTTTCGGATCAGCCCATAATGGAAAAAATGTTTGACAACCATTATTGCTTAGTAAATGAAGAATAACCCCAAACTTTTGAGCAACCACTAATCCCGTATACGGCATTATCATCCAATGTTCTTCTGGTGCAGGTTTCACACTTTGCCAATCGATGGTGTGACGTAATTCGTTATACTGTCCGGGGTACAAAGTATCGAAAACTTCTCTGTACTCCAATTCATGTCTGTCCAACTCTTCTAAAAGCTGTGTCCGCACATACATCCACTTATTTTCGTCAAACCCTAATCCTAAAGCTATTGATCGAAAACCACAATTTCCATCGGGTCGGACATCTCGTATACGTGAAATATACTGATGAAAGATTGACGGAATCCAATTTTTTAACCTGTTTATATTGTTTAATTGGTGATCTCCGATAACCGAAGAAAACTCATTAGTTCCCCGTGATACTTTAGATGATGTTGGACGACTACGTTGCATGGCAGGCTTCTAGGGCTTTACAGTTGAACTTGTTCTTCCGGAAATGTGAGACGCAATAAACGAGCTATGTCTCGGCATGTCGCACGTACTTTGTTGAGTGTCATACTTTTGTTGTTGAACCTTTAACGTTGGACGATCGCGAATATCTGTTTGAACAACAGGCGCTTTTTTGTTATTTTTCCATGGATACACAATTTTTTTTATTTTTTCCACCAAACTAAATTTTACAGCTGCGGGTTGTGTCATTATTTGTTGTTTCACCCGTTCCATTTCTTCTTCAACATCAACTTTTTCATCCACCGTATATGATGGCTTAATGTTATCAAGCTTCGTCCAAAATACGTCAATTGCATCTAATGGAATTTTAGTGCCTGCATTATAAAGTATAAATTAATATATAATTGTCCCTTTAATAGAAAATGATAATGATGGAGCGGCTATTACCAGAATGTTCATATTTTTCCAGCCGACAAGCACAAGGCAAGCCACAACTAGTGAAAAGATGACAACCACATGTTGCATTTGCAGAGCGCATCACATGCAATTTAGTGTTTTCGGCAACTAATAAATCAAGAGCTATGTGTGAAACCTTGCCTCTTAAGTAATCAAATAGCGGAATTTTATGATGATTCATGGTTTTAATTTTGCTTGTCTCAAAGCTTTCTTTTAAATTTACCTCTTGTGCGTTCACCAATTGATCTACAAACTCCACAAGTCTATCCAGTGAGCTATTTGTTGATTTAAGATATCTTTTTAAATTTGCATGTTGACTCTCCACCCTATTTGTTGTGCGTTGGCCAAAATTGCGGTTCGAGTTAGTCCAGGCTGATACAAACATTTCTTTGTAACTCTCTAACCAGTTTTTGTTTATATATGACAATACCTCTGAAAATATAATAAAACATAATTAAATTATATATTGAAAATATAATAAAACATAATTAAAATATAATAAAACTTACTTTCTCGATTCGCTTCAACTAGTCGTTCGTAAAGAAGGTTATAGTTATACTCGTAAATCTCCGCCGTGGGAGGCTCACACAAACGTGTCCATACATATTTAAACTTTCTCCAGTCATCTTTTGTAAAACTTGCTTTACAGTGTTTCGCGATATTTTCATCAATATGCCACCTGCATAAACACTTTGAAGCATTCGGAAACACTTTAACACATGCGTTCATTAAAGCGAGATCTCTGTCTGTTATTATGACACGCGGCTCCATACACTTGCTTAACGTATCTTTCAATCTATTAAGCACCCATTCAAAATTATCTTCCCGTTCTTTGCTAATAAACGCATGAGCAACACAAAATGTCTTGTGTGTGGAGGTCACACCAACAATCTGAACAAATGGAAGCTTGTACATGTTTGTTTTATATGTAGCGTCTATCATCAGCACGTGCGGAAATGCACGCCAAGTGTCGTATGATTTAGGATGACAAAAAATATATCTTCTACGACATTAGTATCGGGATCTTCTCGGGTGTAATAAACGTACCTTTTAATAGATAAAGGAAGGAAAATTGATGTTGTTAAGTGAGGATAAAAATACAAGTTAAGCTTCATTTTAATTAAGTCTATTGAAAAAAAACCTCGGGTGTAATAAACGTACCTTTTAATAGATAAAAGGTTTTCTAAGACTTGCATTGGTGTTTCACCGACTTTTCTTTCACTTCTTATCTTATATTGAGCGTTGTATACGTCTCTGGTTATTGATGCGTTATTAGGATTTTGCTTTTTAATAGCTGATAAGATGCTACGAGGCTCCATGTTCTGATTAGTAAGCTGCTCCACCAAATTGTATTCGTTTTGAGAAAACCTTCTTACAAAAGGATGCCCCTCCATATGTTGAGCAGGATCATGGTTATGTTCGTCACTTCGCACCTCTAATTTCCACGAATAACGTTTGTTGTCGTATATCCTAACTAATTTAAAAGGACATTCGATTTTTTTGCTACCAGATCGTCTAACTGTTGCTTTACTTTTGTATTCGCCAGCACGATCACAGATAAGCCATACCTTTACGACCTGACCTTCTTTTTTCTTTGATCTTCGTGTAATAATAACGTAACCATTATCACGTCCTCTATTAACAGCCCAACAGACTAGCTCATCGAAAGATAAAAAATTTTGAGATGTTTCAAACGATACTTTTGTCGTTTGTTTTTCATCACTCGAGAGTATATTATTTTGTTGCGTGTCGTAAGTTGACTCTCGGCAAAACTCAACCTCATCATCGGGAACATACGATTGGTTTAAATCTGGCAGTCCTGTCTCGTAAGCAGATTGAACGTACGCATCATCTTGATTACTATCCACCACGAACGAATATTCATTTGAATATTCATTTGAATATTCACCAAACAAATAGTTACCGTCCCAAAACGACATACCGAACGAATAAAAAGTGTGATATTTTGAGAGAGAAATACGTTTGGGATTTACAGGGATCGAAAGCATATCGAAAGTGTTATCGAAATCGTTGTTATATAGGTGAAAACGAATCTTGGGTCCCGTCATATCGAAATTATTTATACGTGGCGTATGGGGCCATACGCCACGTATAGGCTGTCGTATGACCCCTATACGTCGCGTATAGGACTATACGCCACGTATAGGCTTGCCACGTCTTCCACGTATGGCACCTATACGCTGCGTATATTCGTACATGGTACAAATATGTCGCGGGAACTGAGGCTGAGGAGACGGCTGATGTGGCTGAGGAGGCGGCTGATCATGTGGCTGCTCGTCGGGTGGTGGCTGATCATGCGGCTGCCCATGCTGATGCAGTTGATCGGCAATGCCGAGCTGCTGAACTGGTGCCGGCTGCCAGATCTCCCCGGGTCGAAGAGAGAATCGTATGCCAACCGGAAACTGGCGTATAATACGCATGCCGAATAGCGTACGACGATCTAATCTCACCGGCTCGATCGGCGGAGACACGTCACCAAGATGCCGAGGAAGATAACCTAAAGATCGGGCAATCAACGTGATGTACGCGCCGCCGTACACCGCTCCTCGCTCCTGGCGATGATAATACGATGCAAAAAACTCCGCCAAACATCTCGCCAGGTTACACCTGGTCCCCGTAATCAAACAGTATAAGTAAAATAAGTCGGGAATGGTACACCACTCCCGACTCTTGCCACGTCCCGTGATGGACGTGGCAATCATCCGATGCAGATAACGGATAAGAGGATCTCGAATGCCGGTGACCCTGCCTTTAGTCCTCTGAAATGGACCTTCGGCAATCTGAGGCCACCACTCTCTCAATGTACACTCCTCCATCTCAGTAATACCCTTGGTGAACAGAGGGGTAACAGTCTCCGGCTC
>CM044004.1:94866117-94881117 GCA_024085815.1 Flaveria linearis
GAATTTTAGTGCCTGCATTATAAAGTATAAATTAATATATAATTTGTCCCTTTAATAGAAAAATGATAATGATGGAGCGGCTATTACCAGAATGTTCATATTTTTCCAGCCGACAAGCACAAGGCAAGCCACAACTAGTGAAAAGATGACAACCACATGTTGCATTTGCAGAGCGCATCACATGCAATTTAGTGTTTTCGGCAACTAATAAATCAAGAGCTATGTGTGAAACCTTGCCTCTTAAGTAATCAAATAGCGGAATTTTATGATGATTCATGGTTTTAATTTTGCTTGTCTCAAAGCTTTCTTTTAAATTTACCTCTTGTGCGTTCACCAATTGATCTACAAACTCCACAAGTCTATCCAGTGAGCTATTTGTTGATTTAAGATATCTTTTAAATTTGCATGTTGACTCTCCACCCTATTTGTTGTGCGTTGGCCAAAATTGCGGTTCGAGTTAGTCCAGGCTGATACAAACATTTCTTTGTAACTCTCTAACCAGTTTTTGTTTATATATGACAATACTTCTGAAAATATAATAAAACATAATTAAATTATATATTGAACAGTATTGTATGTATGTATGTAATGAAAAACTTACTATCTCGATTCGCTTCAACTAGTTGTTCGTAAAGAAGGTTATAGTTATACTCGTAAATCTCCGCCGTGGGAGACTCAAACAAACGTGCCCATGTGTATTTAAACTTTCTCCAGTCATCTTTCGTAAAACTTGCTTTACAGTGTTTCACGATATCTTCATCAATATGCCACCTGCATAAACACTTTGAAGCATTCGGAAACACTTTAACACATGCGTTCATTAAAGCGAGATCTCTGTCTGTTATTATGACGCGCGGCTCCATACACTTGTTTAACGTATCTTTCAATCTATTAAGCACCCATTCAAAATTATCTTCCCGTTCTTTGCTAATAAACGCATGAGCAACACAAAATGTCTTGTGTGTGGAGGTCACACCAACAATTTGAACAAACGAAAGCTTGTACATGTTTGTTTTATATGTAGCGTCTATCATCAGCACGTGCGAAAATGCACGCCAAGTGTCGTATGATTTAGGATGACAAAAAAATATATCTTCTACGACATTTGTATCGGGATCTTCTCGGGTGTAATAAACGTACCTTTTAAAAAATAAAAGGTTTTCTAAGACTTGCATTGGTGTTTCACCGACTTTTCTTTCACTTATTATCTTATATTGAGCGTTGTATACGTCTCTGGTTATTGATGCGTTATTAGGATTTTGCGTTTTAATAGCTGATAAGATGCTACGAGGCTCCATGTTCTGATCAGTAAGCTGCTCCACCAAATTGTATTCGTTTTGAGAAAACCTTCTTACAAAAGGATGCCCCTCCATATGTTGAGCAGGATCATGGTTATGTTCGTCACTTCGCACCTCTAATTTCCACGAACGACGTTTGTTGTCGTATATCCCTACTAATTTAAAAGGACATCCGATTTTTTTGCTACCAGATCGTCTAACTGTTGCTTTACTTTTGTGTTCGCCAGCACGATCACAGATAAGCCACACCTTTACGACCTGACCTTCTTTTTTCTTTGATCTGCGTGTAATAATAACGTAACCATTATCAGTCCTCTATTAACAGCCCAACAGACTAGCTCATCGAGAGATAAAAAATTTTGAGACGTTTCAAACGATACTTTTGTCGTTTGTTTTTCATCACCCGAGAGTATATTATTTTGTTGCGTGTCGTAAGCTGACTCTCGGCAAAACTCAACTTCATCATCGGGAACATACGATTGGTTTAAATCTGGCAGTCCTGTCTCGTAAGCAGATTGAACGTACGCATCATCTTGATTACTATCCGCCATGTACGAATATTCATTTGAATATTCACCAAACAAATAGTTATCGTCCCAAAACGACATACCGAACGAATAAAAAGTGTGATAGTTTTGAGAGAGAAATACGTTTGGGATTTACAGAGATCGAAAGCGTTATCGAAAGTGTTATCGAAAGTGTTATCGAAAGCGTTCTTATATAGTTGAAAACGAATCATGTGTCCCGTCATATTGGAAATCACTTATACGTGGCGTATGGGTCCATACGCCACGTATAGCCTTGCGGATGGCACCTATACGTGGCGTATGGGACCATACGCCACGTATGGGCTTACCACGTCTTCCACGTATGGCTCCTATACGCTGCGTATATTCGTACATGGTACAAAAATGCTTTAAAGGATGTCTGACAACTATACGTAGCGTATGGGACCATACGCCACGTATAGGAAACTATACGCAGTGTATGGGTCTATACGCTGCGTATTGTCACACCCCAACCTTGACGGCGGAATCGTCGAGGCGTGAGAGTTACGATTGTTCACAGCCACATAACGCTATTGCCTGAAACATGTTTAAAATAAAAGGTCAACATATTGTTGGTGAGCATTCTATAGTTTTTCATACATAAGTATATAAAAGATGGCAATTCATGTTGTAAATTAGAGAACAAGGTAACTAGGGATGTAAGACAGAATGCACAATCAAACCTTGACAATGTTTTACAAGTATCAAACGACGTTAATATTCTATTAACGTTAAAAGTATATACGATTAGCTAAGTGTACTTGGATCAACCAAGCAGGCTTGTCAGGCCCATAGATCTATGACGTCGCCAGGCTAGCAATAGTTAATGATTGTACATATATTCGACATTACATGGTAGCTACAAGGTTCAACTAATCACAACACACAAGTAAATTGCCATAAGTTTACAAGAATCAAACGTGTTTACAAGTGCAACGTTTATACGGTAACATGTTTCACCCAAAAGTGTGTGAAATAATAAAATGGGTATAGAAATACTCACATGGCGATTAAGTATATATTGGATGATTAACAAGAAATAATAACGCGCGTCGTTTCAACGAATTCCCTTACAAGGTACCTATATATACATTTTACAAGTTTTAAGTTTATTTATAAGATTAACGTTTTAATCGCGAACTAGGGTTTTAGATGGAATATGGGGATTTCTATAAAACATATATAATTGTAATTATCTCGAGTAATATAATGTTCAATAACAATTTACAAGTAATATGGTGTTAAATAATAATTTAACAATTTAAATTATTAAAAGTTCATTTTTGTATAAAAATTTTGTATTATTTGTGATTTTTATTTATTTAAAACATTTAATAAGGTAGATGAAATTTTAAAAATACTTTTCAGAAAACAAATAAGTTGTTTTAAAAATTTTAATGTTTATAAAACATTTTTTATAATTTTTTAGAATTTTTTCCGGATTTTATAAGGCTTTAAAAAGCCTTTTTAAAAAAAATGGGAGGTGGCCGGGGTCGAACCCGGGAACTCCCGGATGGGATAAGGCGCAGGAACCAGCAAACCAAGGGCTAATCCGCGCTAAGAGCCTGTTCCAAATTAATTTAAACACAACCCTGATTATCCCCAAATTCCAAATGAACCCTAGATCGAACCCGAATGAAATTGGGGTTCAATTCAATATCGATTGTGACTGGAATCATGGGGCTTTTGTTCCCCATAATCAATAGAGAGTGTGTGTGTGTTTAATTTCATATATGGCATTGATTTGGAGATTACCCAGAGATGAAACAGGTCGCGGCTCTTGTTGTGATTGAATGTTGCTCAAACGATGATTATATTCGTATTAAACTTGGGGTTAGCTTCACTTGATGATAAGGATCGAAAGCCCCTTATCAATTTCAGTTAAAATTGATCGGAGAGGGGGTTGCAATAGAGTTGCAGGTTCGCCACCAAGGGGGATAATCGAATGTGGTGTTTACACTTGTTTGGGATGAAATTGAAACTGGGGATCGATTAGTGATAGTTATACAATGGTTCATGCTGCTTTAGTTGAATTATTGTAAGCGTTTTAGTGCGATTGTGTCGTGTAAAGTGGCCGAAAGTGATTCTTGGATCTAGATCGCACTAAATCGTTTTGATTTTTAAATTGTTTAGGTGGGTTAGGTTCGAATCTTGGTCGTGAGAGTGTCAGGACCTTTGATTTGAGTTAAAACCGCGTTTTTTGTTGGTTATTTGGACTTGCCGGAGCTCGCCGGCGGTGGCCGGAAGGCTGGCCGGAGAAACGGGGGGGGACGGGGGGCTGGGTTGTAATTTCAGAATGTTACACAATGGTCCCTGTGGTTTCGAGTATTATCATTTTATGCAAAACTTTGATTTTTAAGTTTGTTAAATTACATAAACCACCCCTGAACTTATTATTATCATTACTATTATTATTATTATTATTATTATTATTATTATTAATGTTATTAGTATTAATATTATTATTATTATCACTATTATCTTTATTATTATTGTTATTATTATTATTAATTATTATTAATTATTATTATTATTAAGTATTATTGCTATTATTATTATTATTATTTATAAAAATCGTGGTAAAAATACGAAATGTTACAGTCTCCCCTACTTTAGGAAATTTCGTCCCGAAATTTGATCATGAGATGGCTGAGACGAAAAGATGAGGATGCTTGGATTTCATTTGGTCCTCTCGTTCTCAGGTGAATCAGGAGGTGAGCATGAAGCCACAGATAGATCATAGTGATTCTCTTTTCTGAGGTACACTTTGAAGAACTTTCGTTTCGAAATTAAGAATGAACTTAAGTGAGCAAAAGAGTTAAAATGAAAGATAAGTGTTCAAACTAACGGTGATTGACGTTTAATTACAGATAAAACGCTTCACTTGATGGAATCTTACAAGATTCTTGGCATAATGCATGCCAATTTGAACCCTATCAGTGAAATGTGAGACGTTTTGAGATGAAATGTTAGAAAGCGACGCCGAGTTACCATCGTATATTAGACTTATAAATTACAACTTCCAGAATATAATTTCGTGGTAAGGTGTATAAAAGACCAACAATGGTAAGCAAGGTTAACCGTCGGAATTTAAGAATCCCAACCGTCATCATATGAAACGATCTTAACGCATATCTTGTGACTATGTATTTCTCCTTTGACCAAAAATCGGTCTAAGAATAACACGCTATGCGAAGATCTTGGAATAAGTTCACAACGATAGTTAAGAATAATATTAAAAACAGAGAATGAATCAATCTCTCAAAATAACGATCGATGTTTTAACGTCATACCATGGTATACGAATATTTGAAATGGATACAGGTCAATTTCTCGACGTTGTGAGATAATGGGTCGAATTGAATTTTAGCCAATCGGTCTATAATGCACCGATTATCATCATAACATTTAAAATAAGAGGCACCTAGTGGATGAAAAGTTAAACAGAAGATTTACGGGAACACGGAGATTAGGTTTTGTCATATGTGAAGGTAAGACACTTGGACACATGCCAAGTTATATCTTTTCTTTTATGCCAAACCCATGACTACAAATTACGAAATTTTATGAACCATTATACCCGCAATGAGGATAATAATGAGTCTTGTTGTTCGAATTCAAGATAGAGTTTTAAATATTTCCAAGGTTAAAGATTTAAAAGCGATTCAAGAAGTGATACAAACAATAAGAAAGGTATTTGTAACCATGTTTTGCACACGCGGTTCATCAAACTCATAATCACAGCTGAGAAACATTTGTGCGGCTAGGAAGCCATGAACACAAATTTGTAATGTCTTTATTTGGCAGGAAGGTTGTTTAGGAAGCTATCATTACGCAATCCGGTTTTAATGATAACTCAAAATGAAAGTTGATAAGTAAGGAATAAATGGTTCGATGTAGCTAGATCGAGTCAAGATATAAAGATAAAGGGAAAGAATTTGATTTAAGAATTTACATGGTTCAAGCTTGGAATCAAAATCAAATTAAAACGATCGGGTCTCCTTTCAAGTTCAGAGATCATGCTTTGGCTTGATAGGCCGAATCACCAACATTGATTCACCCTTCAAGTTACTACACGCTTCTCGTCACTTGATTACAACCATGGTAAGTTAAAGATCAAGAAATGAGAATAGTCATCAAGGTGTGGTTTTCACTCCTAACTTGATGGTGTATTTCCAAGATATGACCATTAACTTGCCAATCAAAAGTTCGATCCCAACTCATTGTTAAGGATCCACAGAAATAAGACGAGGTAACTCACCATTAAGGTAAGAAAATCACTCCTATCTTAACGGTGAAGTTCTTACAAAAACAAATATAACAAAATGAACTTCTTCATCAAAATCCAGAATTCACTCCTACTTTGACGAGGTCGTTTCATTTGAGAAAATACAATCCATAAAAATGAAATTATCATCAAGGTATGGAATTCACGCCTATCTTAATGATTGAGCTTCATAATAACAAGGAAACAATCAAAGATTGACAATTGCCACCAAAGTACGGGTTTTCAATCCTATTTTGGTGAGATCATGTCACTTGTGAAATGCCATTTCAAAGAAAATACTTGAAGTCAATCCTCAAGATAAGGTAATCACCCTAATCCAGAGGATTAAATTGCATAAAACACACAATTGGAAACCATTTATCGGAACGAATAGAGATTCATCAAAGTAAGGGAATCACCCCTGTTTTGATGAGATAGAATCATTTAGGAGATACGAGTGTTCTTAGTCACAGGCTGACTTGCAAACCCTTGCATTTCCCACGGTGCAGACGGACCAAAGTTTGACTTAACAACGAAAGGAAAAGGGTATCATTTAGAATTTCAGAAAATTTCAAGTTACATCAATGTAACAAAAGGAAAATCATGCTTACAAAATTTAAGGTCAATGTTCGAGGTAACAGGATTTGTTATGATGTTCAAATCTTGGATGTCTTAAATCAGGAAGACGAAATCAAGGACAAGAATGATTCAACACCATGATGAGATGTGAATATTCGATTCACAATCGAAAGGAAAATACAAGGACTTCCCAAGATATGAGGTCACCCATAGCCTTATTGAAGACACGTGTACTTATAAGTGGTAACAAAGTTATAATTAGTTTATTCGATCATTGAGGTGAGTGACCACTTTAAATTAACAAGGTTAATATTCAATTAGCAAAGTATCCTGAGATGTAGGAATTCCATCTACAGCTTTGCATGTTCTTAGTTATAGGACACATCCTTAAGAAGACTTGAGAACCATAGGTAACGGTTTAAAGTTTTAAAGACATACGGTTTAGATTCCTAATATCTTTGGGTATGTTAAAATCCATGTTCACGTTGGTCAAGGTATAGAAATAGTTACATGAAACGTTGAGTTCAATAACGTTACATGTTACACATTGAGCGTTTAAACGTAAGAGTTGAAATGTAGGATGGGTTTAATATTAACAGGAATATTATTTAGGTTAAGAATGAGAAAGTATTTAAACTTTGATGATAAACTAGTTCAAGGATTCAAGGATTTTTAAGATACAAAAGGATGGTTCCATTTGGTAACGCATTACCATTTGGAATCGTTGACACGTCAAGGTAAATTAACTCATTTGCCTTAGAGATTTGTGTATTTTGACCATAGTTTATCACTCATCCCAGAAATCCCCAGGTAAGCGTAACGGTTCCCTCAATGAGATTTATACGATACGCTTGCCTTAGCCCGAGGGCTTTTTGCCAGGAAATCCAGAATACAGGTGTCTATGTGTCACACAATATTTCTTAGGTTTATGAAATCAAAACCTTGATGAGATTTTCACAGATTAGATATAGAGTCTAAGGAATTAAATCCACGATGATAAGTGTAGATTCCACATGTCGTTGAGAATAGGTTTAGGAAGTTCATTTGTCGGGGAGAGTCAAAAGTCAAAGTTAAGTTTAAGAAATCAAGTAACTAAGTTTTAAGCATACATAAGGTAATCCTATGCTAAGGCATCAAGTTGCACAAAAGGCATAGCATTATGTAGCATTTAAACAATATGTAAGCACAAAAATATAGAGGTCTTTCTATGAGGTTCATGCAACTATAGTCTAGGTCACCATTTCTAATAACCTAAATCCCTATAGTTATGGGCTCTGATACCAATCTGTCACACCCCAACCTTGACGGCGGAATCGTCGAGGCGTGAGAGTTACGATTGTTCACAGCCACATAACGCTATTGCCTGAAACATGTTACCGTATAAACGTTGCACTTGTAAACACGTTTGATTCTTGTAAACTTATGGCAATTTACTTGTGTGTTGTGATTAGTTGAACCTTGTAGCTACCATGTAATGTCGAATATATGTACAATCATTAACTATTGCTAGCCTTGCGACGTCATAGATCTATGGGCCTGACAAGCCTGCTTGGTTGATCCAAGTACACTTAGCTAATCGTATATACTTTTAACGTTAATAGAATATTAACGTCGTTTGATACTTGTAAAACATTGTCAAGGTTTGATTGTGCATTCTGTCTTACATCCCTAGTTACCTTGTTCTCTAATTTACAACATGAATTGCCATCTTTTATATACTTATGTATGAAAAACTATAGAATGCTCACCAACAATATGTTGACCTTTTATTTTAAACATGTTTCAGGCAATAGCGTTATGTGGCTGTGAACAATCGTAACTCTCACGCCTCGACGATTCCGCCGTCAAGGTTGGGGTGTGACAGATTGGTATCAGAGCCACATAACGCTATTGCCTGAAACATGTTTAAAATAAAAGGTCAACATATTGTTGGTGAGCATTCTATAGTTTTCATACATAAGTATATAAAAGATGGCAATTCATGTTGTAAATTAGAGAACAAGGTAACTAGGGATGTAAGACAGAATGCACAATCAAACCTTGACAATGTTTTACAAGTATCAAACGACGTTAATATTCTATTAACGTTAAAAGTATATACGATTAGCTAAGTGTACTTGGATCAACCAAGCAGGCTTGTCAGGCCCATAGATCTATGACGTCGCCAGGCTAGCAATAGTTAATGATTGTACATATATTCGACATTACATGGTAGCTACAAGGTTCAACTAATCACAACACACAAGTAAATTGCCATAAGTTTACAAGAATCAAACGTGTTTACAAGTGCAACGTTTATACGGTAACATGTTTCACCCAAAAGTGTGTGAAATAATAAAATGGGTATAGAAATACTCACATGGCGATTAAGTATATATTGGATGATTAACAAGAAATAATAACGCGCGTCGTTTCAACGAATTCCCTTACAAGGTACCTATATATACATTTTACAAGTTTTAAGTTTATTTATAAGATTAACGTTTTAATCGCGAACTAGGGTTTTAGATGGAATATGGGGATTTCTATAAAACATATATAATTGTAATTATCTCGAGTAATATAATGTTCAATAACAATTTACAAGTAATATGGTGTTAAATAATAATTTAACAATTTAAATTATTAAAAGTTCATTTTTGTATAAAAATTTTGTATTATTTGTGATTTTTATTTATTTAAAACATTTAATAAGGTAGATGAAATTTTAAAAATACTTTCCAGAAAACAAATAAGTTGTTTTAAAAATTTTAATGTTTATAAAACATTTTTTATAATTTTTTAGAATTTTTTCCGGATTTTATAAGGCTTTAAAAAGCCTTTTTAAAAAAAATGGGAGGTGGCCGGGGTCGAACCCGGGAACTCCCGGATGGGATAAGGCGCAGGAACCAGCAAACCAAGGGCTAATCCGCGCTAAGAGCCTGTTCCAAATTAATTTAAACACAACCCTGATTATCCCCAAATTCCAAATGAACCCTAGATCGAACCCGAATGAAATTGGGGTTCAATTCAATATCGATTGTGACTGGAATCATGGGGCTTTTGTTCCCCATAATCAATAGAGAGTGTGTGTGTGTTTAATTTCATATATGGCATTGATTTGGGGATTACCCAGAGATGAAACAGGTCGCGGCTCTTGTTGTGATTGAATGTTGCTCAAACGATGATTATATTCGTATTAAACTTGGGGTTAGCTTCACTTGATGATAAGGATCGAAAGCCCCTTATCAATTTCAGTTAAAATTGATCGGAGAGGGGGTTGCAATAGAGTTGCAGGTTCGCCACCAAGGGGGATAATCGAATGTGGTGTTTACACTTGTTTGGGATGAAATTGAAACTGGGGATCGATTAGTGATAGTTATACAATGGTTCATGCTGCTTTAGTTGAATTATTGTAAGCGTTTTAGTGCGATTGTGTCGTGTAAAGTGGCCGAAAGTGATTCTTGGATCTAGATCGCACTAAATCGTTTTGATTTTTAAATTGTTTAGGTGGGTTAGGTTCGAATCTTGGTCGTGAGAGTGTCGGGACCTTTGATTTGAGTTAAAACCGCGTTTTTTGTTGGTTATTTGGACTTGCCGGAGCTCGCCGGCGGTGGCCGGAAGGCTGGCCGGAGAAACGGGGGGGGACGGGGGGCTGGGTTGTAATTTCAGAATGTTACACAATGGTCCCTGTGGTTTCGAGTATTATCATTTTATGCAAAACTTTGATTTTTAAGTTTGTTAAATTACATAAACCACCCCTGAACTTATTATTATCATTACTATTATTATTATTATTATTATTATTATTATTATTATTATTAATGTTATTAGTATTAATATTATTATTATTATCACTATTATCTTTATTATTATTGTTATTATTATTATTAATTATTATTAATTATTATTATTATTATTAAGTATTATTGCTATTATTATTATTATTATTTATAAAAATCGTGGTAAAAATACGAAATGTTACACGTATAGTCTTGCCACGTTTGCCCCGTATGAGCCCATACGTTGCCTGTAATCGTACATGGTACAAAACAGTACATCTGACATCTATACGTGGCGTATGGACCCATACGCCACGTATAGTGCAAAAGCCTTGGGCGCATGAGCACTGGGCGCATGAGCACTATACACTATACGTGGCGTATGGGTCCATACGCCACGTATAGTGTTCAGTCGCGCATGACCTTTGTTCAGGCGAATGAGCACTGTTTACGCGCTTGACTTGGAAAGAAAATAGGGTTACGTGGGTCAACTATTTCTTCAAAATAATTTTTAGGTAAACTATAACTGTTATTTCATTTATATACATACTTACATACACATAAATGTCTTGATTACTTAATAATCATTTCAACTAACTCGGGTTCCACGGCATTAGTCGGTTACGATGAAAATCTTGAAAATTATTCAGTTTAACCGTAACCGACTAACACCGATGGAACCCGAGTCAGTTGAAACGATTCTTAAGTATCCAATTCAGATATATGTATATATGTATGTAAATACTTACTGAAGTAAGAATATATAGTATTACCGAGTAAATTATTTGCGAAAAGAAAATGTTGAACCACAAAACCCAAATTTCTTGCGATCTTGAATCTAAGCATCAATCACAAACGATCGAATTTGCGAATTCGAACCTTTACTTTTTTTTTCTGAGTGCGCGAATGCGTTGCCACCCTTTATATACACAACGAAAAAGGAACCTATACGGGGCGTATAGGTCTATACGCCACGTATAGGTCGTGCCGTACATAACAAGTGGGTAGGTCCCCGCCTGTTGCACCGATAGCTATACGCGGCGTATGGACCCATACGCCGCGTATAGCCACCAACTGCTGCACATGTCATGTGTGTCACCACCTATACGCCGCGTATGGCCCTATACGCGGCGTATAGGGTGGGTTGATTTGTGTTATTTTAACATATATTTTTTAAAGATTTTTGCGTATAAGTTTTGCGTATAAGTTATATTTTATAACTCATTAACCGACCATGTATGTACGTATATTTTTTGTGTTATTTTAACGTATATGTACGTACGTATGTATGTACGTACGTATGTAGGTATGTATGCAGTTATGTATGTACGCATGCATGTATGTATTTATCCATGTATGTATATGTGTATGTATATATGTATGCATGTGTGTACGTGTGTAGGTATGTATGTGTGTATGTATGTATGTGTGTATGTATGTGTGTGTATGTATGTATGTGTGTATGTGTATGTATGCATGTATGTATGTATGCATGTATGTATGTATGCATGTATGTATGTATGTATGTATGTATGTATGTATGTATGTATGTATGTATGTATGTATGTATGTATGTATGTATGTATGTGTGTGTATGTATGTGTGTATGTATGTGTTTATGTATTTATGTATGTATGTATGTATGTGTGTATGTATGTGTTTATGTATGTATGTATGTGTGTATGTGTGTATGTATGTGTTTATATATGTATGTATGTATGTATGTATGTGTGTATTTATGTCTGTATGTATGTGTGTGTATGTATGTATGTATGTGTGTGTGTGTGTATGTATGTATGTATGTATGTATGTATGTATGTATGTATGTATGTATGTATGTATGTATGTGTTTGCGTATAAAAATATAAGATAAACATAAACTGATAATAAACATATAAGATAAACATAAACTGATAATATAAATAACAAAGTTTTTAAATTACATAACAAAATAAAAATTACAATGCTATCAAAACTACGGGGAGTCAGGGTAATGTCGAGGCGGTGGCAACGGCGGAGGATCAATACTGTAACCACCCGTATTTTTATATTCACTTATGTTAACATTTGTTAATAATACAATCGTGGGAATTCCAATTATAAAGCTTGCGATATTAAATAATAATAATAATAATAATAATAATAATAATAATAATAATAATAATAATAATTATAATAATTATAATAATAATAATAACATTAATGATGATACTAATGTTAATAATAAAGTCCAGGGGTTATTTCTGCCAAATTGGAAACTTAATAAGAAGTTTCAAGCATAAAATATTAAAATTGAAACCGCAGGGACTGATTGTGTAAAATTTTAAAAATCCACAGTCTTTCCCCCTCGATTTTCCGGCGGGACTCCGGCGAGTCTCCGGCCGTTCTCCGGTGAGCTAAATTAGCCAAAACTACGAATTTTCAACCCACAAAACCGGTTCCAATGCGTTCGTGGATGAGATTTGAACCCAATGCAACCATTAAACACGTTTAAACCTCGAAATATTCGGATCCAAAGCTACCACATCGAAATCACAAAATTCCCGACAAGAAATAAGTCAATTTACCCAATTTGAACCCACAATCACACCGAAAGTTTCTTGGATCCAATTCTAATGGAATTCCAACAAAAACACGTGTTGAATCGGTCAAACAAACGGTTATAATTCTCACTTTTATCTCGGATTCTATACAGCTCGATAATACACCCAAACAACAATAATAAACGAATCAAAGCTGCAAAATCAATCATCTATACACACTCAATCGAACTCAGGTTTCAATTTCACCAAAAACAACCACAAACACAGAAATCGATCGGCACCTTCATCGCGACCTGCAACTTCGATTCTAACCAACTTCCACTCGATTTTAATCGAAATTAACATGGGGCTATTGTTCTAGATCATCATTAGAAGGTTCCCCTAAGTTTAATTTGATTATGGTTGCGTTTTGAGCATCAAACGATTACCCCACGAGCCGCGATCTGTTCTTGAAGAGTTCAACCTCAATCGAACATCGTACGGGTAAGTTACACACACATACATACTCGATACATCATGGGGAACAAAAGCCCCATGATGTCCGAAGCTATCTAAGTCGAATTCATGCTCAATTTTAGCTTTGATCGATCTAGGGCTCGAATTGGGTTTGGGGTTTTGGTTATATTGGTTTAAAAGAATTAAAACCGGATCGTAACCGCGGCTTAGGCCTTCGGTTCACCGGTTCCATGCTTCCATTTCACGCAGAAGGTCCCGGGTTCGACCCCGGGCACCTACACTATTTTTTTAAGGCCTTTTAAGCCTTTAAAAATTCAGAGAAAAATTTTAAAAATCATAAAAACATTTTTATAAACATTAAAAATTTCTAAAACCACTTAATTACTTTCTGAAATTATTTTTATAATTTTATTTTTATTTGTTTTAAATAAATAAAATAACTAATTATGTTTCTACCAATTTATAATTAGTGTATAATATATAATTATACAATAAATAAATTGAATCCAATATATATACATAGATATATATTGTCCAATTATCGAAACAACTTTTATTTGAATAAACTACACGTATATAATTTTTACACAATCGTATACAATTTATAACTTAAGTATATAATTAGCATACAAAAATATAGTTATGCTTACTTATGTGTAAATGTATTATATACATAATTATACATATAATTATATATAAATACATGACTATATATAATTATGTATATAATTATACATATACAATTTATTAAATTGTATATATGTATAACTTATATGCATAAATTTTTATTAAAATCCTGGACATAATCACTTTCAACAAATTCGTTTATTTCAAGACATTTCAAACCAAATAAAATTTATCAATTTAAACTACAATAGAAATCCTAATACATTCCCAAATTCCCAAATCATTATTATTCTAATTTGAGACACTGTTCCTTAGGATAATCATAAGGAAATCGTTGGTGTCTAATCTATCACGTCCAAATTCAAATCTCAGCAATCAAGTGAGTATTCATATCCCCTTTTTATATTATTTCTTATTTGGGGGAAATCATGTGATACAATATATTCAATCATGATATTCTGTTGTTGTTTCATTCTAAATTCAATTCAAGACAGGTTATGTTATTACTTGCAATTATGTGAACATACTATGATAAACTGGACGACAGTAAAACCCTAATTCAATCAATCAATCCTGGTATCAATGGTAGATCTACTGGTTTGGATAACCCACCCCACATGGCTTACGAGTGGTGATTATGCCAGAGACAATTAGTCAATCTATGATGTTTGTGTGGAGTCTATTATATGCAAGTGTCAAGTCAAGGGGTTTATATTGCGTTGGTTTATCTATATGTTTCGCTATTGCCATATAAGTCTTAATATTACCTTGTGAATTGAATTATTCTCAATCAATCAATCAATCTATACGTATATTCAAAACTGTGATTACTCACCAGCTAACTCGTTAGCTGACTTTATTTTCTCACATGATTTCAGGTTAAGCAAGATAGTGGACTTCTACGTGCTCATTTAAGACACG